>CAJQZJ010032527.1:2027399-2071374 GCA_907164525.1 Lophiomys imhausi
ACACACACACACACACACACACACACACACACACACACACACACACAGACACACAGAGAATTCAGTAAGTAGATCTTCATTATAAGGAGGAGGAGGGCAGGACAAGAACAGAAGGACTCCAGGAGGCACCTCAAAAACTAAGCTCCCAGTTTCCTGTGGCTCTTCTTAAGAAGGCACAGGACAGATTGTTGACAAGGATGACTATAAGAAAAACTGAGCAAGCTTGTAACCTAACCCCATGCTCACCTTAAATCTATCCATATTTAAGATCCATGAAACCCTAAGGGATGAACGAGAACAGCTTGGAAACTTGTGGACCTCCGGCTTCCCAGGATGAACAGTTGTTCCCACGTGTACTTGTTTGTGGTCAGTGACGCAAAAGATAATGGAGACCATGTAAACTAACAAGCACTTTCTTCACCTTTCATTTTGAAAAGCTTCATGGAGTTGGGAGTGAACTTGCTTCTTTTGAAATACCCTCCTCTATTTCAACCTGATAGAATTAGCTACAGCTCAGTGACATGCGTTTTGCTGCCAGACTCTGCAGCCTACCAGTCAGAACCCTCCTGGAGGAATGCAGGGTACTCTCCACAGACTGTCAAGAATACTAGAGAGCAAACATTAGCCAAGGCAGGGCATTTAATGGAAACGGGTGGCATTACAACAAAGACATCTAGCATAACACAAGGTCCACACAGAAGGCTTATGGGAAAGGATCAGCAGAACCTGGGGGTGGGGGTGTGGGAGAGTGGGGGGAGGGTGGAAGAGGGGGAGAGTGGGGGAGTGGGGAGTGGGATGAAGCTGAACCCAGGCTGCCAGTTTCTCTTACTACAGGAGGTACTGGACATTATATCAGAAGTGCAGATTATCTCCAATATGGCTTCTAGCAAAGGATATAGAATTCATCCCAGTTTTTCTTGTCTTTATAAAGAACCATATTTCAAAATTCCCGTTAGGAGCTGGAGAGATGGCTCAGTGGTTAAGAGCACTGGTTATTCTTCTAGAGGACCCAGACTCAATTCCCAGCACAAACAGGGAGGCTCACAGCTGTCTGTATGTCCTCTTCCATGAGCTCCAACGCCCTCTACTAGCTTCTGCTGTCGCCAGGTACGCAAACGGTGCACAGACATACATGAAGCAAGACAACCATACACACACAAAAATTAAAAAGTAAATAAATAATTTTCTTCAAAGGACAGAATTTTATTTAATTCACCCAATTCTCTGTCCTCCTCCCCACCACACACACATGGTTTTTTGTGTCTTACAGTCTTAGCAAAAGGGGACTAACCCTTGTTGCCTCGGGTACTATACAGTACCATCAAAAGCTTTTCTAGTTCTGTGTAAAATCTAAGTCTTAGAAAACACCGCCCTGGGTGTTTTGGAGCAGATGCCTGAGAGTAGAGCATTTTAAAGCAAAATGCTCTACCCTCTAGAAAGCAGAGGTTCTGGGTTACTGCATAGATAGAAAAGTCAGTGGAATGAGAGGAATGCTAGGAACCTGCATTGCCTCACAGCTGTGCTGAGGTGAGGACTCTAAAGGGAGATCTGCTGGGTTCCTAGGACAGACTTCAGGCTCCTGGACTCTCTGCCTTCCTCCTGTGACTCTCCTACATCCCCAGCATGTTCCCAAAAGGCTATGCCCTCAGACAAAGCTGTCTGGGCCCTAGGTTATGTTAGCCCCAACCAGGGCAGGCCACTGTTACACTGCTGAAGTGTTCAGTTTCCCCAGCTTCAGCTTGTACTGCTGAGACAACTTTGCTCCTCCAGCTGTGTGGGATGGGGGCTCAGAGTTTCAGTTGCTGGAGGAAAAGAAGAAATCATTAAATTTAATTAATTAGCTAATTAGTTAAATTAATTAACTAATTAATTAAGTGTAATTATTTGCTTCTACAGTCCTGTGATATTCCTTGCACAGCTAGTCTGTGAGCTGGAGCTAATTCCCACAGCACATAGGGATCTAGAGTGGATGTTTGCACCAATTTTCACAGGTGTTCAAAATGGATAAAATCAAGTAACAGACGGGTCTTTCAGAATGGTGTCTTAAACTCAGAACATAAACAGAGAAGTTAACATTTTTGTTCACTTATGAATTGGTTACTTTTTCACTTCTTGCTGGTCAGGAGATGTTGGTTTCAGTGGACTAAGCTTGAAAATGTGGAAAACTTTAGTTCATTCACTCTAAAATTTCAAATATAGATAGATTTACAGCTATAGTATGATGTCATGGACACTTCATTTCTTTTAGAATGTTATAAAGACAAAATATTTGCCTTTAAGTTTTACAATCAGTGAATGGTTCCTTATCATGGAGTAGTGTAACATATATTTTATACAGATCAGTTACTAGATTTTGTTTAGTTTGGTATATGTGAAATTTATAGTATAATTGCTAAATTTACATTGAAAATATTTCTGTTAACTGTATTTACATTTATTTATTGGTTTAATTACCTTTGGGGCTGAGGGTTGAACCCAGGCCCTTGACCATGCTAAGTACACACTCTGCTATTGAATAGCCACTCAGTTAGCTTTCAAAGGCTCCATCAAATACTTTCAATTCATCTTTTTGTTTAAATTTTCCAAAACTACATTCATACCTTGTTAATTTCAAGTCACAGCTAGTCTATTCTCTCTCTGTGTAGTTAATTTTATTTTATTGACTTTTTAATTCTTTAACAGTTTCATGCATGGATATAATAAATTTTAATAATTTTCACCTCCACACAAAAACATATATTTCCTTCTCTCATCCCCATCTCTCCAACTGAAACCCTTCTTCTGCCTCAAAATTCCCATTTCCATTTCTTTCTGTATGTGACTGAGGAGTGAGTTGCAGAATATTTGATCCCATTGTGAACCCCGAGTTTGTGAATTGAAAAATCTGTTTCTAATTATGGGATGGCTGCCTTTAATCCTAGAGCTTTCTGTTTGCTGTAAACAAGTACTTGTGGTGTGGATCTGCCCTAGCACACACCTTTAATCCAAGAGCTTTCTGTTTATTGTAAACAAGTTGTGGTGTGGATCAGCCCTAGAACATATCTTTAATCCAAGAGCTTTCTATACACAGGATTAAATAAAGTTAACTCTAGGTCAAGAAACCAGCTGACAGGGATTAAAACAGAAAGGTGGACATTGAGCTGAGGGGTATTTAAGACAGCATGGAGAAGGAGTTGGGAGTTCTTCCTTCAGAGTTCTTCTTCCTTTGGTTTTCTCCTTCTGGGTTCTCCTTGTAGGATTCTTCTAGGTTCTTCTGAGATTTTTAGGTCTGTGCTTTTTCCTTTAGGGTTTTCAGCTGAACAGGAAAATAAACTGGGTGCTTCCTCTGCCTCTCTGAGCTAGCAGGTTTTCACCCCAACATCTGGCTCCTGCATCTTTATTGGTAAAATGATATGACTGGAATATTTGAGTTTTATTAAAAAGAACAGGGGTACTTACATGAGCATGGGTGGGAGGGTACTTATAAGTGTATGGGCAATGTCAGTGACTACATTACTGATGAAAGTGACACGTCCCCCTTTGCAGGAACCATTAACTACCAATCATCCTTCAGGTAGGGGTGGGACCTTGGGATGCCTTCTTCTACCTATGATAAAATGTTGAAGGGCCCAATCTGTGCAGGTCTTGTCCAGATAGCTACAGCTGCAGAGAATTCATGAGTTCAAGGGCTCTGTTCTGTGCAGAACACATGTTTTTGCTACATACCCCCATCCTCCCATTCTCTGGCACTTACATTTTTCCCAAGATGTTTCTTGAGCCTTAAGCGGGTTGGCACAGCAATCTTATTTGAGGCTGAGCACCCCACCATCACTCTCAGCACTCTGGCCAGCTATACGTCTGTGCACTAACTACTGCCTGCTGCAGGAGGAGCTTCTCTGATGAAGGCTGAGCATGGGACTGATCTCAAACTACAAACGCAACCACGACCCCAGAGACCATTCTTAATATCACAACAAGTTTAAGACATTAAGGCTAGTGCCAAAGAAAAATAATGTAGGCCACTCTCTCTAAACCTAAAGTAAAACCCATCTGTATAGATTTTTGCCCAAGCTGGGAGACTCATTTAATAACACGTAACTATAGAGCACAAAATAAACTAAAATTATTAAATAATCTGAAATTCAATGTTACTTCTAAGTCAGTCCAGAAATACAAATATCAATGGAAAGGAGAGAGAGAAGAAAAGGGAAGGAAAAACAGGAAAAGGGGGAGGAAGGGAAGGAGAGGGAGAAAGAAGGGAGAATTTTCAATCACATTACTGTAGTTTCTCGGTTTCCTTCTTCCCTTGGGGTGTCCAGGCACTGATGTACACCGGACTGAGAAGGATGAATCTGACCCCACCCCCACAGAACAGGTGGGGTCTGCAGGATCCTGGTCTGGCTGTGAGTGCCTGGGGCAGGAGGAGGAAGTGTCTTCTCTGAAGATCTTAGTGTTACAGCTCTTAGATGATAGGGAAACAGTTCTCTTCTGTGATAATCAGAAAAACAACTCTCTTAGACGATATCCAGTGAAGCAGCTCATGTGTCCGTTCCAGTGTGAGCAAGGGCTATATGCACCTTGGGGAGTGGGGAGGGATTCCAGGATGGGTTACGTTATTGCTTGTGGCTTAAGGTACTGGGGATACCTCATTTGCATGTTGAGGCATTCCAGGTGCTAGGCTACTTGAGTACCTTAAGAATTTCAGGGTTGGGGATTGAAGAACTACCTGCCCTAGGGTATGCAGGCATGAAACAGGGAGGGAGAAATCCTTATTCCTAATTTTCATAAGACTTGAGATTTTTGGACTCAAGATTGAGATTTTCAGGCACACATCTCTGACCTCACTCTAGCTCCATGCCTGTTTCCCCAGTTGCACATCCTACATGTCCTACATATTACAATCTGAGACAAAAAAAAATCTAAAAAACCTCATGAGCAAAACAAAGCACTCACCATCACCTGATATATCACATCAGTAAACAGGCAGAAAATGAATCCATCACTGTGCTCACATGGAATATTTTGTTATCATTTATAACAAACAGAATGCATATCAATATCACCTAAAAAACAAGGAACCTGGGAAAAGGCTGAGTCAGCCATCCATGGTGTGGGTCTCCACTCACTTTCCTGAAGCCCCAAGCTATCTTCCATGTGAATAAGCCTCCATCTTTAGGGAGCTATTTGACTTGAATTTTCTCTGCCTTTCTCCTGACTTCTGACTCCCTTTCCAGCAATAAAACCCAGTAGTTTGGAGATAATTTTCAAGGCAAATGGCTTAAACTCAAGTCTTATGTTTATCATTCTTCCTACTGAGTCATGGGCTGGTGGGTAAACTTGTTTTAGTTCCTGTTCATAAAGCTACACTCATCTCAGAGCAAGGAGACAAACATGCAGTCTGAAAGCCAGCAGCTGTTAGAACAGGCACTCCATCAGTGGCTGCCATCATTCTTCTCCTCTTACAAAAGGATATGACACTGAGGCATTCTTTCTAGAGCCATATTTTTTTTAAAGAAATTGTTTTGTAGCTTTTATTCATCTGTTTGTTTGTTTATTATACGTATATACCCATTCATGTGCCATGGCACATGAGTGGAGGTCAGAGGAAAACCTACATGGGGGTTGTATTAGTTATGGTTTTCTAGAAGAAGAGAATTTGTCAAATGGATCTCTCTACATAGAGAAAGAGCATGGCTTACCGGCTATGGTCCAGCTAATCCAACAATGGCTGCCCATGAATGGGAGGTCCAAGAATCCAGTAGCTGTTCAGTTCATGGCTGGATGTCTCAGCTGGTCTTCAGTGTATGCTAGAATCATGAAGAAGTGGGCTCTAATGCTTGAAAAGAAACAGACTTGCTAGCAATAGTGAGAACAAACAGTCAAAGAGAGAGAAGTTTCCTTCTTCCATGTCCTTTATGCAGGCTGCCAGTAGAAGTGTGGTCCAGATTGAAGGTGCATCTTCCCGCCTCGGGAGGTCTGTATTAAAGATTTATCTTCCTACTTCAAAGATCTGGATTAGAAGTAGGTCTTCCCATTTCAAATTCTTTAATTGAGAAAAAAAAATCTCTCATAGATATGCCCAGCCATTTGAGTTTTAGTTCATTTCAGATGAAGTCAAGTTGACAACCAAGAATAGCCTTCACAGGATTGAGTTCTCTGCTTTTACTCTGGTCTTCAGACATGGCCATAAGTACTGTAATCTACTTCTGAGCCAGCTCACCCCACCCTGACCACAGCTTCCTAAACTTGGCAACAGTAAAAGGCTTCTGACTGATCAGTGATCAAATCAAATGCAATGAATCTGAAGCATTTCTGGCTGTGTTGCACCCCAGAATCCATAGCCTTGATTCTGAACACATATATTCTCCCTTGTTCAAAGCATCATGCTAGGCCATTCCAAAGCCTGAAATTCCTCAGCTCATCTTTAAAACTATGTAATGTTGTGAATTACGCCGTATCTTACTGCGCATGCAAAGTTTTCTTCTCAGTGACTGGCTATAAGTTGCTTTATTGGCATATCAGGGGACAATTGGGGAGCAGTGTTTAGATAACATTGAGACAGGAGATTCTCAGAAAAAGGATTACAGCCAGATATGGGTGGATACAGAAATCAGTATTGGAATTACACAATAACCTTATTCCTATAATAATGGCTTAACTCTAGAAAACAGACTTTCGTATTTCCTAATTTCAGTATTCAGCATATAACTATCAAATTTGTTTATCTATGCATTATATTATGTTAGAATGATTTTTAAAACTGCCATTTTTGTTACTGAGTTAAATTTTATTTTTAAAAAATTTCAAGTGCATTTTGGCTTAGGACCAGTACATAATTTCAGTGCCTCTGTTTTAGGGTTTGAGATCTGGCCTTTTTTTTGTGTTGCTGGTAAGACACACCACACATTGACTTGTATAGTTTTAAAGGTACAAAGAATATGGAAGGGCTGAAATAGTTAGGAGTGAATACTTATGCTGAATCTCACCAACATATCCAGGCCTTCCTGCCTAGTATAACTGTAGCCATTTTTTTGTGTTTAGTATCCATCTTAATCATAAGGTGAAACTAAGTTCAGGTTCTCAGGCTCTGCTGGCCTTGACATAAGAATAGCTTCTGTTGAATATTCTGTGTAAATTAATGATGTATGTTCTACTTAGACAAAATCACAATATCCTGCTAGGTTCCTTTGTCCCAGAATGGTGGGGAACTGGAAAGCCTCTATGTTCTCCCCCACCCCAAATCCCAGCCAATCAGCTTAAAATTATTTGTTTAGCTGTCTTTTTACTTGGTTAAACACAATATATCTGGAATACAGTTGATTTTTCCTGCTTGATTATGATTTTTTTCCTTTAAAAACTCACTCTGAGAATGGCTTGTGGACTTTCAAACAAAGACCAAACAGAATTAAAAAATTAAATGTACAGAAGGTTGATTTATAGAGAGGAAAATTAGCCAATTTTTTAAAAAGAAAGTCCACCTTATGCCTAAAAATGCAGACACAAAAACAGATACAGACACAAATACATCCCCACCCCCCCCCCCCCCCCCCCCCCCTGTAGCCCCGACTGTCCTGGAACTCCCTCTGTAGACCACGCTAGCCCCGAACTCATAGAGATCCTCCTGCCTCTGACTCCTGTGTGCTGGGATTAAAGGTGTGCATCACCACCACCCACTGCATGTTCATTTTAAAAACTTTATTTACCCTGAAAATAACTCTGAGAAATAAGTTTTATTTCCATGAATTGCAAGATAAAATTGAGAATCAGGTGCTCTGGTTCCTACAGGAAATTCCACAGCTGACACCCTGTGTAGACACCGTGGGTGGGGAACACACTGAGTCCCACAGACTGGGTCACGACTGAATCTTACCAAGAGGGTAAGTGTCTGATAAGCTTCAAATTACACAATGTCAATAAAATGTAGAGATAACCCTACTCACAGGCTGTTTTGCTTTAGAGAAAAAGATAAATGTAAGCAGGCAGCGAGATATGAACCTGACAGCATGGAGATTGAGCCCTCCGATGGATCGATGACTCAGCCAATGTGGAAGTGGAGAAAGGAGGCTGTGCCCAGAACTGCAAGGCTCTAAAACAAAACTGCTTCACTTTCACTCCTGAGTCTCTTGCTCTGATTATGGCAAAGATCTTTCTTTCTTACAGAGTATGACCTTCGGCCTCCCCTGCTGGGATTACAAACACGCACTACCGCGACTAGCAGGTTTTCTTGTTTTTTTTTTATTAATTTATTTTTTCAAGTTACATCTTGATCAAAGTTCCCTTCCTCCTCTCCTCCATGTCCCACCCTCCCTCCCTCCCTCTTCTCCATCTCCATCCTCTCCTCCTCCGATGAGGGGAGCCCCCAACTTATCAACTCCCCTCATTTCATCAGTCACATGAGGGCTAAGAGCTTCCTCTTGTACTGGGGCTTGATAAGGCAGCCCAGCCTGGGTAAGGTGTTTCATTAACAGGCAACAGGGTCCATGACTCACTGCAGGGTGGAAATTATGCTGGGTTCCTATCTGTTCGGGTGTGCAGGTTGTAGGATGGTTGTCCTGTACTATATGGTTAATATCCATTTATAAGTGAATATATGCCATATGTATCTTTCTGCTTCTGGGTAAGCTCACTCAGGATGAGCTTTTCTAGTGCCATCCATTTGGCTGCAAATTGCATGATTTCCTTGTTTTTTGTTTTTTTTTTTATAAATACTTTATTTTTTTTTCTTCAAGTTACATCTCAGTCACAAACCCCTCCCTATTCCCCCTTCCTATCCTGCCCTTCCACCCTCTTCCCCCCAGAAGTTTCCCCTTTCAGTCCAACAGATGGTTCCTTCTCTTATAACAGTAAGTATTATACAAAACAACAGATATAAATATGCCACATTTATGAGAGTTAAATGGCCCAGTATACCTTCCCAATGTCCAGTTTATACATAGTTGGCCCCTGACTTTAACATTCTACTATCTAACCATCTCCATGAGTTTAAAGGTCTATATCTGACTCAACATTCATACTAACTTGCAACACACTTTTAAGAGTATCTTCTTAGATCTATAACACCCTCTTGATTCCTAAACAACTCAAAATTTAACTATGAGACTCTAGCTGTCTATTCTTCAACCACCTCAGAGACCTGAGAGGGATAAATATATTTGCTTATATAGGAAGTGCAGGGCCTGCAGCTTCCAAAACTAAGAAAGAACATACCAATGACTGCCTGGACAGTTCCCATTTTCTCTCCATACATTCCTGCATCAGTCTTCAGCCTTTGGGTCCTGTTTCTATGACAGACATTTCTTGTAGAGCAGGGATTATGAAGGACTTACCTACCCTGTCTTGGCAGAGTTAGGCTGTTGACTTCCCTGCTACCAAGTTTTGTCCTTTTTGGACAGCAGTCTGTCTGCAGTTGGTGCAAGGGGTTTTTTCATGCCAAGAGATAGGCTTGCCACTAATTCAACCATCTTACAGTGGAGGTTCTTCGATGCTTATCTTCTACTTGGAGTAGAATAGGGGGTGCTGTGAGGCGCTGATATGTCTTGATATAAAAAAAAAGAAAATCTTGATTTAAGATAACATCTTTGAATGCCATATTCTGCAGATCTCTTGGGGTTTTTTGAAGATGCCCTATCTCTCTCTTGTATTTAGATAAGCAAATGTTGCTTGTCTCTTAGCAACTTGATTACTGGGTAGTTTAGAGAATATCTGTGATAGACTGTCATAGTAGCTAACAAAGTGACATGTTTGCATGACTAGGAGTTTGTTTTACTTAACTATCCTAGACCGTTTTAGACGGTTGGTATCAAGAGGCCAGAGCTTCACATTTTATTTTTAAGTATCTCTAGGTATGATACCATTAGGAAGCGTTACCTTTAATTTTGTATCAATATACAAAGATCTATTCAATTGTGGTTAAGTATACTCTTAATTATGTATCAATATACAAAGATCAATGCCTATGTAGCCCAATACAATCTTAATATTACGTCCATATACAAGGGTCAATACCATTGTGGCCAACTATAATCTTAATTTTGTATCAATATACAAAGATCAATACCGTGCAGAATCAGGCACCAAGGAGGACGAGTGACCCAGTTGATTCTGCCTGGCAGACTTCCTCAATAGCTGTCTCCATCGGGGGCCTGCAATCCAATGTCGCTGGGACCGTTCAGCTCTACACAATGCCCCGGCAGGAACCTCAGTGAAGCCTGCAAGATCAGCTTCTCCCTACAACCCCCTTAGGTCATCTAAACAGCTGAGAACAGAAGGACTGAACATAAAAGGAGTGTACTAACATTTTTAACCATTTTTTCCATTTGAGTTCGGGCCCCAAACAGGTATACTACGACCCAAATCAGCAGGAAGTCACTTTAAGAGAGCGACGTCCCATGCCCAGAGGGTGGGGAAGGTGTTTCTCCGCCCTTCTTTTTGGTTATTTGAAGGATAACTGAAAACTCCGACATTTAGGGGAAGAGATTACAAGTTGATAAATGGTCCTGTTTAATGGGTTTTGGAGGTTAGCCCCAGGGACTTACTACTTTTCCTTTTCTGTATCCTTCTTCCTCTCCTATGTAGGAGTGCATAGGCTTGAGAAAAATGAGATATAGACATAGCACAGGAAGGTCCAAGAAGAAGGGGCAGATTATTGAATATGCCCTTATACCTTTGTATATTGATACAAAATTAGTAGTTTATTTGGCTAAAGTGGTATTGATTTCCTTGTTTTTGATAGCTGAGTAGTATTCCATTGTGTAAATGTACCACAGTTTTGTTTGTTTTTTTAATCCATTCTTCAGTTAAAGGACATCTGGGTTGTTTTCAGTTTCTGGTTACTGTGAATAAAGCTACTATAAACATAGTTGAGGCAATGTCCTTGTTTGGTGGAGAATCTTTCGTGTATATGTCTAGGAGTGGTATGGCTGGTTCTTGAGGTACAACTATTCCCAGTTTTCTGAGATATTGCCAGACTGATTTCCACAGTGGTTATACAAGTTTACACTCCCACCACCAATAAAGGAGTGATCCCCTTTCTTCTCCACATTTTCAATAGCATGTGCTGTCACTTGAGTTTTTTATCTTAGCCATTCTGACAGGTGTGAGATGGAATCTCAGAGTCGTTTTGAGTTGCATTTACCTGATGACTAAGGATGTTGAGCATTTCTTCAAGTGCTTCTCGGCCAATAGGGATTCCTCTTTTGTGAATTCTTGGTTGAGCTCTATTCCCCATTTTTTGATTGGATTATTTGGTTTTATGGTGTTTAATTTCTTGAGTTCTTCATATATCTTAGATATTAGCCCTCTGTCAGATGTGGGATTGGTGAAGAACTTTTCCCAATCTATATAGGCTTACATTTTGTTCTAATGACAGTGTCTTTTGCCTTACAGAAGCTTCTCAGTTTCATAAGGTCCAATTTATTGATTGTTGGTCTTACAGCCTGAGCTATTAATGTTCTGTTCAGAAAGTTGTCACCTGTGCCAAAGAGATCCAGGCTTTTCCCCACTTTCTCTTCTATTAGATTTAGTGTGTCCAGTTTTATGTTGAGGTCTTTGATCCACTTGGATTTAAGTTTTGTGCAGGGTGATAGATATGGATCTATTCACATCCTTCTACATGTTGACATCCAGTTAGACCAGCACCATTTGTTGAAGATGCTGTCCTTTTTCCATTGTACGGTTTTGGCTTCTTTGTCAAAAATTAAGTGACTGTAGGTGTGTGGGTTTATTTCTGGGTCTTCATTTTGATTCCATTGATCCACTGGTTTGTTTCTATACCAGTACCATGTTGTTTTTATTACTACTGCTCTGTAGTACAGCTTGAAATGAGGGATGATGATACCTCCAGATGTTCTTTTATTGTACAGGATTGATTTAGCTATTCTGGGTTTTTTTGTTTTTCCATATGAAGTTGATAATTGTTCTTTCAAGGTCTATAAAGAATTGTTTTGGTATTTTGATAGGAATTGCAAACTGTATATTGCTTTCAGTAGGATAGCCATTTTTATTATGTTGATCCTACCTATCCATGAGCATGGGAGATCTTTCTATCTTCTTCATTTTCTTCAGGGACTTGAAGTTCTTGTCATATGGGTCTTTCACTTGCTTGGTTAGAGTTACCCCCAGATATTTTATATTATTATTTTTTCATTTGAGTAAGTTATTTATTTACTTTACATCTTGATCTTGGCTTCCCCTCCCTCCTCTCCTTCTAGTCCCTCCCTCAAACCTCCCTTCCTCCCCCTTTTCCCTCTTCTCCCCAGAAAAGGGAGGCCTCACATGGATATCAACAAACCTTGGCATATCAGGTTGCAGTATGACTAGGCTCATCTTCTTTTATTGAGGATAGAGTAGGCACCCTAGTTAGGGGAAAGGGACTCAAGGCTGACAATAGTCAGAGACAGCCTCTGCTTCTGCTTTAGGAGACCACATGAAAACCCAGCTGCACAACTGTTACATATGTGCAGAAGGCCTAGGTCAATCCCATGCATGCTCTCTGGTTGTCAGTTCAGTCTCTGTGAGCCTCTATGGGCCCCAGGTTAGTGATTCTGTAGGTTTTCTTGTGGTATCTTTGACCCCTCTGACTCCTTCAATTCTTTCTTGCCCTCTTCCATGGGATTCCCTAAGCTCAACTTAATGTTTGGCTGTGGGTCTCAACATCTGTTTTCATCAGTTGCTATGTGAAAGCCTTTCTGTTGAAATAATTAAATTATTTACCAGTATTTATAATATAGCTAATTGGTTGACAGTGTTAATCCTTAACCCACAATTAAAAATAATCAAACAGACACCTGATGGATTTTAGTAACCCTTAGCCTAAATTGTGCAATCTTGGCCCATTTAAGCTAGCTTATAATTCTATTCCCCAAGTATGACCCCATATAATATACACACTTCCGTGTGTCCTCCTTCCTCTCCTGGCTTCTTCCTCTCCCATGAATCTCTCTGCTTCAAAAGCCCTAGCACTTTACTTCCACCTACCTCTGTCTCTGCTCAATCACAGGACTTGTCGTTTATTAAAGCCAATCAGAGACAATGATTAGAAAGCAAGGGGACACAACATTACTTGATATACAGCAAGCAGGCCTCTGGGAGTAGGTTAATTAACATTTAGAATACATAACATCACCCCACCACTCCTCTGATGACATTTATGCTAGGCTCCAGGCTGCAAGTATAGCAGAATATTATTAATAGTGTCAGAGGTGGGCTGCCTTTCATAGCATGGGTTTCAAACTGGGCCAGTCACTGGTTGGCTCTTCCCTCAAATTCTGCTCCATCTTTTATCCCTGAACATCTTGTAAGGCAGGACAAACTGTCAGTTTAAGGTTTTGTGGCTGGGTTGGTGGTGAGGATGTGGAGTAAGAGGACCACTCCTCCATTGCTGGTGGGAGTACAAACTGTTACAACTTTGGAAATCAATCTGGTGTTTTCTCAGAAAATTAAGAATAGTTCTATCTCAAGACCCAGCTATATCACTCCTGAGCATATACCCAAAAGATGTTCCACCATACCAGAAGGATACTTGCTCAACTATGCTCATTTGTTCATTATAGACAGAAACAGGAAACAAACTAGATGTCCCTCAATCGAAGAATGGATCAAGAAAATGTGGTACATTTACACAATGGACTATTACTCTGCCACTAAAAACAATGACATCATGAAATTTGCATGCAAATGGACAGAACTTGAAAAGATTATCCTGAGTGAAGTAACTCAGACCCAGAAAGACAAACACAGTATGTACTCACTTATAAGTGGACATTAGTCATAAAGTACAGGATAACCATGCTACAAACCACAGACCCAAAAGAGCTAAGAAACAAGGAAGGCCCAAGGGGGTCCACTTGAATCTCACTGAGAAGGGGAATAGACTGGACATGGAAGTGGATGGGGGAGGGGCCTGGGAACAGGAGTGATGAGGTGGGGGGAGGAGAGAGGGAGAGAGTACTGTGAGAGATAACTGGATTGGGAGTGGATCTCTGGGACAAGAGCTAGAGACCTAGAACAATGGAAACTATGAGCGTGACTCTGATGAAGACTTCTAGCAAAAGGGTATATGGAGCCTGAACTGGCCATCTCCTGTAACCAGGCAAGACTTCCAATGGAGGGATTGGGACACCAAAGCAACGTTCCTACAGGGAATATGGAGATTCTAATAGACAGTGTTAGATGTCCCTGGAAGAGATTTCCTCTTTCTTAAAGTAACTTGTATTCAAAAATTTTAAAAATGCTCAATTTGGCAGCATATATACTAAAATTGGAACAATACAGAGAAAATTAGAACGACCCCTGCAGAAATATATGTAAATTCATTAAACATTCAGTAATTGTTCTAAAATATATAAAGAACTAAAACAAAAACTGGACATCAAGAAAACAACCCAAATTAAAATTTAGGTACATATCTACACAGTACTCTCAAGAGGAAACACAAATGGCTGAGAAGAAATGTTCAGCACCTTCAGCCATCAGGGAAATGCAAATCAAAATGACTTTGAGATTTCATTTTACACCCATGAGCCATCTCTCCAACCCCTGAAGATCTATTTTTATCTGAGCTGTATTCCCCATCCTTTCTTAAAGATGGATGTGACTAGGTAATTGAATTCTGGACAAGAAACCAGCAGAACCATTACATGGAATTTTGGAACATATTAACAGCTTCTCTCACACATGAACATCCATTATGCCTCTCCGTCTCTGGTTCTGGATTATCAGATGTGGCCCCTAGTTATGAGCTATGTCACAATTGACTGGGATCTTTGCCCTTTTCCAGCCAGAGCTTACCTGCTTCTCCTCTGGGAGTGAGGAGTATCTGCTACTCTACACCTTATGATGAAAACCAAGCCCAGATGCCCGAGTAAGATCAAAGGAGATACCAACCTATTGAGCATCATTGAAACTGATCAAGTTCACAGCCTGCCCTTGCTGTCTGGTCACACCTTTGTGAGAATATCTGTGAGACTGGAATCTAGCTCAGAACCTTAGAAGCTGGTGGGCCTCAGTGTCTCATTGCTGGCTTTCTTTCCTGGATCTGAATATGGTATGTTTCCCTTCGAAACAAATCTCTGTTTACAATGTAGTCCCTAAAATACCCACAACTAGTATCTGTACACTCCACCCCTGTCAAATCAGATCCCCTTTGGCTACTGACCCCCAAATAAAATAGTATGAACTTTGTTGCATGCCACCTCTCTAATCCTAAAGAATCAATTAAACGGTTATGCCTTCTAAACAGCAAGATACCACATTACACTGATGGCAGTATAGTCCTGGTCAGTAAGTCACATATCTATCTTGCCTCAAAATGTCTGCTTTCCTAGTATTCTCATCCAGAAAATCATTCTGTGATGGAAGAAAAATAAACTAGGGACCGAAAGCCTTTTGAGAAAATGAATATTTGCCTTGGAGTCCAGTTTGAGAGCTCTAAGTTCTTGCATGCACTACAGTCATTAAATTTGATTTGATTGAGCAAACAGACATAAAGGGGCTGCATAATGCTAACTAATTTAGTTAGTGTCAACGAAGAACAAGTTTTATATGTGACTTCCCAGGGATGGCTCACAAGGACAACTAATCTAGTAAAGAGGAAAGTAGGAGTTTGTTATGTTAAGCGATGTCATACTCCAAGATTGCAGTTGTGTGTGGAAATCCAGTAGAGAAAGGAATTATTCTTTGTCTACAAGTTTGCTATTACATATTAGTAATCTGGAGTTCATAAGAGTAAAGGGTGTGACTGCATTTGGACCATTCATGCTACCACTTGACAACCCTTCCCGGATTTGGCAAAGGGAGGGAAAGGAAAGATGAAATTGCCTAGGAACACATGAGTTTCTTGTGGATATTAGGGTAAAATCACTAATAATTCTGAAACAAGATAGGGAAGAAAAAGCAGCAGAAAAGAAAAGGCCAAAAATGAGAGGATAGATTCCTTTTGTGCTGATCCAATACACATCCTGCCTTCTTGGGGGCCCTCCTCTTCCTTATTCTTCCATAGATTCAGACATCAATGCTTTGTGTCTTTTAAACTTGGGGTGTGCCTTGAAAATATGAGGCAATGGTTTAAACTGTCTGGCTCCCATCAAAGTTTCCTAGAGTCAGGGTCTAGCATGAGATTTTCCAATGTGCTTTGAATAAATAAAGTAATTAATTTTATTCCATAAATGAGTACAAGAGCAGTCTTCATTTTGGTGATGTTAAAACCTGTTTCTTTTTATCTTTTTTACAAGGCAAAAACATAGAAGGTCGAATCATCTGTCCATGATTTTTAGAAGCATGTTATTTTTGGACTATGATTCATGGGGGAAAAAAAAGACCACATTCATGTAAAATGTCTGTCAGTGTTGTAAAGTTCAGCAGTATTTTGAATATCCTTCTTCCTACTGGAAATCTGTATCTTGAAATCAGTTCACATTAGTCAAGGTTCTCCAGTAAACAACTAATGGAATGCATGCATCATCTATCATCTACTGATTATTATCTATCATTTATCATTTATTATCTATCAACCATTATCTATCATCTGTACATCTATCGATCACCTACTATCTGACTATCTATCATTTAGGCAAAAAATTTTATTATAAGGAACTGGCTTATATGATTGAGACTGACAAGTACAAGTCTACAATATGAGCCAGTTGGGGAGAAAGCTAATAACATAAAATCCAAAGAGAGTCTACTGGACAGTTTCCTCTTCCTAGAGAAAAGTCTTTCTCTTCTATTTTCTATTCACGCCTCACAATGATTGGACGGGCCTATCCATACTGTAAGGTGCAACCTGCTTCATTCTACCAATTCAAATGTTGATCTTACTCCAAAACACCATTGAAGTAGCACTCAGATTTTTGTTTGACAAGTAAACACAAAATTAATTGTGACAGCATTCCTGTGGCATTGTCTATATAGGCTGTTTGCTATCTATTACTCTGCTTGGCAATGTCTGAAGGAAATGATGAAGTTGGATACTGTTAGTTTTGTGTGTGTGCCTGGCATGGGCTCTTACTTCAGAGATCTGGCCTCTAAGCTCTGCTGCTATGGCAGACTAGTGTCTCTGTGACTTTGAACAAGTTATCAGAAGTGCTTATTCTTGCTTCTTCCTTTGCATTTTAGGAATAATAGTACCCCCTTATAGAATAGTGAGGATTAAATATATGCAGTGTTCAGATCAGTGTTTGGCACATAGGAAGAAGATTTTACAGCTTTCTTTTTATGATAAAAATGCCAGCACAACGGGGATACATTTTAATAGCAGAAATATATACATGTGTGTGATGGGGTGATGTTAAGCATTCTAAATGTTAATTAATTGGTCCTGTTTGCTGTCTGTTACTTACATTGTCTCTGATTGGTTAATAAATGCTGAGGCCTGAGATTGGGCAAAGACAGAGATAAGCAGGACTAAGGTGCTAGGGTTTCTGAAGAAGAGAGGTTGATGGGAAGAAGAAGCCAGGAACAGGAAGAAGGAGGACACATGATGTGGTAGATTAAAGAAGACCATTCCATTGACATAATGTGAAGAATAGCAGTCCAAAGGGATGTATGTATATATGGGCTCATATTTGGGGAAAACAGATTTAACAGCTAGCTTAGATGGGCTAAGACCGCACAATTCAGGTCAAGGCTTTTTAAAATCCATGTGATATCTGTGTGCTCATTTATAATGGCAGGTTAGAGATTAATACTGCTGACCAATTAAATAATATAAATACAAGTAATAATTTAATTAATTTTTCTACATGTGTGTATATATATTATGTATGTTTTCTTAAAAAGACATATGAGAAGTAATTCATAGTGAAGAGTTGGGGAACCAGACAAATTGCATGAAGCAGAAATTACTCTGGTGAAGAGACATTAAGTAGCTATTTAATATTCTGAAGTTTTTTTTGAAAGTATAATCCCCCCTGAAATTTTATTATTGAAGAAAAACTGTGTGTTAATTAGTTTTCTGTTGTGATGGAACATCAGGACCAAAGGCAATTTAGAGAAGAGTTTATTCTGGCTAATGGTTTTAGAAGGGAAAGAATCCATCATGGAGTGGAGATTTGGCAGCAAGCAGGTTAGCAAGAGCAGAAAGTTGAGAGGTCATATGGTCAACTGCAAGCATGAAGCAGAGTGAAGAGAACTGGAAGTAGGTCAAGGCCAATCCTATGAAGGACATTTCTTATTTAAATCACCATGAACTCTTATAACTTCTTAAAATTTCCCCATGTCTAGGTTTTGCTGACTGGACGTCCATGACACTATTAAATGTGGCCCTCAAGTCATCGGACTTTATTTTCTATGAATTGGAATCTGAATAAAAGGAAAACACTACAAATTTCTTGACTAGGGAAACGTTTTAAGAAATCATGTTGGGCATGGTGGCACATGCCTGGGATTAGAATCTGAAGAAGCTGAGGCAGGAGCACTGCTGCGAGTCCAAGGCTACCCTGCGTAGGTGGCTGGCTTCAGGCCAGGCAACTAGAGTGTGGCTGTGTCTTAATAAACAAACAACCTGCCAGCAGGTTCTCAACTAACAGGAGCTCAGCTCAGCACATTCAGGTGATGGGGACAGAACAAGTTTTAACTCCTCTATGAATTTGACTTCTAAGAAATTTAAACATTTTTAAGGATTTGTCATCTAAATTTCCATGTGTCTGTGCATGAGCACCACTTGCATGCGGATACTGAGGGAAGCCAGAAGTAGGTATTGGGTCTCCAGCCCTAGCTTCTAGGAAATTTAATTCCTTATTTTCCCAAAATATAATGGGCTTTTCTTCTTTTAATTGGCACCTTAGCGCCCAATTCAGTAATAACTATGTTAATGAAATAGCAATAATAATATAGAATTAACATTTTTATTTTTTACATTTTAATATGTCTGGTTTTTCATTAAAAATAATTTTCCCAGACAATGTAGTCTGATCATGGTTTCCCCTTCCATATCTCCTCCCAGATTCTCCTACTTCTCCATCCTTCCAACTGCCTTCTTTCTCTTTAGAAAAGAAATAGGCAAATCAAAACAACAACTAAACCAAGACAAAACAAACAAAAGAAGCAGAAGAAATACACACAAATACAATCTCTCTCTCTCTGTGTTTGTGTGTGTGACACACATGAACACACACAAACACACATCATAAAACACAAGTCAGAAACCATAATATATAAGCAAAAGACCCATAAGGCAAATTCCCAAACAAAGCATTGTGAGTTAAAACATTTCCAGAAATGCCACTGAGCTTTTGTGCTGGCCATCTACTGCTGGGTATGGGGCCTACCCTTATGTGTGGCTTAGGGACCCAGTGAAACTCCGTTGGAGAAATTTTTTTTTTCCTTTTCAAGTGGTTGTCAATTGGAGATAGCTTCTCTTTAGAGTTGGGGGCTCGTATCCAGTTCCCCTCTCAGCAAGAGACCTCATCTGGCTTGTACCTGTGCATGCCCTGTGAATGCTGCCAGTCTCTGTGAGTTCATAAGTGTATCAGTACTGTTATGTCTGAAAGGCACTGTTTCCTGGGAGTCTTCCATCCTCCTGGCTCTTAAAATCCTTCCCTCTCCTCTTCTGCATGAATCCCTGATCCTGAAAGGAGGGTTTGATGAAAGCACTTCATTTAGGACTGAATGTTCCAAAGTCTCTTGTTCTCTAAACATTGCACAGTTGTGGGTCTCTATATTAGTTCTTACTGCTTCAAGAGGAAGCTTCTCTGATGATGGCTGAACAAGACACTGACTTATATGAGTACAGTGGGGTCATTTTTATTGTTGTGTTCCTTTAGCAGAACAATGGCATTTTGTTTCCCCCCAATCCATGGCCTGTCTAGGCTCAGATTCTCATCTACCTGACCAGGGTCAGTCATGTGTTCCATGTCCTGGAGTGGACTTAAATCCAATTAGAGAGTGGTTGGTTACTCCACCACATATGTGCCACTATTGCACCAGCATAGCATGCAGACAGGTCACCATTGTAGGCTGAAGGGTTTATGAATTTACTCTTTATTTTTTAAAAGACAGACTCTTGCTAAATAGTTCTAGCTGGCTTGGAACACTTTGCATAGCCCAGATTTTCTGTGAAATTTCCTTCTGAGTGTGAACCATTCTGCCCAGTCTAGAACTAACTATTGAATCTGTCAATGGTTTGGGCATTAGGAAACCCTCATTTTAAGCATGTGGCTAGTGTATCCTATTTTCATATCTCTTATATTCCACTTCCAGTATAAGACAAAAATGATACCAAAATAATCAGCCAAAATTTTAGTAATAACTCTGATCCATAGTACATGGGGAAAAATATGCATGGATCTGGGCATGGTGTTGCATACCTGTAATCCTAGCACTCAGAATCAGAGGAAGGAAGATTGACAGGAGTTTGAAGTCATCCAGAGCTACATACTGAGAACCTTTAAATAGAAAGCCCCACAGCAAAGTAATATAAGGATTTGCTATTCCTCTTGGTTGGCCACCAGAACGAATTTGTAAGATGTTATTGCTGAAGATATCATACGCTTTGTTTTTCAAGGTACGAAGCAATCAAGCTAGAACTGCACTAGAAGCTTTTTCCTTCTAGTGGTGAAAAGTACTATTTTACACTGCTAAGGTGGAAAAGGCACCAAAGATCTTACCAAATTATGAACCCTATTAACTACAATATCAACCTGGCCGACAAGATATGCCCACTGGTACAACAATGGCACATATATTATGAGTGTAACCAATAATATATGATTAGATTTGAGGCCTATTCCACAAGAGAGAATTTATGTCTGGTACTATAAGTTCATTCAAATCTCATGGCTGAGGAGCTCTGAGGCCACAAGATTATTTAGCTAAGTTGACACAGCATCAGGCTACTTTCTAAAGATGTATGTTTATACACACAGGCATACTCATTCTAGAGCTAGTTGGAGAATGTTCTCTTTGCAATGAACAATGGTGAATGGAGAGACATATGGCTTTTTAAGGTACTGGGGATAGTTGGTGGTTGAGTGCTCAATCCTGAACAGTGCATTCATATAATCCCCCGTTAGTATCAAGGATCTATCAGTGCAGAAGAGAAAAATAAGTTAGAGCTGAAGGATATGGATAATAGCTGTGAAATGTTATTGTGCTAGTTAATTTTGTCAACTTGACACAAACTAGAGTCACCTGGGAGGAGAGAAGGTAAGTGCAAAAATACCTCCAGCAAACTGGTCAATAGGTATATATGTGTGGTGTTTTCTTGATTGTTGATGCATGTGGGAGGGCCAAGCCCAGTCATGGTACCACACCTGGGAAGGTGGGCCTGGAACATACAGAGACGGTAGATGAAGACGAGCCTGAGAGCAAACCAGTAAGCTGATTTGCTCCATGGTTTCTGCCTCTGCTCCTGTTTGAGTTCCTTCCTGACTTCTCCAAATAATCTGCTGTGATCAAGACACATATGGCAAATAAACTCTTTCCTCCCCAAGTTGTTTTGGTCAGTGTTTTATCACAGCAATAGAAAGAAAACTGTCTTCTGGGATGGTACAGCCAGTCTAGTCATGATTCCACAGCAACTGTCACTGTCTGCAAAGGGCCTACATAAGACTGCATAAGTCAAGCGTAATCTGTCCCTGTTCCTTCCCTCACTGCTGAACTACTGGCTAATGATGGATTCTGGAGACAGTAATGTGTTCAATTGTGTATCCACTGATGAACCCACTAGGCTCTGCTGGATAGCTTTAAACTCAGTGATCGTGGCTAAACTCAGTGAGCCTTGAAACAGAAGAAGACATGGATATGGAACTGGGATGTGTGGGAAAATAGGGGCAGAAAGGAGACCAGAATGGGGTGAGGTAGTTACAATGTTCTATACTAATGTGTGAGACTGCCAAAAAAACCGCATTCATTAAAAGTTGTTTATTAAAAAGAACTTACCATTCAAAAATAAAATGTAGGTTAAAGGAACACCTCCAAAGGTGTGGAGTGAGGGATGGGAGTGTGTGTGGGGGGGTTGGGTATTAAGATAAAAATGAACACTGAGATGCTCAACGTGGTTTTTAAAGAAATGAAAATGGCCTGCCATTGACTGACATTATTACAGGAAGACTGATAAGGATATGGCCAGAAACAAATATATAAACAGGAAAAAAGAAACCCAAAGACCCACTAATTGGTACACGAAAGAAAATGAATACATGTAGGTTCACCAAGTCCTGGTCTGTTTGGAGGTGTTTGGTGCTATAGCACGTTAGCACTACACAGAAGACTCCGTTTTTTTTCTTTCTGGCCTAGGCCTATCCTCTTCAGGATGTTGTGTGGAAGCCCGACTACTTGTGGGGTTTTTACTCAGTGACACTGAGAGGAAGAGGCTTAACGGTGCCTCCCCCCACATCCCACAACTCCTGGTAGTTTTCATTTTCATTGTAAATTAATAATGTTTGTTTCTTGTTTAATACGTAATTTTGCTAGAAAGTTTACTAAACTGGACATCACGAGTCTGATCAGCTTCAGAATATTGATGTAATTGGTTTCTCAATTCCAGGTGTACAAAGAACTCTGAAACTTTGATTTCTCCTGCCTTCTGACTGGTCAATCTCAAGCACATCTTTTCCACTCCAAAGTCTATGTTACTAGGAAGCAGGCTGCCTCTGAGACCCTATTTCAGCTGAAGTGTGTACACAGGTGGGAGGTACAAGAATAGTGTCCAGACATCAAATGGCTCCTCCAGGCCACTTACACCCCTAACTTGCCTCATCTTTTTTGAGCTGTGGCATAACAAGTAGTTCCTAGCAAACAGCAGGAGCTCAATAAGTGTGCTAAAGGCATGGCTATATTTATACAAGCAGGGTGGTCTTCCACGAGAAAGGAGGAGGACTCCATGGGGCCTTGACCATTTCTCCGTGGCTACTAAACAAAGTGGACCTTTCAGTGACTGTGGCTCTAAGGAGACCAGAACTCCTGACAGCTTGGATTTTTTTTTAAAGACACTTCCCAATTTCCCAGGGATGGAGAACACTGCAATGTAATAAGGACAGAACAGTCCTCTCACTCACCAGGCACACATGTGGTAGATATACATACATGCTGGCAAAACACTCATACCTGTAAAATGTATTGTATGAAATGAGATTCTAAAAGGATTAATAGACCATTATTTAATTTAAAAATTAAATGAGCTAAATACAAAGTATGTATGCATTACTTGTCCACATTTTGTCCCAAGGTACAAACATAACACGTTCATATACACATACCTAAAACACCATCACTCTTAGTTTTCGCATGCTTTGGTTTTGCTGTTTTGTTTTGAAGGTACCGGGGAATTAAACCTTGTGACTTAACCACATCATAGGTAAGAATTCTACCACTACACTGTAGCCCTAGCCGTGTCACTCTTGCTTTGTGAAGATAAGGAGCAGCCCCCTTTCCTGCAGACACGATGCCCCTACTTGCAGTGTGATATGCAGCACTCAATAGTAACAAGCAGCAGCCCGCTCAAATAGTTACCAAATCTCAGCTGAACAACTGAAGACTTGCTTAATGAGTTGGAGGAAACAAACCTAAGGATTCTAAGCTTGGTCTTCTCATTGATCTTCTTTACTTCCTAGACTTATAATTTCTTACAGGTACAAATACTTTCCAAACACTTTCTGGTGATATTTTTTTCTGTATTCAAGATGGCAGGCATAAAATTATTTTGGGGGTTAACAATTTC
Source organism: Lophiomys imhausi (assembly GCA_907164525.1). NCBI lineage: Eukaryota > Metazoa > Chordata > Mammalia > Rodentia > Muridae > Lophiomys > Lophiomys imhausi. The sequence continues at coordinate 2,051,035 of CAJQZJ010032527.1, forward strand.
ATACTGAAGCAATGGCCTTTCAGATTTTTAATTATAAACTTAAAAATATTTTAAATGATGTATAAAATTTATACCTAATAACAAAGTACCATATAATGTTTTTGATACACTATTTGCTTCTACCTAACTATAACTTAGCACTCACTAATGTTGAACTATAAAGCTCTTGAGTTTGTTTGTTTTAAGATTTATTTATTTACTATTCATACAATATTCTGCCTGCTTGTATGCATGCAGGTCAGAAGAGGGCACCATATCTCATTGTAGATGGTTATCACCCACCATGTGGTTGCTGGGAACTGAACTCAGGACCTTTGGAAGAACAGACAGTGCTCTTAACCTCTAAGCCATCTCTCCAGCCCTAAAGCTCTTGAAAGCAAGGCTAGTGGGACTATTCTCCTGGGGATGTACCACAATGACTAGTTTTTGATAAATGCTCAGCATTTACTCGTTGAAAGATCAAGTGGTAGCAAAAGAAATGATAGTGGAGAGAGGATAGTCTGGACACCAGAACAGAATAGAATAAAATTTCTTAATGGGTCTTATAAAACTTTCAGTTTTAGACTGATTATCATGTTAGGTTTCCATTGTATTTTACTAGTAAATATCTAGAGAGAAACCAATTAATCTCACCAGAAGTGTAACATTAGGGTGATTTGTAGGGCTGGTGAGATGGGTCAGCTGGTAAAACTGCTTACTGTCAACCTGAAGATCTCAATTCAATCCCTGGATCCTACTGTGCAAGTGGGGAACTGACTCTCTCCAGTTGTCCTCCAAGACTTCTTCTGATCTTGTGTGGGCACGCACACACACACATATTCACACTCACACACTCACACATGCACACACATGGAGTAAATAAATATGTAACTAAAAATTTTAAGAACAAAGAAATTTGTGAAGTCTTTGATGAAATGAGTATTTTACGGGAAGGGAAGATACCTCTTGTTTAATTTGGTCTGTCCCAGTAAGTCATCTTCTTTTACCCTGCTCATGAACATGCAGTTCACCGTCCTAGAGGATCTCTTGACTTCTCCACTGGTCACTTAAAAGTTGTTTGCTTTTCATAAGGCAGCTCCTTAAGCAGCCCAGTATTTGAGTCACTGATGAACATCACACAATCCCTGCTCCACAGAATCATTTCATGGAGGAAGACAGGACATTGAATCATACCACACAAGTACACGATTGCCAGTGTGCAAGGTCCAAGGACATGTGCAGAGAGAGAACTCCAGAGATGCTTAGTGGGTGACAAATGTACCACGACCTGGCTGGAAATCTCAGTACTTGCCTGGGGCATCCTCAAGGAAGGGCTCACAAAAGGAGACTAAAAAAACAAACAAACAAAAAAAAACAAAAAAAACTTAGTATAGCTTACATGAGAAAGACAGGAAGACACTTGAATCAGGAGAATCTAGAAAGAAGCTGCTCTGAATAAATGTGCATTTATTGCTGTATATTGTTTCAAGAAATAAATAGTAGTTTTATATTATTTTTCCGTAGGTTGGGCAGGGGCAGCTTTTAAGAGCAGAATCTTCTAAGTCCCCAGAGCTTATGAATGCTTTAATCCAGCACTATAAAGAATCCCGACCTTCTCGGGACGGCCAAAGCGGAGGCTTAGCTGAGTAAGAAGGCAGGGGATAACAGAACAGATTTTCAGAGAATACATGCAGCGCGAGAAACAAGTGAAGGCGCTGGATTCAAGAGCGCAGACCCATGGGGCCAGCAAGCCTCCCTGCTCTGTAGGGAGACAATTCTAAAGGCGATCCCATCCAGGTTCAGAACGGTGTCTCCTGGAGTGACAGCCATGCCAGGACACAGCCACACAGGCTGGCAGGCAGCTGCACAAACACAGACTGAGTTTGCCAGGCTGATTTCAGGCAAGTGCTCTTCCTACCCAAGAGCCTCTCCTGCTCTAGACCCTTGTCCACTGCTGGGTATCAGCTTTTCCTACTGAGATATTGCTCTCTTTGACTCTAAGAAGTAATGGCTTCTCCTCCTGCTTCCATTTTTCTTGCTCTACCATTGAAATCTCCCTTAATTTCTAAACATCCCAGCACAGGCCTAAATTCAAAGCCTTCTTCTCAACCTGTCTGAGCAGGAGGAATTAACTTATCTGCTTATCAGTCAAGATCACAGAGGATCCAGGCATCACACTTTCATGTGAACGATGCCAACACACATACACAAACACACACACATATACACACAACACGCACCCACACGTATACACACACATACACGTATACACACATCCTCACTGATCAACTGCTGCCAAAGCAGCCTAAGGCCTTAAACAAGCAGTCGCTCTTCCTGCTTCCCAGACAGAAGTCCCTTTGAACTAGTATTTCATAATTCCCAACACGACACTCATTCTCTCAGTCGTGCGGATACAATCTCTGACTCACTTTTCCTTCTTCCTCACATTTTCTCCCTTCACGGCCTTTCTTTCTTCACTACACTCTTTCCTTATCATTTTGTTTTCTTTTAGTCAACTGTCTTCTCATAACATTATTTTTATCAATTAACATTTAGGACTATAAAGAAGGGAAAGCCTGCTTGTAATTTCAGCAGAAGCAAAGGAAATTTATAATCTTTACACTTGATGATTGGAGGCTCTCTAATCTCAAGACCAATCTTTATGATTTGTGGTCATAAATGAGTGTTGTACATTCTCCTTTTTTCTGTCCACTCAGAAAGATTGAAGGTTACTTATCAAATTGGAATAGTACAATATAACATAAAGAAAGGATGTAATCAGTCACAGGGAAACCAAGAGTAGAGAAAATAATAAATTGAGGTTAAAAAAAAAATCCTTACAAATGTACACTAGGGAACCAAGTGGTAGCTGTAATTACAAGCTACCAAAACAGCTATGACAGGAAGCACACTGACTTACAAAATTCAAAATACCCACAAGATTGCAAAACAAGTGAGTTTCTCAAGGAGTGCCATAGTTATTTGTGTCATTACTGAATTTCCTCAGGTTCCTGGTATGAGAACACAGTTGATGAGAAAGTAGTAGTTTTCACCTCCCCCACCCCACGGACACCCAGTTATGGGACCCTTGGGCCACTTCTCTTACAGCCCCTGTACTTAAGACTGTGCACTGCAGGGCTCTGACAATAAAAGGAAGAGTAGCAAAGAGTGCATAGTCATAAGAGTTTTTAAAACCCAAAGGGAAAATCTAGGTCTTGAAAAAAAGGGCACCATGTTCAGGAAATCCTCCATCAGCATCCCTTCTTTCAGCTAAATGTTTAAGCTTGGCAAAGTAGAGCTGTGCTGGCAACTTAGAGCACACTCATTTGCACTAGTGGATAAACTACTGGTAGATTAATGATTTGTAAAATTAAGGAAATTGAAAATATTTGCAAACTTCTGGAAGATTTTTTTTCTTAGAAAACAATTTTAGCCCAGAAAAAAAAAAAATCTATGTAGCAATTACTAGGAAACTCCTACCTACTGCAGTCATTTTAACCAGAAAAACAAAACAAAACAAAAAAAAGAAAAAACCCAAAACCCTCAAACTATGTAACTTGAAGCAATGAAAGTGCCTTGTAGTAGCTGTAAAACAAGATGTTGCAAAAGTAATGTCTTTGGAAGACTATTTAGTTTGCTCAACTGTCCCATGCTGAAAGTTGGTAAATGTTGGAGGTGTGCTTAACAATAACAGTTTTATAAATTTCAGTATTATTACAACTTGGTTTAAGTCCACTGATAACGGTTACTAGCAATTCATCTTAGTTCCTTCTTTAAGCAAGCATACATAAATGAAGGCCATTAGGGCCATTTTCACTCTGGTTTTTTGTTTGAATAAATCGCAGAATGTCATGGCCAGTACATCCAAAAGTAGAAAGAAATGAGGAGCAAATAAATTTATGTTTTTTTATTTTCTTGTCTTTTCAGAGATCATTTTTATGAATTCTAATTCCCACAGTAGTTTTGACTTTTAGTTAGGTGTTTGTACAAAGAGTTCAGAAAGCTGAAACTGAGTTCATTATCAAATAGCTCACTGCAGATCTATCTATCTGTTTGAGGACTTTTTAGGGTGTTGTATGACAAGACTTTTTCTGGGGAGATGCAACACACACATCTACTCACTCCAAATAGGGAGGCCACTATAGACCAAAATATGGATATCACCAAAGTCCAATCTGGTGAATCAATGAGTTTTATTGGCGTTACTTACAGGAACAGAAGTGACTCAAAGACAGCTGCATCAATCACCAAAGCCCACCCAGCCAGCATGAGTGACAGCTCACAATGCTGGAAACCTGGAGCACACTGCACTTCCTGCGGGCTGGTCAACGGGTTGGAGAATGTTCTTTCCAAGTGACTCAGTTGGCCTAAACCTCTTTCAGGCAGCTGGGCTGGGCTCTGCTTCTTCCAGTCTAGCCTCCTTTTGATTTTCAGCTAAGCTTGTCTGAGAGTGACTCTCAGCAGTCCTTCTTGCTTACTCCTGGGAGGGAGGGGCCTAGTGAGTCTGTTCAGTTACAGGGACTTCTTGAAGCTATTTTGAGTTGTTTACCTTGTGTCTTAAGGAGCTTCCTCACAGGACGCAGTGTTTCAATCTCAGAGGAAACTGCTGCTTCACAAAAGTAAGGATACAACTAAGTAGTATACTGCTGTCCTGAAGCAGGTCTTCACAAGGTTCTTTGTCTAACCCTGTGCAGATCTAGAATAGCTTGCCTCATTTCTTTTTTCTCTGTGTAAAGTCTGGTCTAGAACTCTTGGAATAATAATTATTCAGAAGGAATTTTTTTCTAAGATTACTATTTTGTAATCTATCTTATTTGTAATTTAAAATTTATTCATTTACTTTATGTGCCTGGATGCCACAGTGCATGTATGGAGGCCAGAGGACAGCTTGCAGCAGTCGCTTCTCTTTTTCCATTACGTGGGTTCTCAAGATTGAAGTCAGATCATCAGGTTTGGCCACAAGCACCTTTACCCTCAGAACCATATTGTCAAATCCAGATTTGTGATTTTTAGGAAACCTATAAAATCAAAAATGAATTTAAAAAGATTTTCCTAACACATTAAAGACCCTGTTGCTATAAAAAATAATTGAGGCAACACACTGGGTAGGCTCAGTGTCCTTCATGGAGACTGACCCTGGGAGAGTCAGGGAGGGACACTACAGAAACTTCCCTTAACCTAAAGTAGCAGTCCTCAACCAGTGGGCTGTGACCTCTAGGGGGGGCCCGAACCATCCTTTCACAGGGGTCACCTAAGACCACTGGAAAACATAGATATTTACATTATGATTCATAACAGTAGCAAAATTACAGTTATGAAGTAGCAATGAAAACAATTTATGGTTGGGGATCACCACAACATGAGTATTACAGGGTCAGAGCATTAGGAAGATTGAGAACCACTGAGCTAAAGGAAGCACGTTTAAAAAATGTGTGATTATTATACATGGAGAGGATTTTGGCACCATTAAAGAATATACTCAGCAAGCTTATGGTCCTGGTAGAAAATGTTTGGAGCAAAATACTGCTATATTGCTGGTTTTTGCACCTGACAGTTTGGACTTTCATTGTGGTTTCCATATACTTGAGTTGCTTTCTACCATACTGCCTCATAACACCCAGAATCAATGCCTTCCTTACTCTCTACCCCTTGCCTACTTCCACCTTTAGAAATCTGGAACCCAGTTCAATAATGATATATAAAGCATCCTCTAGATTGCTACTTCACAGGTTATCTTGACAAATTTTGGTGGCATTATAAATAAAAATTTCCAGGTCTATTTTGTAACCAAATCATTGGAAATGAAATATGGAAAACAAGCTTGTTTGGGAATATAGCTTAAGAATGCATGATCTACTGCCTGACAACCCATAATCCAAATCATAGCTTTGCCAAATTGCTTAGCTAGAGCTTCCATTTCTCCATTTGCACAACGGGGATACTATGTACTTCCAAGAACTGATTGATAATTAGAGCATTCAGGTAGAGCTGGATGCGGCAGGTTCTGGGACACTCTCATAGGAATGGAAGTAACTCTTTGTCCTCTGTAATAGACATACCTGTCACCTCATGCTGGTGTCATAAGGTAAGGTTCAATCATAAAAACAAAAATAAGATTCCCTTTTCTCTTTGAATTGCTACGTTCTGAAGCTGCATAATTTATAACTTAAGAAGTCCACTGCTGGCTTTATAGGCTACAGATATCTGAAAGAACTAATTGCAATGTTAGATTGTATAATATGCAATGCCTACTGAAACCAAAAGACAGATTTGTCTAATCATGGTAGCCTAGATTTAGGTTTTGCTCAATGTTACTTTTCAAATTACAAGTGTCTGATGTGAAGTGTTTTAATTCAGGAAAAAGAGAGCACATAATGTCGACACATTAACACGTACAGGTGGCTGCTTTTGGACAGTATAAACTTGTTCTAGTTGACTGTGTGTTTCTTCTTATCAGTTATCCACACCCTCGTTAGCGAGGTCAGGCTACTTCCAGGGTAGTTTTCATTGCATACTTGGCAATTAAGTTTCCATAGAAAGCTTTTCCCCTTAATCTTTCCAATTTAGTTCTGGAAAACAGAATCTCAGCGATACCCTCAGAAACTGAGGTGTAGGCTGGACTCTCACAGAGAAATCTTAAACTTTCCCCAATATTAGTCCACTTTGGTCGCTCGCTGAGAAATGTGCGAAGCAATTAAATGCCTTTAAAATTCAAAAAATATATATTTTCAACAGTTTCTTTGAGAATTTCATACAATTTACTTTGATATTCATACCCCCAAATGAAGCCTTTGATAATTTTAATGGTACCAATACTGGAGCCTCTGGGGACCGACCTTCTGGTTACTTACATTCGCTGGTGCGGATGCGTGTTGGTGTTGGAGAGGGGGAGACCACACAGATCTGCAACAGGGTAGAGGTGGAGAACTGCCCGCTCAATTCCCCCGCGAGGGGCTGTTGCAGCATCGGGGACTCGGAAAAGGCCTGGGTGCTCCCACATACCGGTCACATACCGGTCCCGGAAAGGAGCGGGCAAAAGCTTTCGGAAACACGGAAGGGTGGGCTCGGGAAAGGTAGCGTAGGGGGCGGGTCCAGAGCAGGTGAGGGCGAGGCGCGAGGCTTGGAGGCGGGGCCATGGCGGGCGAGGGCGGGACCGCAGGGCTTGTGGGCGGGGCTATGGAGGGCGAGGGCGGGGCGGCGCCGTGGGAGCGGCGGTGCTTTGGGTGACAACGGTCAGAGATGAAGGTGGCCGCGGCGCAGCGGGAGGCTCAGCTGTGCCGGGCGCGGTTGGCAGCCAGTCCGGGCCTGTAGGACCTCGGGGCCGGGGTGGCGGGATGGGGACTCGACTTGGCTAGTGCGGCGGCGGCGGCGGCAGCGAGCGGAACTTAAGCCCGAGGGGCTCGCCTGCTCCGGTCAGACTCGGCGCCCTCCTCCACCTGCTGCCGCCCGGCCCCGCGTTCGGAGGGCCGCGACGGCGACGGCGGGGGCATGTGGCGCTGGGTCCGGCAGCAGCTGGTAAGTGAGGACTGGGTGGCGCGGCAGGGCGGCGCGGGCTAGGCCGCGGCCGGGGCGCGCGGCTCTCCCTCGGCCCGGGCTCCGCACGGCGCCGGGATGCTCTGCTGCTTGTGGTCGTCGCGGGTGGCGAGCGGCGCGGGCCCCGTGGCGACCGAGGCAGGGGTGCCGGGCGCGGGTCAGGCGGCTCTCCGGGACTCCGAGCTAGGCTCGTGCGGGCTCCGGAGGAGGTCTGGGTCTCGCTCGGCCTTCTGGCGGAAGCCCGCCTTGGGCCTAGGAGAAAAGAGCACCGGAAGGTCCTCACCGCACACCGGTGCAACTTCTCGGTGAATCTGTCACCCCTCCTCAAGGTGGTTAGAACGCACGGGTTTGGGGGCCAGTGGGTAACTTTTGAACACGACTGGGCCAGGGAAAGAGAAGAAAGAAAACCTTAGGGTGACTGAAGTGTCTGAAACGCGTCACCTTTCTCGGAAATTATTCTCATGCCTCTTGTCACCCGCAGCCCAGAAAATACAACGTCTTGGCGACAGTGACTGTTAGGACAGACATCAGTTCAGTTCTAGGAACGCTAACCTTTATACTGTTTCCTTTCGAAATCGCATCAATTGTAGTGTTTTTGTTTATGGGGTTTCAAGGCAGTGGTAAATCTTAGCGAAGGAGAAACTTACTGTTTTGAGACCGGAATATTTATACTTTTTTCCCCCTGCGGTAGAACAGCTTTTTTTTTTTTTTTTTTTTTTTTTTTTGGTTTTTCGAGACAGGGTTTCTCTGAATATCTCTGGCTGTCCTGGACTCGCTTTGTAGACCAGGCTGGCCTCGAACTCACAAAGATCCGCCTGCCTCTGCCTCCCAAGTGCTGGGATTAAAGGCGTGCGCCACCACCGCCCGGCCTATGAACAGCTTTTAAGGTAAAAACTAAAAAGCATGTATTTCAGTCAGCTTCCCGTTTATTTTACAGTGGGTATCATTCTTAAATAAAGAAAGCTTATAAATAAAACTGGAACTGCCTGCCACTCCCTCGTAGAAATGGTGGGTCTTTATTTTTAGCTAACTGTTGCAAATTGAAGTATTCCAGCTTTATTGGGAATCCAAGCTAATGATGTCATTTAGTCCACACTGCTAGATTGCTTTGCCTTTCTTGTGGTAAACTGGTACAGTAAGGAAGTGAATTATTACAAATGTGATCTGCTTTTGATTCGTGTGAAGAAGGCTTGATTTAACACTATTTATCTGATGATGTTTTGTGTGGCAGGAAGATCATTTTTAAGTCATGTTTTTTCAAGCCTTTCCCAGTATGTTAAAACAGTGTCTAGGCTTTCCTTTTGGCTTGGATAAAACCCTACCTTATGATTATTCCTGTCTTCCAGATAGAAATCTGGTAATGTTGGAGAAAGTGGCTTCAAATGTTCACAGTTGAAGGGGAAGAACCAGAAGCAGTGTGGTCATTTATAAATCAGCTGTTTTACTGACTGATTAACAAGTTGAACAAGTTGCTTTGCATAAAAAAATGCCTGTCACTGGTTTTACTTTTAAGGTAATCAGGTCTTTAAAGCTTGTGCCAAAACAGGACTTTGTATCGCTGACTAAGTTTGTATAATCACTTAAGTTACAAGTGAAGGACAGTGTGTACAGAGCAATGAAAGTATACTGTACTAGCTCAGTAATAAACTGCCACTCTAGTTACTATGCCAATAATTCATTTCGGAAAGTCTAGCTGGGATTACTGTAACATGTGCTTGTCGGGTTGAGGCACCAGCATTAGCTTAATTGTAAAGTTCAGAAAAGGAAAAATCGATGCGTCCCAGGGACAGCTTGTTTCACACTTACAGAATACTTCATATGAATCCTGTCTTTCAACCAAGACTCTCACCAGAAAAAGATACTTGTTATTTTTAATTTTTTATTACTGCTTTGTGTGTGTGTGTGTGTGTGAGAGAGAGAGAGAGAGAGAGAGAGAGAGAGAGAGAGAGAGAGAGAGAAAAGAAGTAAGTCAGGACAACCTGTGGGAGTCAGTTCTTTACTACCCTGTGGGTCCTAGGAATCAAACTCAGGTCCTCAGGCTTGGTGGCAATCTCATTAGCCTCCTGAGAAACCTCACTTACCTTGCTGTCATTTTGTTACAGAGAAATTTTATGTTCTACTTATTTATTTGCAATTTTTAAAACTTGGTTGATTTCTTTTCTCTATAAAATATTTTTACTGCCTGACATGATGAGAAATCATGACAAAAACTGATATTTTCCCTTATGAATACAGTGAAAACATGTAGAAAATATTTTTCTTTCTGTTTTGTTTTTTTGTTTCTCTTTCACATATAATGTTCAAATCATTTTATCCTAAAAGTTATTATGCTTTTCTGGTGTATTCTGTATTCATAGTGTACCCCTTTTCAGTAACATGCTGTATTAACTCATTATTATATTACATCATTAACAGCATCTCTTAATGTAACAGCAAAGAACCATTAGGTACCTACTGTATTATTATTATTATTATTATTATTATTATTATTATTATTGTCTTGCCAGTGCTGGCAGTCAAACCCATAGCTTTACATATGATAGTGGTAGCTGTTGACCACATGCAGCCATTAAAATTTATCTTCAGAGAAGAATATTTTCAATAGCATATTTATTTGTATAGTACTGATTTCTGCTTTTAAGCAAAAATTCTTGTCAACCAATATATTTAGATGCTGTATAAGTTTTCTTTGTTTTGTTTTGTTTTTTGAGATAAGGATTCTTGGGCTGGAGAGATGGCTCAGCCTTTAGTGGCTAGGCTCACAACCAAAAATATAAGAAATAAGGTTTCTCTGTGTATCCTTGGCTGTCCTGGACTCACTCTGTAGACCAGGCTAGCCTTGAAGTTACAGAGATCCACCTGCCTCTGCCTCTTCAGTGCTGGGATTAAAGACATGTGCCACCACACCCAACTGTATAAGGTTTCTTTACAGAACAACATAAGACCGTGTTTTCATAGAACTTGCTGTGTGTCGGTATATGCTGAATCCTGCTGTTTCATATGAAGGTGACAAGGCTTTTTTACTTATGACTGTTCCAGGCAGCACCCTGTTGGTCCTAGAGTTAGTCTTGAGTATGTTTTCTGAGTGGATAATGGATTGATGTGGGGAGCGCGGTTTGGTCATCCAAATCCCCACACCTCCTTCTCTGTGGAAGGGAGTCGTGTGACCAGGTGACGGCACTCACCACCCAATAAGGTCAAATGGAATACAATTAGGCAGGCTGGTCTTTATGATATTTATTATTAACAACTTACTAGATGGAATATTTCAACTTCTATAGGATCAGGATAGCTGCATCAAACAGAAACACTTAATGGTCATTAAAGCTAGAACAACATATAACCACCACATCCTATAATTATATTAATATTCCCACATCACACATCATACGACCTGTCCGAAGACCGTGGCTCTCCTGTTCCCCTGCGTCGATGTTCAGGGCAAAGCCCCATTTCTAGTCTCAGTTCAAGGCCTGAGTGAATGGGCAAGGGATAGAGAGAGAGGTCTCAGCACAAGGTCTGAGGAAGGGGCATAGACCTAAGATAGAGACAGAGGCTGGACGTCAGTGACAAGACTGATCGCCGCCTACTGCTTGTCTCCTTTGGTTTCTTATACTTTCATTTTAGCTTCATTATAATATCCGCATAAGGCGGGCTAATTATTCTAATTACTACGTCATCCACATATGGTGCCACTCACTAGCTTCTTACCTGGCTCCTTCAGCTGGGCCTCAGCTGGGCTGTGGCTGACAGCTTCTTATGGGCTCCTTGCGCATAGGGTGGCACTCACTATCTTCTTATCTAGCTCCTACAGCTGGTCTCAGCTTGGGCTGTGGCTGACAGCTCATTGCAGCTAAACGAGAAGCTATTACTTATAATCCAATACTTAAATTACTTTACTAAACTTCCTGCAGCCCTTCTTTATGGCTGCTTACAGGCTCCTTACAATTGATAAGGAAATAATGAATATTACTTTTGTGTTTAGCAATATGGTGACAAAATGTAAGTCTGACCACACAGAAGAATGGAGAAAATGACTGTAACTACATACAAGCACAAGCGAGCAGGCAGGTGTTTCTTTAGCTGGTGGCACAGGCCTGAATTTCAGCAACTAAGAGTTGGAGGGAGGAGGATCATGGGGTAGACTGCAGTGCATCAATGTCCCTTCAGATTTGAAAGGAGGCTGAAGACTGTCTTGTGATTCATGGGGAAAACTGGCAAGCTCTTACCAAAACTCCCTTAATTTTATCAAATGCGTGTTGTTATCTGTGCTTAACCCTTCCCTTCTTTCTGCTGCCACAGAAAGTGAAGCCCTCCTTTTCCAAGTTAACCAGCTCACTTGTGGTTTTGATGCTGTTCTTTCATCATATTCCTTATACTCCCATCAATTATTGTGAGTGTTTGCCCTTTCTCTTTTCCTTTAACCTGTCAACACAATTAAGCTTCCCTCTGTTATCTTAATTGGCCCTGTATTGTACCTAACTGCCCAATGTTCTTTAATGTAATAAAATTTTAAAAGTTTATCTCGCATCAGAGTTCTATCTTAATACACTTGAAATGTGTGGCTGGCTCAAGTTGAAATTTTCATAAATATAAAATACAATGGATTTTAAAAACAGAAGAAGAATGTGGTATATCTCAATTATATCTTTCTGTAATAGTAAGATGTCTTAGGAAAAGGTACTTATCACCAAGTACCAATAAATGTGCTCAGTTTGATCTCTGGGTTCCACTTGGTAGAAGGAGAGAATTGTCTCCTGAAAGTTATCCTCTGACTTTTACATTTGTGTGTAACACATGCCTACTCCCCAACAATAAATAAATAGAACAGAAACAAAATTTCAAGTGTTTATTTTTTAAATGTGGCTATTAGAAATTTAAAAGTAGTTCATGTGGCTTGCATCTGTGGCTCCTGTTTTTACTAGTTTAATTTTATATGAATTTATATTTAATTTAAAGTTTATCTAAAATTAAACTTAGTTTAATTTTATATGATACTAAAGTCAGCTTTGGTTCCCTGGTTTCTCCTCCTTCACCCAGCCCATTCAGTACCTGCCCCTTTTTGCCCATAGTTGATGCCCATAGTCTTCTCCCTCCTGTTGTTTTCTGTATCACAGGCTGGTCTTCACTCATGACCTTGCTGCTTATTCTCTTGTGTGTTGGGATTATGGAAGTGCATTCTTAAAGGCGAAGCTTTTCTTTTGGTCAAGGTGAAGTGTTAGAGGTGACTAGGTGTTCCTGGGAGTGAGCACCTAGGGCTCTTGCTTCAGGGCTTTTCCAGAGTGAGGTCAGTATACCAGGTGTCACACCATTGAGTCAAACTCATCTTCCTCCTGGGCAATAATTAAATGTCAACAGCTCTTCGACTGAGGGTGTGAATTCATGTTTACCTCACCTCTTCCATGCTGAAATTTTGTTTTCTCTAGCTTGATCTTGGGTAGTCTTGTGTATATTTTCACAACTGCTATGAATCTGTATGTGTATATCTGCCCTGTTGTGTCTGGAAATGTTGCTTTGAAGTCATCCTACCTCTGCCTCTTAAAATCTTTCCAACCTTCTCTACTTAGATCCCTGAGCCTTGAGGGAAAGGTCTTACATTGACATCCAATCAGGGCGGAGCACTCTGAAGTCTCTTGTCCACATGGTGACCAGTTGTGGGTCTCTGTGCCAGTTGCCATAGACTGGAAGAAGCAGCTTCCCTGATGCAGGTTGGGCAGTGCAGTGATCTGTGGGTACAGCAGTAAAGTCATCAAGAGTCGTTGATTGGCCTGTTTATTTATCAGGTCAGTAGCGGCTTTTACGTAGTGATCTGTCTAGCCATAGGTTTTTGGCCTCATAAACGGTCCCACATATCTCATGGAGAAGGCCTTAAAGCTAATTCAGTCTGTTACTCCGATATCATTCACGCTACCATTGCACCAGTGGGCATGTCTTGTCAGGCAGGTAGTGACTGTAATTCTCAGTGTTCATAGCTGGGTGAGACTGCAGAGTGCTTTTCTCTTCTGGTAGTGTGCAGCACTACGAACTCTAACCAGGAGAGATGAAGTTACTGCAAGTTGAGTGCCAGCTGGATGTCTATATGTTCTAAACTCAAATGTCTGGTGTTTTCAGCAGTAAGGTTTTACTGTCAAGTTCTGGAGGGTAATCAATAGCATTGGCAATAGCCTATAATGGTGGGGAGGGGGGCTATTGATCCTGTTGGCAAAAAACTAAAAGAGAGGTAACGCATTCTTGGTACTAGGAGCTTCATTTACTAGTGGATGAAAATCTAGTTGGGATATTGACCTCTCATTATAGAGTAACTCCACCACCACCACCACCAACAACAACTTAAGAAAAAGAAACCATGAATTTTATGGTAACTTGTCAGATTGTCCTTGAACAAACCCACTTTTTAGACATTGATAAATTCTTCATGTAATTCTCAAGAACACTTCATCTGTGCTATTAGATGTGGGTCCTGTTAGGTTTGGGTCAGCTGGTTACATGTTTTAGTCACAGTCTTTTGTGAACCATTGCCTTGTTGTTTTTAAAGATGGCCTGTTTTGAGCCTTTGTATAGGTACATTCCTGGTTTCTGAGAAAAGAAAACTTTAAGCCTCCAAAAACAGAAAAATAATGGCTATCAGAAGTATGTTTTGTTTTAATGTGAGTTACTATTACTGTATTTGCTTATTGTAAAGGTGGACATTTAGTGTTCAATGAAGTTTTCATTAAAAGGAATTAAAATCTCAAAAAAAAAATGAATGGGAGTACATGGGAAAGTTTGGAGGAAGGAAACAGAAATGGCATGATTAAATTATGATCTCAAAAACAATTTAAAAATCAGGTACCCATGGATAGGGACCCACTGTTCCTGCCTCCACTTCTGTTCAGGTATCAGTGTGTCTCTTTTTATGCTTTGGCGCTAAGGCGTATATCACTGACTTCCTTACCCCTCCCTGAGCACATTTGGTTTGGTATAGAGGAAGGTAACTGATTTTGGTCCCCACTCTACTTTTGACTCTGCCTTCATGCAGTCCATATAGCCCAGGCATGCTTAGCATCACAGAGTCTTTGTCCTTGCTGGGTGTCTTTTTCTAGGTGTCTGCTGCTGGTTACTTTACTTCCTTCGAGTCTTTGTTTAACTGTTTCCTTAGGTGCTGGCTTGAGCACCTATGTCATGGCGTCTCTTCACTGCAACAGGAAAGTAACTACGACACCTTATGAAAGAGCAAAGCACTTTCTAGCTTCCTGCCTTCTGCACCCCTTTTCCTGCTTCGCTTTTTCTTATCGTTATAACACTAGTCCACATGCTGTTGACCCTACTTACTTCATGAAGACTGGGACCTAACAAAAACATCTCACATCTCCATCCCCTTTTAGGTAAAATCGTTTTCCCATTATTAATTCTCTGTGTTGTTTTCTGAATATCCACATTGGGTAACATGTTGGCAGGATTTGGGACTGCTGAAGTGCAGCACCTTCTCGGGTGGTTTCTTCAGAGGCTTATGATATTAGAGAAATCTAATAGATATTTGAACTACTGCTAAGATTTTTTATTACTGTTGTTTAAAACAAAACAAAAACAAGGATGACCTTTTTTGTACATAACTTTTTTTTATAAGTGAAACACCTAGAATTGAAATTGCTAGGTGATGGGATATACAGACTGTGACTGTTAAATCAGTTGCTTAAAATATATTCCAGAATATGAGAGGTTCCGCCTCTCTACAGCTTACTCAAACTTTACCAGGCTGACAGCACAGTGCAGTGGGTAGACATTTGCTGCCAAGTCTGATGTCCCTAGTTTGATCCCCAAACCCACATGGTGGAAGAAGAAAGTCAACTCTACCAGATTGTTCTCTGGCCCCCACATGTCTATCATGGTGCACGCACACACATACTAAATAAATGTTTTAAAAAAGAACTTTACCAGTCTGATGGGCAACGAAAATATCTTATTTGCATTCTCCTGATTGCTAGTGAGCAATGCTAGTTCCTCTATTTTATTCATATGGATGAATTTCCCATTTTTCTTCTGAGTAATGTGTTAGTTACTTGTTGCTATGCTGAGATATATAGCTGAAACATCATAAGGAAGGGTTTACTTTGGCTTACTGCTCATCATGGCAGAGAAGTCAGGGACAGGAGCTCACCCCTGCAATTAGGAAAGAGCACAGCACCTATTGCTCATCAACTTTCGCTGTTTCCTCAGCCAAGGACCACATAACGGTGGGCCTTATTACTCAGCTAGCCTGATCTAGACAGACCTTCATGGGCATGTCCAGAGATTTATTTTCATCATAATTCTGAATCCCATCAAACTGACAATAAAGATTAATGTTGGGGGCCTGGAGAAATGTCATTAAGATCGCTTCTCCTCCTACAGAGGACCAGGGCTTGGTGGCCAGCACCCGCCTTGGGTGGCTCACAGCCACTTGTACCTCCAGCTCCAGAGGGGGCTGAACTCCTCTCCTCTGCCCTCTGTGGGCACAGGGACTCATGCACATATAATGCCACCCCACCACAAGTCAAAATAGTGAAAATCTTAAAAATTGTTAACATTGTAACTAGTTCCTCTTTTCTTTGTTCCTTTTGTACTGTGGATGCCATTTCTTTGTTATATGTGCTGTAACTATCTTCTTCCATTCTTTATCCTGTACTTAATTTTGTTCATACTTTTCCCATACAAAAAATTTAAGCTTCTTTGTAGAAAATTTGATTTTTACCTTCTGTTACCTAAGAATTTCCTTCCTCTATGAGAATCAGAGAGTTGCTTTAGTATTGTTTTCTTCAATTTGTCTTAAAGTGTGGTTTTTCAGTATTCAAGTTCAGTATACCTGGAATTGATTTTTGTATGTAGAATAAGGGAATTCGTGTTGTCCTAGTGGAAAGTTATTTGTTTCATCTCTCGGTTTGTTGGATGAGCCATTTTTGATGTCCAACATAGGTGTTTGCCTCCTCCGTTATGAATGGAAGACATTCTTAATTTCCCTCTGTGCTCTCTTTTTTTCCTATTTCACTTATCTGTTTGTGTACCAATAATGTGTCATCTTAATTATAGCATTTGCATGATAGGTCGTGGCATTTGGAAGGCAGAGTCTTCCTACATGTCTTGTTTTCTTTTTTCATAATTGTGATGGATTATTGCTCTTCCATTCATGACATATAAGCAGTTTTTAAATTCTCTGGGAAAAATCAAGGATTTTGATTGACTGTGCATTGAAATTTATTTTATTATTTTTACTTAATTGTGTGTATGTGTGTGAGTGTAGGGACATGTGTATAGAGGTCAGAGGACAGTTTTCTGGAGTTGGTTCTCACCTTCCATCTTGCTGCTTCTATGGCTGCACTTCATGTTCCACACAGGCTTTTTTTTTTTTTTTTGTCTTTTTTCTTTTCTTTTGTAGTTTTTCAAGACATGGTTTTTCTGTGTAGCCCTGGCTGTCCTGGAATTCTCTTCATAGACCAGGCTGGCCTTGAACTCATAGAGATCCGCCTGCCTCTGTCTCTTGAGTGCTGGGATTAAAGGTGCACACCACCATACCCAGTTCCAGACAAGCTTTAAGTATACTAGTGCTACAAACAACATAAAATACCTGGGGGTAACTCTAACCAAGCAAGTAAAGGACCTGTACAACAAGAACTTCAAGCCCTTGAAGAAAGAAATGGAAGAGGCCTTTAGAAGATGGAAAGATCTCCCATGCTCATGGATAGGTAGGATCAACATAATAAAAATGGCCATCCTACCAAAAGCAATATATAGATTCAATGCAATTCCTATCAAAATACCAATACAAGTTTTTATAGACTTGGAAAGAACTAGTCTCAATTTCATACGGAACAACAAAAAGCCCAGAATAGCTAAATCAATCCTGTACAAAAAAAAAAAAAAAACATCTGGAGGTATTACCATCCCAGATCTCAAGCTGTACTACAGAGCAATAGTTGTAAAAACAGCATGGTATTGGTATAGAAACAGACCAGTAGATCAATGGAATCGAATTGAAGATCCAGAAATAGACCCACACACTTATGGCCACCTAATTTTTGACAAAGAAGCCAAAACGGCACAATGGAAGAAGGACAGCATCTTCAACAAATGGTGCTGGTCCAACTGGATGTCCATTTGTAAAAGAATGAAGTTAGACCCATACTTATCACCTTGTACAAAACTTAAGTCCAAGTGGATCAAAGACCTTAACATAAGGCCGGTCACACTAAATCTACTAGAAGAAAAAGTGGGAGAAACCCTCGAATTAATTGGCACAGGCGACAACTTCCTGAACAGAACACCAACAGCTCAGGACTTGAGATCAACAATCAATAAATGGGACCTCATGAAACTGAAAAGCTTCTGTAAGGCAAAGGACACTGTCATTCGAACAAAACGACATTCTACAGACTGGGAGAAAATCTTCACCAACCCCACATCTGACAGAGGGCCAATATCCAAAATCTACAAAGAACTCAAGAAATTAAATGCCAAGAAACCAAATAATCCATTCAAAAAATGGGGGACAGAGCTAAATAGAGAATTCACAAAGGAGGAATCCCTAATGGCTGAGAGACACTTGAAGAAATGCTCAACATCCTTAATCATCAGAGAAATGCAACTCAAGACGACTCTGAGATTCCATCTCACACCTGTCAGAATGGCTAGGATCAAAAACTCAAATGACAGCACATGCTGGCGAGGGTGTGGAGAAAGGGGTACCCTACTCCATTGCTGGTGGGAATGCAGGCTTGTGCAAACACTATGGAGGTCAGTCTGGCGATATCTTAGAAAACTTGGAATAGCTCTGCCTCAGGACCCAGCCATACCACTTCTGGGTATACACCCAAATGCCTCTTCACAGAATTATAAGGAAGTTTCCTCATCTATGTTTATAGCAGCCTTATTTGTAATAGCTAGAAACTGGAAACAACCCAGATGTCCCTCAACCGAAGAATGGATTAAAAAACTGTGGTACATCTACACAATGGAATATTACTCAGCTATTAGGAACAATGAAATTATGCAATTTGTAGCCAAATGGATGGAACTAGAAAAGCTCATCCTGAGTGAACTAACCCAGACTCAGAAGGACACATATGGCATCTATTCACTTATAGTAGGATTTTAGCTATATAGTAGAAGGTATCAATACTACAACTAACACACCAAAGGGAGCTTGGACATAGACTTCTTATTTTTAATTTTTATTCTTTATCTATTTTTTATATATTAGTTATATTTTTTTCTATTTTTTAGTCTTTTTATCTATTGTATGCTTATTGATTTGTTTGTTTAGTAGTTCTCTCTCCCGGGCAACGAGACACTTTTCACTGATGGTACTGCTTCATAGATCCCCAATGAATGAAGAGGCTCTTGGCCCTCATACGACCTCTCAACTGACATGAGGGACTGTTATATAAGGACACCCCACCCCAGAGAAATGGGATAGAAGGGTTAGGAGGTAAATTAAAAAAAAATGAAATGTGATGTTTCGGCCTTTTACTACTAACTGTCATAAACTGTTTAGGATAATTAAGAAATGCAAACTAATGGTTATGCAAGCCAGTCATTCTGTTAGGTACTATGACAGCCTATTATAGTTACTTGCTAAGCTAATCAGAAATAAACCTGCTAAGAGACAAGCAACATCTGCTTACCCTAATAGAAGAGATAGATAGGGCCTCTTCAAAAACCTCAAGAGATCTGCCTAATATGGCATTCAAAGATGTTTTCGTAACTTCAGATTTTTTTATATCAAGACATATCAACTCCTGACAGCACCCCCTATTCTCCTCCAAGTAGAAGATGAGCATCGAAGAATCTCCAGTGGGAGATGATTGAATTAGTCACAAGCCTATCTCTTGGTAGGAAAAGCCCCTTTCTCCAACTGTAGACAGAATGCTGTCCAAAAAGGACAAAACCTGGAAGCAGGTAAGTCGACAGCCTAGCTCTGCCAAGACAGGGTAGGTAAGTCCTTCATAACCCCTGCTCTACAATCAATGTCTGTCAGAGAAACGGGGCCAAATGACTGAAGATCGATGCTGTAATGTATGGAGAGAAAATGGGAACTGTCCAGGCAGCCACTGGTATGTCATTTCTTAGTTTGGGAAGCTGTAGGCCCTGTACTTCCTATAAAATCAGATATATTTATCCCTCTCAGGTCTCTGAGGTGATTGAAGAACAGATAGATAGAGTCTCATAATTTAATTTTGAGTTGTTTAGGAGTCAAGAGAGTGTTATACATCTAAGAAGATACTTTTAAAATTGTGTTGCAATTAGTATGAATATTGAATCAGATATAGACCTTTAAACTCATGGAGATGGTTAGATAGTAGAATGTTAAAGTCAGGTACCAAATACATATGGACTGGTCATTGGGAATGTACGTTAAGTCATATAACACTCATAACTGTGGCCTAATTACCTCTGTTGTATTGTATTGTATTGTATTTATTATTATTAGAGAAAGAGCCATTTGTTGGACTGAAAGGAGAAACTGTAGGGGGAAATAAGAAATACCTTAAACTTAAAAGAAAAAAAAAAGGGAAGAGGATGGGGGGTTGAGGGTGGGAGGGTGCGACTGGAGGGGGAATAGGGAGGGGACTGCGATTGAGATGTAACTTGAAGAAATAAAAAATAAAGGAAAAAAAAAAAGAAAAAAAAGTATACTAGTGCTAAAGATGTGTTCCACTGCACTTGCCTTCTGTAAGTGGGTCCCGGCATGAAGCTCGGATGCTTAGGCTGGACGGCTAGCATTTTTACCCACTGAGCTATCTTCCCAGTCCTGAGTTACATACATACATACATACATACATACATACATACATACATACATACATACATACATAC
>CAJQZJ010032527.1:2077978-2119996 GCA_907164525.1 Lophiomys imhausi
GGGGGGGAAAGAAATATCTTAAACTAAAAAAAAAAAAGAGTAGAGGATGGGGGGGTTGAGAGGAAGGAGGGTGGAAGGGTGGGACTGGAGGGGGGAGTAGGGAGGAGATTGTGATTGAGATGTAACTTGAAGAAATAAAAAATAAATTATTAAAAAAAAGAATCTCTCACAGGAGAAGCAAGGAATGCAGTGAAGAAAGCTTCTCAAGATGTCATATCTGATTTTTTCTTGTAGCATATTTGAGAGTGTGAACTGTTTTTTATTATTGAAGGTATGACTTAGTTAATTTATTTCTAAAGGTAATATACCTGTCCACCTGTGAAGAAAAACATCGGTGGCTTAACTGTCCTAATAATTGAATGGATTCAGTCTATGTGCAGTTTAAGGCCAATAATGAGTATAATTTGATCAGTTATATAAAATAATAGGAAAATACTATAACAACTAGCCTGTTGATTAATACTTGTTTTCTGTTGTTTGGTCTCAGGGTTTTGACCCACCACATCAAAGTGACACAAGAACTATTTACATAGCCAACAGATTTCCTCAGAATGGCCTTTACACACCTCAGAAATTTATAGACAACCGGATCATTTCATCTAAGGTAAGAATAAACAATTTATTATTAAATTGTAGATGTAGAGCTGGGGTGTATTTGTAGCTCACTTGGAGACTGCTCACCTGTCATGTACAAAGCCCTGAGTTCAATCTTCAGAATTACATAAACTTCACGTTATGATACGTGCCATGTATAATACCAGTACTCTTAAAGTCAAGGTCATCTGTAGCTACATAGCAAGATTGAGGCAGCTTGGGATATATGATATGATACCTTGTCTCTCAAAAAAAAGTGGTAGATTGGTAACATTTTTAAAATGATTTACTAATGTGTGCAAGTATATATTTATACTATTAAAAAGTTAACAAATTGAAAGTTGATAGATATATCTCACCCAACATGATGTATGAAAGAAAAGGCTGTTAGTTGCTACCAATTAACAGTTGTCCTCAGCTATGACTGTACTGTGGCGGCCATCTGCTGAACCTGTTTCTTCTCATCTTTGCAACAGCCTATGTGGAGTAACTATTAAGGTTTGTTCACAAAATGCTATATTTATATTATCACAGTTCTTTGATTTCAGTGCTTGGAAATTGAGTAATTTTCCTAAAATTGTAAGTGGCTTGGTTTGAGTTTGAACTCTGTTCTATGTGTCTTTAAAGCCTCCTTGTCCCAGTATCTAGAATCTCCTATAAATAGTTTAATGTAAAGTACTACTTCATTCATATTTTTTTCCTTTTTTTCTTTTTTGTTCGCCTCTTTGAAGAAGTCTTTGTTAAAGCAGAGGGTTATAGAGCAATGCTGTCTAGTTCATTTTTCTTTCATGATAGAAATGAGTTGATAGTTGTTCAGTAAGATAGCACATAAGACTGCTGATGGAAGCCTTGGAAATATGGCTGGTACAACTGAAGAACTGAACATTAAAAAATTATTTTAATTGAAATTTTAGAGGTATATGTGACTAGCGGCTCCCTTATTGAACAGTGCACTTACTGGGGATGTGAGTCAGAGAGACTGAGGCTAAAGTTCTTACTTAGACCCTGGCACTTGCTTATAAGGTACCACAAAGAACCTTTGTATGCTCTTCATTCAAGGGTCAGGGAACTATGCATTCAAGAGACACTAGTGCTCTATACTGATTTCATCTCTCCTAAGATGTCACTGTGGTTCAGAGGTCCCTTGCCCTGCTGTCTTCTTTTCTGCTGTCACATTATTTCTGTGCACACTGATCCATTGTGATGCTAAAGCAACCTGACCCAGCTCTTATCTATATTGTGAATGCCTTCCATGTTTTAAAATAGTCTAATTTTTATATTTAAAATATAATTTTAAATTTATTATATTCCCCCTTTCCATCCCTCTCTTCAACTCCTCTCATGTCCCACCCCCAACCTTCACTTCCTCTCAAATTTACAACCTCTTTTTCTTTGTTGTTTTTACATATGATATATGTAATATATATATATATAATTTATATAATATGATATATGTAAAACATGTTGAATCCCTTTAATGTTGTTTGTATGTTTATGATTTCAGGGCTAGTTCTACTGCTCTTAGCTTACCTTAGATACCTGCCTTTGTGTAACTGTAAGGCCCACTGAGATTTCCTCCTTCCTTGTTAGCATGTTTATTGGTTTTTCCTTGTTCTGGGCTTTAAAGCCTCCTTGTCCCAGTATCTAGAATCTCCTATTTTAGGCACCCATACTGTTCAGGTATCATGGGTTAGACGTCTCTGTCATAATCTCACAGCCCATTTCCTCTTACAGTCTTTCTACCTCCCTCTTCTTTGATATTTCTCAAGTCTTAGGTGTAGGAAATATGTTGTAGATATATCCATTGGGACTGGGAACCCCAGAATCAGCTTTCTGCATTTGACCAGCTGTGGCTCTCTGCAGCTGTCTCTGTCTGTTGAAAAGAGAAGCTTCTTTGATGGGTGAGAGCTACACTTGTTTGTGGCTACAAAGAAGTGAATTTAGAAGACAGTTAGGATTTATGCCGTAAATTTAGTAAAGTGGTGGGTGGTATTGGGTTCTACTCTACGATCCATGACCTTTCTAGCCCTGGGTAGCTGGCTAGGTTTCCAGTACCAGGCATGACTTCCCTCCTGTTGAGTGGGCCTTATGTTCAGTTGGAGAGATGTTGGTTACTGCCAAGGTATGAATACCACTGATAGAGATTTACCACTGATACAGATACACCTTAATATATCTTACCGTGCTAGTCATTGTTGTAGTTAATGAGCATCACAGCGGAGTGGGACTACTGTTTGCTCCCTTCTGTTAGTAGCCTGCTTAGCTCCTTCCACTACTGTGGACACTAATCCTCAAGGAGGAGCTTCAGATCAGATCCTCTGAGTCCTGTTAAACTCTAATATTTAAGATTCTCATCTGTAGGACTTTATAGGTTCACATAAAACATTTCAGCTAGTGCTGAAACTGAGAGTCCTGAAAGTTGTTGCGATTAAGTAAATACCTTTCAACGGCTGTAATCTTATCCAGAAGTTCAAGTTTAATGTTTTTGACCAGAATTTCAGAAATGTAGGTGTTTAAGCACTCTCTTTAAAGCATTTTAGCGTAAGTAAAGGTTTCCTTATATGGCTTTCTTTCCTACTTTATTGTGTCTTAGTTGTTCCCTGACCCTTGTAACTGTATTGCCGGCCGTCTCACAGCTCACAGTGAACTCTTTTCCCGTTGAACCTTTGCTGGATAGCACACTTCTACCATGGCATTTGAAATGTGAAAATGTGAGGAAGGTCTAGATGTGCTCCTGAGGATGTTGGGCTCATGTCAGTGAAGAGTGTAGATAGTTGCCGGTACTGTTGTCTCATGCTGCGCTGAGGCAAGTACGTGCTTTCGTTTGTTCTTTTAACTCCTGTATTGTTCTCTGAGACAGACATTTTCTACAACACCACAAGGAGATTTTCTGCCTTTTTGTTTTATATGTTCATTTATGTATTTTATCTTTGACTGCAACTGTTGATATAGTTCTTAATCTCTTTGCTTTACTTAAAAGCTTCTAGTGTATCTGACATCTTGTAAGATACAAATGTGTAATGATAAAGCTTTTCGTTTTTTTTTTTTTTTTTTTGAGACAGGGTCTCTCTATGTTGCCCTGGGCTGTTCTGGATCTCACTGTGTAGACCAGACTGGCCTCCCAACTCACCGAAATCTGCCTGCTTGTGTGTGCTGGGCCTAAAGCAGTGGCTCTCAACCTTCCTGATGCTGTGACCCTTTAATGTAGTTCCTCAAGTTGTGGTGACCCCAACCATAACATTATTTTGTTGCTGCTTCATAACTGTAATTTTGAAACTTTTATGAATCATAATGTAAATATCTGATATGCAACCCTTGTGAATAGGTCATTTGACTCTCAAGGGGGTTGGGACCCACAGGCTTAGAACTGTTGGCCTAAAGTTATGTGCCACTATGGCCAACTTGGATAATGTTATATCTTAATTCAGTGACAACAGTAGCTACCTTATTTTAGTTAAAACTTCCTTGAAAAGGTCAGTTATAAAGTCATACATGACTGAAAATATAATTTTACCTAAAAAAGAAAAAGTAGGTATTTTACTCTCTATATCTTTGAGTATAGACTTTAGTGGGCTCTTCTAATAATCCAAATCTGCTTATAAAATTGTTCATTTGTTACAGGATATTTCAGGTTTCAGACAACTACTTTAGAAGTAAACTATTGACATGTAAAAATTCAGAAATTAGAAGCGTACCACTCTGCCCAGAGAAAATACTACTTAGAAAAAGTAGTTTACTTAGAAAAATCTTTTTTTATATACAAAGGCAGATTTACTGATAATAAATGATAAAGAAATGTAGAAAAATCTTAATCAGTAACTATAAAGTTTCATTGCATGGCAACAGGACACCTTTTCAATCATTTTCACTTATTCAGTCATTGAGCCTGCAGACCCCCAGCTGTGCTGAGTAGTGTAACGACGACGAGAGGTCGAGCCTTGGGTGTGCTGCATTCAACTGGGAGAGTATAGATGGACTGAAATAAGAGTTCTATAAACTGTCTCCCATTCTCATATATAAAGACCTGTTGTGGGTGATGATATTACAGAACTAATGAGCTGATGAGTAGCAACAAACAAACAGCCATTAATATAAGCCACATTCTACCCTAAGTACTTTACAGCTGGATTAATTCATTTACTCTTAAGTACCCTGGTAATATGCTTATTGTCACCCTTTCATAGCAGAATACAATGGGGCACAGAGAGATTAAGTCTAAGGTTATTTAATGAGTGTTATAGTTTTGAGCCACAGGGTTTTTAGCTCCCATCCATCTTTGCTTTTTACCATCAATCTCAGCTGTCTTGCCTTTAGGACATTGTGACAGTTTTGCATCCTTCATAAATTCTTTTGGTGGTTATCCCAGTGTTTGCTTGTCTTATTATTTCTTTAACACTCTAGGTCATTTTTCTGTGTTTCATGTAAAAAGAGAATAATTGATGAGCCCATTTGGTTCTGACACTGAGTAAAGTAAAATAAAATTGTTTTAATCCTGTTAGTATTTCTGTCAGTGCTTACTAATCTTTATTAATTTAGTTTGATAAGACCAATACAAACTTTATGAAAAAGTTTAGATGTTTTCTCCAACTTCTAAAAAAAGTCAACAATAGATGGTAAAATTAATAGGTTTTATATCATTTCTAAAAGTATACTAAAATTTCTAAGAAATAGAAAAGGGAATAAAGAAAGTAGCATAAAAGTTTTAAATTCTAGAAACTAGATAGTTTCTATAGCATTGAGGTATTTTTAATTTATCTAAGAGAACAGTAAATCCAGTTTTACTTTTCTTATAATTGTATTTATGTAGTATATATTATTTTAAATACTCTTTTATTGATTTCTCTTTTCTTTTTTTTTTCCAGTATACTGTATGGAATTTTGTTCCAAAAAATTTATTTGAACAATTCAGAAGAGTGGCAAACTTTTATTTTCTTATTATATTTTTGGTTCAGGTAAGTTTTTTCATTCAGTGGATTATTTGTGAACTTGGCTGCCTAAACATATATTTTGCCTTAGGGGAAAAATTCTATTGGATTCCTAGTTATTTGATTATGGGATTTTTTTTCTCTTGTAGCTTCCCCCATTATATTCATGAATGAATTATCTAAATCAAATCTAGATTTCTAAAACATAGGCTATAAATTTTAAGATCAATGCATTTTGTTTCTTTACTAGTGTGCTATGTAATTTTTCAGATACCTGCCTCCTAGTATAAATGTTTAGCTGCTAATAAGTAGAACATCATTGGCACTTTTGCCCATGGAGTCATCTTTGTACAAGGTGTGTGTGTGTGTGTGTGTGTGTGTGTGTGTGTGTGTGTGTGTGTGCGCGTGTGTGTGTGTGTGTGTGTTTATATAAATTTTGTTTTATCCACTAGACAACATAGCAAAACCCCACTCCAATAAATTTTATTTAAATTTGTAACTTAACTTTTCTATCCCTCCCTTTCTTAGTTTCTTTTCTACTTTTTCTTCTTTTTCTCCTTATCCTCCTTGTCCTTCTCCTCTTATTAATTCTATTTATTCTTCTCCCCCCACCACCTCTGAAATAACAGGTGCTTACCACCACATTCAAGCAATTATTCTATTTTTTAAGTATTCACAAGTGTCCTTTTCTGAGATGAAATCCGAATTCATCATAAACTGCACAGTAGCTTCTTAATCTAAATGTTTTTGCTTTATGTATGTGTGTGTATACATATATATTCAACATATATGTTGAAACTTAGAGTATAAATTGATTTGTAAATGTAGTATCATTTTTTATGGATATTTCTGATAGAATCTTAGAATTTTTCTTCAGTGTTAAATTCAAAATTTGTTTAAACTCTAAACTGATTTGTTAGTTTAGATAGAACCTAATCTTGGAAACTAAGATTCAAAAGAAAAGTTAAAATTACTCAAGTAATCATTTTAAAGCTTTAGGAAACATTTAGTTTAAAAATGCTTTTCTTCATGAATGAAGAAGGAACTTCTAGTTTTATATCAATAGAGCATCTACTGGTTTTCTTGGGAAATGAAATTGAGTTGACTATATTCACATGGCATATATGCAGTTGTCAAATTGCCAGCTAAGATCAGCGTGTATATACAATAAAGCAAATTTAATTAGCCTATCCAGAGGCAAGGGAAATTAATAAAGCATAAAAAATTAATAAAGTGCTCTTACTAGCCTGTGTAATTACTGCAAGTACTTCTTCAGCAACTTATAGAAACTTCAGTTATAGGATTTACATAATAATTTATAAAATAATGTACAAAATAAGCACCATCTTTTCCTACCTGTCTTTTTCTGATTCTTTTGAGTGTAATAAAATCAATTGTAGGAAAAATCACTTTCTATATTCCATTCCTAGTTCTTTTTCTCCAGGATTGAGTTATTCTGAAGCTTGGGTTAAAATTGCTGACAGACTTCTCAGCTTTTCAGCATTTTATAGGATATACAAAGAAATAGGAAATGAGATAAGACCCTTGTGGTTCTACTCATAGCAGTATTGAAGAAGAACTAAGGACTGTTGAGGTAGAACATCTACATTTGGCAGTAATGCCTACAACCCCAGCACCTGAGCAGCAGAGACAAGAGGATAGAGAGTAGTCCAGTTTTAGGTGGGCATATGGAGCAAAATCCTGTCTCAAAAAACAAGACAGCAATAAAAAAGCAGGGTAACTGAGTTCAGTTAGCAGTACAATTGAGAGTGTACAATTGAAAGATTCTACCAAGCCTATAAAGTTGTCAAGAAAGTGAACTTGTAAACTAAACTATATATATTGTACAATAGTATGAGATTTTAGATATTAATAATATAACATATGCAATATAAATATGTAATACTCTGTATTCTTTCTTTAAATCTAGCTTATGATTGATACACCTACCAGTCCAATTACCAGTGGACTTCCATTATTCTTTGTAATAACAGTAACTGCCATAAAACAGGTATGTAATACTTACTCCCTTAGTTCTTCCAAAATTCATTCTGAACTTAAATATTTTCACTCCAGATTAACATTATTGTGAAAAAAATTTACGAAACAAAGCTACAGATAGATCTGTTTGATACACAACAAATTATATTTCAGGTACCTTATGACTCATGAATGATTGTAGTCATTAAGATATAGTATTTTCTTGACATAGGACTCAATCTAAAAACAAAAATATGTACAGGCTAACTTATAAAACAAATTAGTGTAATCATTTTGTAATTTTAATGATGTTTACAAAGAAGTGTAGCCCAAAGGAGGTAAATGTATAGAATGGAGCGTTTGCTTTTGACATGAACACTTGTACTTTCCTAAAGTTTACAGTTTTCCTTGACAGAGTTAGTTTTTGCATGTGCTAGTACCCTAGTGGAAATAATTTCAGACAGATTGGAAGTTGATATTAATATTTAGAAAAAGAGAAATAAAATACTGGATAAGCATACTAATTAAAAAATAAATTCTTAAGCTGTGCGTGGTAACACAATCCTTTAATCCCAGTCCTGGGGAGGCAGGCAGGAGGATCTCTGTGAGTTTGAGGCCATTGTGGTCTACAAAGCTAGTCCAGGACAGCCAGGGCTCTATTATACAGAGAAACCCTATTTCAAAAAACAAACCCAAAAAAAAAATTCTGTAAAATGTCAAATTGATACTGCTACCACTTGTCAGAACATCCAGTGAGAGTGGCAGTGATAGAGAGATGGTCCCTTCCACTAGACAGAGTCTATTGCACCTTCTTACCTAAATGATAGTAAATCCTCTTTCAGCGTAGCCTTGGCTTTTACCCAGTTGGTTTCCTTTTCTTCTCTCCTCTGTTGGAGACTAGGATTCATGTGTGTAATGCAGCAAGCGCTTGAATCCCTTCTACAGTTACATGTTTGCTTAGTTTTACAAAAGTTATTTATTTCTTCATGGTAACATATATTTTTCCTTTGGACCTGTCTTCTGTATTTTATCTGGTCAGTTTCTGTGTTGATGTTCTCAGGTTTACATCCTGAAATTTTTTTGAACCATATAGACACACATGCATGCATTTGTTCATTCCTATTTGGACATCTCACGAGAATCCTACATAGAACTCTGTTTCCCCTCTGATGCCATGCTGCTCCTGTTGTTGCCTAGCTTGTAATGGTGCTGTAGGTCTTCGGCTGCTTCTGTCTCTGCCTTTAAGATGTACCTAATTAGTGTAAGTAGCCACCATCCCGTGTCCAGACCAATGTGATATTCTCCTGATGATCCTTTATCTCTGCTCTTAGCCTCCTTGTTTCTATATAGTACCTGAATTGATCTCTTAACATTGGATCATGCTACCCTCCTGTTCAAAACTGTTCAGGGAATTCTCATTGAATGCCAATCAAATGTCAGAGTTTTTAGTTATCTGTGGAGACATACACAATGTGGTCCTAATTCCTAATTAACTTCCTACAATTTTTACTTTATTTGGTGTCTTCTGACTACACTGCTCACCTCATCATCAAACATAGAAAGCATGCTTCTATTAAAAAGCCTGTGACTTGCTATATTATATTCTTTTCTTGGAAGGTTCTTCCAGATAATTACATAACTCATCCTTGATTTTATTCAAATACTTAAGTGTCGGCTTTTCCTGGCCATGTGCCATCTTTCATTTCCTTTTTAAATATTCTTTGTTCATATCCTTTGTCATGAGCTGTTATTTTATTCTTTATTCAAATGTTTAGCACAACCAGGGCAGAGAGTGTCTTATGTTTCCAGTGAGTGACCAAAACCGTTCACACATGTAGTGGGGGAGGGGACTTTGATAAACATTTGCCAACTAAATGAATGAATGAGCCCACTGAATATTTCTTATAGCCATGTAAAATGTAGTAATTTTTGTCTTTAACTCCTAATATATAGTTGGCATTTAACTAGAAAATGGTACCATTAATTGAATTGAAACAATTTATGGTTAATGGGTGTTTACAAAATAAGTTTAATAATAATGGTTGACCACATTTCACCCTCCAAGATTGGTTAAAACACATATAATCTAAAGGGAAGAAGCATGCACCTCACACTTCTGCTAGTACAGTCACTGCCGTTGAGCACTGAATTTAAATAGAAGGCAAACAGTAAAGACAAAGGAGGTAAATTACAAATTTCAAGGAGTTTTTGCTTTGATAGATTCATTCATTCTCATTCTGTCAGTCTTTGTAGGTTTCAGGGCCCATGTGTGCTCTGATAATAAGCGCTTCTAAGTGTTACTCATTTAATAAACACGCAAAGTGACTCATATATTGCTCAGGCTTATGTCTCCATCACTGTGATCAATAGAACAAAATTTGGAGAAATTATCCAAGTAAATGGTCCCTTGTTCTCTTCTCTTTAATCTGGTTTGTCTCTTGTTTTTGCAGTACAGTAGGAAAATGCTCTATTTTCACTTGTCAGAGTTCATCATTTTCCATCTATACTGTATATCGTGTCTTCTCTAATCATGTATTATGAGATGCAGTACTCTGGTAAATCAGAGAGATGATTGAGGAGAATTGTGTAGGAAATATTAATACGAGTTTTAGAATATGAATAAAAGGACAATTGATAAAGTAAGATGGAAACAGTTTAGATAAGGGCCCATCTACAAGAAATGCAAGACATGTTCTGAGTAATTATAGTGTGATAATGTGAGAGCCTGTTTACAAAAGTGCTAAGATGATGTTTGAAACAGTGATACTAATGAAGGTAATTGAAGTATTTATTTTCTGTAAACATTGAGAGTCAATGAAATGGTTTTGAACAGGCTACTGAACCAAAAGAACATTGGAATGAATCTAGCCGTGATATGCAAAATGCATTAGAATTTATAAACTTACCTTAAAAGGATAGTGCATTTGTTGTTACTGCTTTGCTATTAGTTGTCGACTATAAAAGAAAGTAAACATTTTTCATAGCTTCAGAAATGATATTTTTACTCTTAGCTTTTTCTAAAATTGACATGGCTTAAATTGGGCCAATATAATTTAGATGTCTTATGTACTTTCCCAAAATGTTTTCTCCAAAAAAAGTAGATCTTCAAAAAACAGCTATCAGTGTTTTGATTTATCACTTGTAGCTCTTACAGTTTTTCTGCCTCCCCTTCTACATAGCTCTCCAGGCATTGATGGGAGGGCTTCATTGACGACACTTCATTAAGGACTCAATGCTCCACAGTCTCTTACTCATTGCGTATTGTCCAGCTGTGGGTATCTGTGTTAGTTCCCAGTTACCTCAAGAAGAATTTTCTCTGATAAGGGCTGAGCAAGTTACTGGTCTATGTCATTAGGAGTCATTTTATTACTATGTTCAGTTAGCAGAATAGTGATACTAGGTTTTTCTCTAGGCTCATGACTTATCTAGTCTCATGTTCTTGACTACTTTAGCAGTGTGGAGTATAGGTTTCATTTCATTGAATGTGCCTTAAATCCAGTCAGAAAGTTGTTGGTTATTCCTATAACATTTGTGCAACTATCACACCAGTGTATCTTGTAGGCAGGTCTCTGTGTATGTCTTAGGGTTTGTAGCTGGGCAATATTGGTGATTACCTTTCCCCTCAGGTACTGTGCAAATACCCTCAAATATCACAAACAGCAGTCATTAGGAGTGAGGTTTCTAGTTAGGCTCCAACTCGACTTCTTTGTGTTCAGTGCCATAAGTGTCTTCAGCAGTAGGGCCTTACCATTGGTTTGTGGAGAGTGACCAACAGCATCAACAGCCTGTGATGTTTGGGGGAGTTCACCATTACACTTTATGCATCTAGCCTGAAGATAATTTTATGTAGTACTTAAAAATATTTTTATATATAAAATGTCTCACATGTGAAGTCAGGTGTGAAATTTTTTGCTTGTCATATTATGTCAGGGATCAAAAAAGTTTGTATTTTAAATTATAATTAATTCTGTAGACTATATTTTAAGAAAGAAAAGTCAACCTCAGCTTTAAAGTTTGGGCTTTTTTTTTCCTGTTTGTTGCCTGCAATGCTGTGTGAATTTATACTGTATGATTAAAACATAATTTGTACATAAAAGTCACTTAATGATTGAATAGTTTTAGGAAAATGTAGATGTCATGAGTGTCAGCCCGGACTTTGGCATGCTACGACGTTTGTCAATGTGAACATTAGCAATAGCACCCTGACGTCAGCTTTGAATATGCTTAAGATATTTACGAGCTCCACCCCCCACTAAGGAACTATGAATTAAAGAGTACTGGGAAGAAAGAAGAGTGTCTCTCTTTTTCTTCTTCTCTTCTCCAATTTTTTTTCTTTTTGAGATTTTATTTTATTACAGCATTTCTTCCTTCCCTCTCTTCCCTCAAACCTTTTATATAGGCCTTTCCACTCTCCTTCAGATTCATGGCCTCTATTTCATTAATTGTTATTGCATGTATACATGTGTTTGTACATACATATATGTCCTAAAATATAACTGTGGGTCCATTTGTTACTTGTATGAGTTTTCGCGGCTGACTGTCGGTCAGTGCTCTTTCCTGGGGAGCTCCACTCTCCTGCTCCAAGTGCTAAACAGTTGCCTGCAGCTCCTTGTAGGGTCGAGGCCTCACAGGCTTTTGCCAGTGCACTTTGGCCTGTTTGTTGCTGTCCTCCTCCTTGTTCACCTCATGCTCAGTCATGTTGGAGAGACTTCATTCATGGGTGTAGCGTCTGTGGTTACTTAGCAGACACACTCTCAAGGAAATCCCTTGATCCTCTCTTTCCACCCGCTTTTGCAACATTCCCTGAGCCTTACTTTGGTGTGTGGGTGTTTTGTAGATCCCATTGGTACTGAGCACCACAACTCTGCATTTTGATTTTTTATAGAGGTCTCTATTGTAAAGAGAAGCTCCCTTGATGAGGGGAGAAGGCAACATTTATCTGTGGGTGTAAGGACAAATGACCCTTCCACACACACACTCATGCCCATGCAAACAACCAAAATTTAACTGCATTTGTTCAAAAAGATATTGCAGAAGGAGTTGGCTTGTTAAGAGGAAGATTTCTAGGGGTAAAGGTGAAAATAACCAGAATTATACATACATATAATTATCAGAGTATTTTTAAAAGATATTTAAAAACCTTAGATGGAGGGAGTAAGGATGCAGTTAAATATTCACTTTTGGAATCCAGAAGAGATACAAGTTTGAGAAAAAATATTTCAGAATTATCAGCGTATTTTATATTACTTGAATACAAGGATATGAATAGAATAATTTTACTACTAAGAGTGAAATATCTGGAAAGGCCTCATAAAGGTGACAGAAGAAACCTTGACAAGAAAACACAGAAAGGTCAGGGTCTCAGAACACTAGGAATGTATAGGTAATGGAAACAGATAATGTTTCTGGTAAGATTGAATGTCAGAAATGTCAGTTCTTTTGTAGGCATCAAAGTAGCCTAGTAGAATTCTGGTTAATGTGCCCCAGAAACTGTGTGCATGCTTGCATGCATGCGTGCGTGTATTCTCTCATTTGGTAAAGTATCTTTAAAAGTATACTGATAGGATATTTTTTTTTTTTATTTATAGGGATATGAAGACTGGTTACGCCATAACTCAGATAATGAAGTAAATGGAGCTCCTGTTTATGTTGTTAGAAGTGGTGGCCTTGTAAAAACTAGATCAAAAAACATTCGGGTGTGTATATGGAAAATGATATAAAATTGTATCTTGGTGCCATACTTTATTCTTGATTTTCTATGTATATTTTTGTACATATTATAAAATCCTGTGGATGCGTGTGTGCCTGTGTGTATGTGTATCTCAGTGACAGAGTTCTTGCTTCATATGCTCAAGCCCTTGAGTTCATCTACATTCCAAAAAAATGCACCCAAAGTAAAATATTGTGATAAGCCACCTATGTAGAACAGAAAGAAAACAAATCCTTGCCTTTTCAAATGTGTATAATCACTTTTCTCCTAATTTCTTATAGGTCGGTGACATTGTTCGTATAGCCAAAGATGAAACTTTTCCTGCAGATTTGGTGCTTCTGTCCTCAGATCGACTTGATGGGTCATGTCATATTACAACCGCTAGTTTGGATGGGGAGACAAACCTGAAGGTTTGTTTGTTCATGTATATATTTCAGTACTGCTCTGGTGAATATAACACCTCATGCTTATACTGTTTTCCTATTAGTGAGTTGATTAAGTTTGATCTGATAAGGTAAAGTTGTTTTTTTAAGTTACTGAAACTTAAAATATATATATATATATATATATATATATACATACATACATACATACACACACACACACACACAAAAGTTGATGGATTGGGACAATGGCTGTATTGGTAGAGTACTTGCTACCCAGTATGAGCATCTGAGTTTGAATCCCTAGCATCTAATAAACCATGAGCACAACAGCACAAGCTTTTAATCCCAGCACTGGGAAGATCTACATGGGGGAATCCCTTTAGTTTGATAGGCAGTCAGTCTGACCAGAACAGTAAGTTTTCTGTGCGGTGAGAGACCCCAGTCTCAGGAAGTCAGGTGAAGGGAGACCGAAGACTCCCCAAGCCAGCCTCTGGGCCCCACACACGTGCACATCTGACATCTGCACGGACACAGTCATGCATATACATGTATCTGCACACTCATCTGAATAGACACAGACACGCACACACACGTATGTAGGTATGTTTAAAATTTTTTAAAGTTCTAAAGTAAAAAACAATGTTATTATGTGTTTCAGGGCACTCTCACCTTGGCTTTTGTTCATATTGAAAGCAGAAATGGAAAATGTTCTAGGAAAAATAAAATCTTTTAATACTTTTGATGCTCGCTCGCTCTTTCTTTCTCTCTTTCTTTCTTTTGCTTGTTCATTTGTTCTAGCCCAGGCTGGCCTCATACTTTTGGCAATCCTGTCTCTGCCTCCCAGATACTGTGATTAAAACTGTTAACCACCATACCCAACTTCATGTATTTTTAGTTAAGAAGGAAGTATAAATTAGCCCAGTTTTTATAGTCTATTAAGGGGTGAAAATTTGCATTTTCCTTACTAAATGGCATATAATGAATCTTTAGATGACTGGGATTGCAAATGGACTCCACACAGGTAGACACAGCCTGACTGCAGTCTAGTGTGCCGTGATTTCATCCAGAAGACATTGGAACAGTTGATATCTGTGGTCATATGGAGATATACGTCAATCCCTTTTTAATTTTTCAGACACATGTGTCAGTTCCAGAAACAGCAGTATTACAAACAGTTGCCAGCTTGGACAGTCTCATAGCTGTGATAGAATGCCAACAGCCAGAGGCGGACTTATACAGGTATGGTGTGTTATTTGGTGAGCTCTTCCTCACTTAAAAGCTTCTATTAGAAGTAAAATTTTAATAGAATATTATTGACTTTTTAATAAATTTTACAAAATTTGTATTAAAATATTTCACAAAATTATTTTTAAAATTTATTTAACAAAATTGGCTAATTTTATATAAAAAAAACTAATAGGTCAGCTTCTATTAACAAGACTTTGTTTCTGTAACCATAAATATAAAAATAGAACTTTAAACATTTCATTACATTTTTAAATTTTGTGTGCATGTGTGTATGTGTGGGCATGTGCATGCCACTATGTGTGGAGGTCAGAGGACTTTCAGGAGTCTGGTATTTCCTTCTACCATGTGGGTCCTGGGGACCAAGCTCAGACTTGGCAGCAAGTACATTCACTCATGAGACATCTTGTTACCTCTTAAGATGAAACTCTGATTTGGTAATATTTGTGAGGCTGTCAGTTAAAGTGAGAAAAACAAAAAGCAGAATTTGATACAATTCTAAGTAAAAAGATACTAATTAAAATTTTTGTATGAAGTTGTGTGGGAGGGAGAGAGCTTTGTTATGTATGTGCTTATGTTGATGTGTGTACTTGTGTACGCATGCCTGTAGAGGCCAAAGGTCAATGTCCTTTGTCTTCTCAATCACTTTCCACCTTATTCGTTGAGGCAAAATCTCTTACAAAACCTGGACTTCATAGATTGAGTGAGGCTGGCTGGCCAGCGAGCTCCAGGCCCCTCGGGTCCCTGCCTCATCAACATTGGGCTTACAGGTGTGCTCTGCTGCACCAGCTTTTGTTCAGGTACTAAAGATGCAGCTTGATTCTCATGATTGTTAGTGAGCTCTTCACTGACTGAGCCATCTCTCAGCCTCAGCCCAGTAAATACTTATGATGGGGCATATTAAGTTCAGAAGAAAATGTTAGCAACAACACTTTTGTCATGATCTGGTTTTGGTTTTTTTGTTTTGTTTTATTTTGATTGATTGATTTATTCATTTTACATCCCAGTTGTAGTCCCCTCCAATTTTGGTTTTAAGGGCTCAAATGTTTGTATGTGAAACCTAGAATATCTATATATTTCCAAACATTAACAGTGTTAAATAGTAAAGTTCCTAGTGGTTGTTGCCTTAGTTTGCTCCTCCGTTGCTCTGATAAACACCAAGACCAAAAGAAATATGAAGAGGAAAGGGTTTACTTCCTCTTAAGTTGACAGCTCCATCACGTAGAAGTCAAAGCAGGAATCTGGAGGCAGGAATTGGAGCAGAGACCATGGAGGAACAGTGCTTACTGGCTTGCTCCCCACGGTTGACCAGTTGGCTTTTTTAGACAACCCAGCACCACCTGCCCACATTGGGCTGGGCTGTCCCACATCAGCCCACAATCTAGAAAATGCCCCACAGACTTGCCTTTAGTCCAGTCAGATGAAGGCATTTTTTCAGTTGAAGTTTCTCTCTTCCCAGATGATTCTAGCTTGTGTCATTTTGACATAAAACTAACCACTAAAGCTGTTAGTTCCTTTTGTCATCTTACTTTATCTGAACCAGTTTGTAAAATATGTGTGTACTAGTGTATAGCTCACATTTTTAATCAGAGTATAAGAATGATACATTTATTTCTACTTTGGAAAGAAAAGGATGAGGGACTGCAAGAAGGGTTGGTCCAGCATAGAACTGGCCTGAGCACGTACTATAATACTGGGATCAAGGATGGAGAAAGAAAACAAAATCCTTTCTGGATTTAGCTGAGTAAAACAAAACAAAAAACTGGATCCAATGTCACTTCCTAAAGGTGTTCAGGGAAACACCAGCTAAATTGGATCTAAATCTAAAGTCTAGATAAACTTCTCTGGAACAAGGAGAATAATAAATAAAAAGATCTGGCCCTGGAATGGGCAATAGGGGACATTTGGAAGGGAATGCTAAACATTTTTCTATCTACTCTGTGGGCATGAGACATGTTGTACATAAACATACGTGCAGGCAAATTGCGCATATACATAACAAAAAATAGTAAATTAAAAACATTTTAGAAATTTCTTTACCTTTAAGCTTTGTCCAGATTTTGCTTTTGACTGTAAGATAATTGAGCTCTTGAATCAACTGTGTACTTGGTGCTATTTTCATTTGTAGAAATTGGAGCTGAAAATCTAGACTCTGGAAGTCCATTTTGATTACAGGCCATTCAGCCTAGATTTTAGCCACAAAACATTAGAAAGTGAAAGAAGCTTGGGTTTCCTCACGGGTTTGAGCTTCCTACTTTACTTCCACTACTTATCTGATACATAGTAATTGCTCATTGGATATTTGTTGAATGGATAAAATAAGTTTTTGATCTGGTTCTAGTGATCTGTAGATAAACCGTAGTGAAATATATAAACATTCACAGTTGACTAAGTCATGTATGAATTTTTATATAGTAGTTTATAAGTTACAATAAGTAAATTAATAATCGCATGTGCCATTTACATAGAAAATTTGAAATGATTTCATTTGTTACTTCAACCATAGCTCATAACTAGAATAGAGATGACAGTAAAAATCAATTTTTAAAATTTAAGGCCTAACTTAAAAAATACTTTGTAGCACTAATATTGGATAATTTGTATGTATAAAAGATGTACTGGGCTCTGGTTCACTCAGTTTGTGCTTGCCTAGCATCTGGAAGACCTAGCTTTTGTTCCCAGCACCAAAACAATAAAATTTGCCTAGAAGGTTGATTAGGGGCTGAAGAGATGGCTCGGTGGTTAGGGAACTTGCAACACAATGATGAGGACTTCAACTTGTGTCCTAGAAAAAGCAACAGGCCTGGTGTGGCCTCTAATGCCTGTAACCCCAGCATTCGGGGACAGAGACAGGAGGATGGAATTGCTGAGACTGAAAGCTTCAGGATCAGGGAAGGGCTCTGCCTTAGAGGAATAAGACAGTCTTGTAACAGAATATATTTTTTTATTTATCAACACTTATTTATATTTATTAATATATATAAATCTTATATATATTAACAAATCTTATATAACTTAACAAATCTCTATAAAATACCTAAATCCTATATCCTAAAACCTATAATCCAAGAGTACCCTAATACCTAAGAACACGCTATTACCTATCTAAAAACACTTAACTAACACTATTTTAAGTTTCTCAAAAGGATATTAATATTCTTAGCATAGGTCTTTCAGGATAGCTTGGTTTATGGCAGTCCCAGAAGGCAGTCCCTTTCAAAGCTTTGTGTTCTCTGGACCTTACTTTGCAAGTTCACAATGCCAATTTATTTCTTACACAAACCTGTATGTGCACACGCGCGTGAGCACACACACACACACACACACACACACACACACACACGCACAAGCACACAGTGCATGTTGCTTATAGTACTAAGTGTATTCTATCCATTTATCTCAGACCTATTCTTGTAATATGATACATTCTTCTACAGATTTATGGGACGAATGATAATAACTCAACAAATGGAAGAAATTGTAAGGTAAGAATAAATCATATTATCTACGTAATGGAAACTGGTAGAGACCAAAGGTCAAAGGGAATCAAGTAAATAAATAGCATATAATGGGAAAGCATAAACTTAAAAATATGTCATCAGCCAGGAGTTCTTGGGAGCAGCAAGTGGAGATGAAATACCTCATGTAGTGCCATGAGTAGTTATGTGGGCTTTATATATTTGCATTTTTGACAGTCCTTGGTAGCCACTTTGAGATGGAACACTGCTGCTTTAATTCAGATCCTTGAACATCTAAGTGATAATACTCAGAGTCTGGTGAATTGGGTTCAGTTCCATTGTACAACAAGTGTACCATGGTGAAGTCCAGGGTTCAATTAGGGTTCAATCCTCCTGCCACAAAAAAGTTTTTGAAAGATGTATGTTTTACATAATATTTATCAAGTGTAAATCCTGTCATTGGCTTTATTTCAAAGTTACTGAGTGCAAGCTAAATTATTAAGTAGCCAATTCTGAATTGTACTTATTCTTCTGATTGATTTTTTTTTGAATTGTTGGTTGGGTCTGTTTTTCCAACATAATTTAGCATCTAAATAAGAGGCTTTGAGTCAGTTTAAAGATTTGCTAATAGGAAGAGATTACATTTTTACTTATGACCTAAAGGCTTAACTTAAAGTTAGTGATAGTCAGCCATTGAATTTTTATTTTAATATGACTCTGTCAACTCTTTTATATGAGATCCCTGATGAATAACTATGACTAGGATTTATTTTTATTTCTGTATTGGAATAGTGAAAATTCTGTGGATGTATCATCTGAATTGTGTTATAAGGTACTGTGTCTGGTAAAGGAATATTGCAGTATGGAACACTCACTCCTGGGTAGCTGAAAGAATGAACGTGTTCTTTACAGAGACAACTGCAGCCAACCATTGAATTGTCTTTCATTTGGAAGCTGTTTGGTATCCCAGTTTTGTATGCATTTCCTTTAACTGTTAGAACCAATACCATATTAGGGAGTAGAAAACAATAGGGAATAAGTGTTTGATGGGCACGTGGTTTGTTTTAGTGATGAAAGTATGTTCAGTGAGACAGTATTTTGTAGCTGCTGAGTAGTTAGCCACCACACTGGTTCTGGCATAGTAAGCCATGCTTGGTAAACATATCCCAAATACCTGACCTTCTGGTTCAGGGCATTTATTTATTTTTTTATGGAATTTGGGTTTGCTGATGTGTTTATAAATGATTCGGGTTTTTTTTTTTTATTTGAATAAACATATTTTTTGTCTGTTTCAGAAAAGTTTAAGTATCAACAAAATAAAGACCTATTAACTTATCCATGACAGACTCTTACTAATCATCTTGCTGCCATTAAGAAAATACAATTTCCTTTGTAGTTATTCCTTTTCATTTATATCTTCTTAATGGAGAAAAATCCAAAGAAGAAGTAAGCCTGTGCACTGAGAAGTGTGCAGGGCAAGTAGTCAGCTTGTGAATTGTGATCTTGCCT
Organism: Lophiomys imhausi; assembly: GCA_907164525.1. NCBI lineage: Eukaryota > Metazoa > Chordata > Mammalia > Rodentia > Muridae > Lophiomys > Lophiomys imhausi. The sequence goes on from CAJQZJ010032527.1 coordinate 2,097,786, forward strand.
ATAAAACACTAACATATTTTGTGTATTATATTTTATAATCTAACATAATTTTGATTATGCAGAACTCATGCATTTATATTATATACCTCTTACGATCATTTTATGTTTGCACTGCATTTCCATTCTGTATTTTCCTTTCTAAAACTGTTAATTTTGCTAACAAAATTTAAATTTTGTCTTCTACTAAATTTTCTTAAATCACTGCTTAATGTTTAATTTTTAATTTTATTTTGTGTTTAAAATTTTTGACAATGGCTTTGTGAGTTTATTTAAATGTGTAATTTTCTTTTTAAGTCACTCGGCTTAATTTGAAAATTTTCTGTGTGGGTGTTTTGCCATCTCTACACCACTCACATGCCTAGTGCCTGCAGATGTCAGCAGTGGATATGGGTGTAACCAGAGTTACGGATGGTTGTGAGCTGCTGTATCAGTGCTGGGAATCAAACTGAGGTCCTTTGCAAGCACAGCCAGTTCTCTTAACTGTTGAGGGATCTCTTTAGCCCTGTTGTTAATCTTAAAATGAATGAAATGCTAAAGCAGATGTCGGTTGTTTTGGTAACTACATTATTAGCCCAGGAAGTATTATAGAAGCTGGGATTTTGATTTTATATGAAAACAGTGTTGTAACCATAGGTTAAGTACCTCTGACTGAAGATACCTTTTAATTGAATTGAAATTTTAATATATTCAGTGCCTTTTGGATTTCTTTTTTCTTTAGACCTTTGGGACCAGAGAGTCTCTTGCTTCGTGGAGCCAGATTAAAAAATACAAAAGAAATTTTTGGTTTGTACATACTTAAGTTGTTTTTAATTGTTTGTATGTTTTGTATCAGTACTTTATATGAAGCTTTGCTTTTACCTTTGAGGTGCTGGGTACTGAACTCAAGGTCCAGCACACACCAGGCACACACTCTGCATCTCTCTAGACAGCACCCCCAACCTCTGTACAGTAGCTTTAAAAGTACAGCATTTTATGTTCCTTTGATTGCATGATATTACTTTATTAAGTGTAATATATGATAATTTTCTTTTAAAGTTTTTTTTAATATTGTGTTTTGTTATTGATTTCCCCTTTTGAGTAGAACTAGAATCTTCCTCTTACTGTGTTTGTGGATACTTGTAGAGCTGAGTACTAAGAAAATGATATTTATGTACTTGAAGTAACATGGATACAGTCAGTGTTTTTGGCAGTAGTGGTGATACTCATGGTGGTGGTCCACACTTCTTAATTCTGTTATGGTTATTCTTCAGTTGAATTAATAACTGCAGACATAATCATGTATCCAGCAAGTTCTTGGTGAGCTCCGAATGTGGAAATGGTACTATTTGGAGCATACACTTTATTTCTCAAAAGGAGGAGTAGAGTGCCCTTGCCTTATAGAAGCCAGGCATAAAGGGCCATTCCATTTGAAATACCTCACATGGGTATATCCAGAGTGATGTTCCCTTCCATTTGAAATACCTCATATGGGTATATCCAGAGTGATGAAGGGCTAAATGATTTCCTAGGGTTAGAGAATAGAAAGAAAGAGGGATAGATATTTAATGAGTCCAGCCTGTTTTTTTTAAAGGTAATTAAAGTATTCTCTAGTTAGATAAAAAAGATTACTCCACAGAATTGTGAATGTGTTATCACCACTCTGAACTACACATGTTAAGTGGTAAGTTGTATGTTACATGTATTTTGCCCCCATTTATAACAGTGTTCTAATATGAGAAACCAGATTATATCTCCAGAACTTTTAGATTTTCTCATGGAACAGTGAAGCTTAGGTGAGTTTCTGGGAATAATTCTTGTGTTCTTGTTGCTTTAAAGTAGGGTCCAAATTATCTTTAGTTTTAGAAGCAAATGTGTATTTGAATGCTTTTAGGGGGGTCTACTGTTGTTTACCTCAGTACCCTGTTCTTTATTGTTTCATTCTGAGTGCTTTTTTTTCAAATTGCATAGTTTCAGTGCTATTTTTCATTTTAATTATAACACCTGAATTTAAAGCATAATTCTTATTTTAAAAATTCCAAGTCAAATGCTTATTAAAAGGGCACAATTGGTCCTATATTGTTTCTTTAATCTTACTATTTAGGAATGTGAATGAACATTTAAAGTCTGGTCTTGCCTAATTAGCTTCATTCTGCAGTTTTAGTATACTTGAAGTAACACGGATACAGTCAGTGATATGACCATTCTTTCTCACCTCAGGGTCTCACGTAGCGTTTATTTTGTGCTTACTTGATTTGCTCTGAGAGAAATCAGTATTGTCTTCACACTTAAGGAATGACATGTATACTGCAGATCCTGGCATGCTGGGTCTCTAGCCTGATCCACAGCTCTTCTCCTGTCACTGCCACCACAGCGCCATGTGCCGTGGCTGTCTACTACCCCAGCCTTCCTTCCGTCAGTCTCGTCCACATAGCTGCTGTAACAGGAACAAGACTCCCTGCAGGTTGAATGTCTAGATCACTCAAGTTTTAGGCCTAGCAGGTCTTTAAAAGCTGTGAAAAGCCTGAAGGAAAAGTCAAATTACATAAACTCTCAGCCAGTGCTTGTTCATCAAAGCTTTCATGCTAGTGAGTACATTAAAATGGCAGTTTTACTTTATAGGTGTGGCTGTCTACACCGGAATGGAAACTAAGATGGCATTAAATTACAAGAGCAAGTCACAGAAACGATCTGCAGTAGAAAAGTAAGACAACGCTTTTCATATAATTGTGATTCTTAAATATGTATAACATGTATAAAAATAGATATTTCAGGAGCTAGAGAGACGATTCATTGGTTAAAGGCACTGTTGCTCTTGCAGATGACCCGGGTTTGGTTTACAGCACTCACATGGTGGCTCACAACCATTTGTGTCTCTGGTTCCCTAAGGGATCTCTGTGGGCATTAGGCATACACACAGTGCAGTTACACACATTCAGGCAAGGTACTCATACACATAAAAGTAAATCCTTTAAAGAATATTTCATATTGCATATATAAACTGTTATTAGTGGATAAGGATAATGTATATTTTTATATATACTTAGCATTTTGCATGGTATTGATGTGACTATTAGCAAGTGCTAAAATATGACTAAATATAGTGTTAGAATACGAGGCAGTAGCTCAGAGTGACACACTTGCTGTGCAGCATGAGGACTGAATTCAGATCCCTATCACCCATCTAGAAAGCTGGCTGTGCCGGTGTGTACCTGTCCCCTTCTGGGTAGACACAGGAAGATCCCAGGGGCTTTCCATTCAGCCTGTCTAGCAGAAAGAGTAAACTCTGCATTTATTGTGAAACCCTGTCTGAAAAGAATACGGCGCAGACCAAAAGAGGAACACATCAACCTTAAGCTTCTACATAACATACCTGTCTGGGTGGGCATGCAAGCCCACATACAGGCACACACATACACTCAAGCACACAAGTCATGTTGTGCCATGCATGGTGAAGGCACTCCAGCAATCCTAGTCCCTGGAAGCCAGAGATGCAAAGATCATGAGTTTGGGGCTGACCAAAAGCAGGTCAAAACTAGCAATGAGTCCAATCATGAAGACAGTTGACGGGGAAGGAAGGGGGAAAGTAGGAGAAATAAGAAGTAAAAAATGTGAACTTTGTTTCTTTACTGCGTTGAAATGTCAGAGGACAACACTTAAAACTGGAAGAACACCTAGAAAGTCAGGAGAAAGTAGATAAGATAGCAGAGTAAATAATGGACTTGAGAACTTACACATAAAAGCTGCACAAATTCTTGCATGACTGATAAGACTGTGTAGGTACAAGCTGGCAAAAAAAACCAGACAACAGAAGGCAGCAGAATGTTGGGGCAGGGAGCTCAGCAGAGCTTCACAATGACCAGTTGCAGTGCGGTTAGGTGCTTAAAGTTAGCTGTCCACTAGAGCAAAAGCCAGCCTTCTTCCGGCTAGAAATCCATCTAGTCACATAAGTAGTCATTGAGGAGGGAGAGAGGGTCAGTCAGTTAATACCTTCAAATCAGAATTCACCAGGGTATTATCATTTGTTAAAACTCACCAGGAGGTTGTTTTTCTTTTTTTCAATTTCAAAATCTTACTCATGGATTGTAAAAGAATTTGAAACTATTAACTAATTTCTGCTTGAGAAAACTCAATCTAGAAATATAAAACATTTTATGTCTATGTGTTATGTGTTAGGTTTTCTGAGATACAGTTCTTCCCCCTTTAGACTTTTCAGTTCTACTGGAAGTTAAAGCTAATATACAGTGAAAATTTAGACAATAGTTAAGACTTTCTTTCTGAGCACTCTTTTCTACACCTTTGTGTTTGAAGTTTATCTTTAGTAAAGTCTAATAAATATCTTTAATAAAATCTCCAGATCACTTTTATATTGGCTAGTCTTAAATTCTTTTTAGAGTCAAAGCCAAGAATCTCAGTTTGGCCTGCATTAATATCCCTAAAAGATACAGAAACTCCTCAGAATGCTGAGGGTGACAACTTGAAGTTGTGTCACTGCTGACATTTGGGACTATGATAATAATTTCAAATTTAAATAAGATAATGTTGAATATAAACTAAAGCGATTAAGACAAGAAGGAAACATTTTTCAATTAAACATTTGAAAATACAGTGAAGGGTTAGGAATTTAGCTCAGTGGTGGAGTGCTAGCCTAGAAAATGTTGTGTCCTGGTTTGATTACAGGTACACATACACACACACTAGTAACAACAATAATAGAATTGGCGAAAGGATAAATGTGATACAGTGCTTTTAAGGAGAGTGTCTATGACGATGTAAGCAAAGGCAATATGAAGGTAAAGCAGATATGACAACACTAGAAGACTGGGTTAGTGAGAAGAACTTAGGGTTGCAGTCAGACAGGCTTAACTTGAGGTCTCCGGATCATTACTTATGTGACTGTAGATTATTTCTTTTATTCTTTTGAACCGAATACTGTGATATTTTAAGATGTGAGCAGTTCTGCAGTTGAAGTACCAAATAACACACATGACCATCAAACATGAAAGATCCCTTCTTGTGGATCCCTGTGTACTCTCACAGTGATCGGATGGACTAGAGTTCATGTTGTAGGAGTGTGTAAAGAGCCCTTCTTGTGGGTCCCCTGTGTACTCTCACAGTGATCTGATGGACTAGAATTCATGTTGTAGGAGAGTGTAAAGAGCCCTTCATCCCTGTGTACTCTCACAGTGATCTGATGGACTAGAGTTCATGTTGTAGGAGAGTGAGAGAAAACTTTCCCTAGTTAGGGTAAAACTAAACTATGGGAGGCCTAGGAAGAAAAACCAGGAACGTAGGTGTGTTTCTACACTGGAGAGTTTCTGAGAAGCCTATGACCTACGTTTTTCTTCCATTCTCACTAGATGTGTGGAGTTCATTAGACCATTGTGATTATGTTTCTACATATTTTAATTGTTTAATGAAGAAACATTTCTTACATGAATGGCTTCTTCTTTTTTTTTTTCACTTAAAATTGGACAGTGTGTTAAGACTGCCCTATGAATAGAAGAGAGATTCTGAATTCCTTACTTTGCTTACTTGAAGAAATTCTAGAATTATTTTGGGATTTGGAGTTTCACCACTAGAAAGGATTCTATAGTGTCATTTTTTTCGTTTTGTTTGGCTTGTTTTTTTTTTTGTTTGTTTGTTTTTTTGTTAAACGAGACTAGGTTTCTCTATGTAATAACCCTGGCTGTCCTGGACTTACTTTGTAGACCAAGCTGGCCTTAAACTCACAGAGATCCTCCCAAGTGCTGGGATTAAAAGCATGTGCCACCTCGCCTGGCAGTCTTTTTGTTTTTTTAAAAAAGCAAATGCTTAAGATTTGGTTAAGGTAGAAGATGTGACAGAAATTTTATAAAACTTTAATGCTATGTAAATGTTAATTTTAGTTACTATACTTACAATTAGATGAATTCTAAAAATCTGAAAATACTTACTTCTAGTAAAAACCAGTGGCCCAAACTGTTACTTACGATAACATTGTATGTATTGGTTCATTGATTCCTGATAAACATATTCCTTAGGAAAATGTTTTCTAGAATTTCATATGAGTATTATGCTTTGCGTCATGTCCACCCCACCCTCTTCTCTCTCCAACTCCTCCCTCAGCACCCCAATCCCTCTCAAATTGAAGACCTCTTCTTTCATTTTTATTGTTCAATATACATACACATATGTGTATTTTAATACAACTTGCTGATATAACGTATTGTTGTTCATATGTATGCGTTTAGGGCTGACTACCTCAAGTTGGGTAACTTCTCATGGGGCATATCTCTAGAGAAGATTGATTCTCTTAGTGGTCCTTGATTTCTTGTAGCAGTTAATCTAGGATTGGGACCTTGTGAGAGTTCTCCATCTACATTGACATATCAGTGGTGTTGTCATTGTGTAGGTGACTACATTGTTAAGATTTCACCCTGTCATATATGGAAGACACTGTCTGTCGTATGACAAAACTCCTGGGAAGACACAACACACATATTTACTCACTCCAGATACATACGAAAGTAGAGATACAACCAAAATCCAACTTGGTGAATCAATGAGTTTTATTGGAGTTACAGGAGAATGGGTTAAAGGTTATTTACAGAAGCAGAAATGACTCAAAGGCTGTCCTGGACTTACTTTGTAGACCTTCTTTGATGAGATGTGAGGACTATACTTATCTGTGCAAATAAGGATAGGTATTTAGAATGAAGCTGGAAATTTTTCTGTTTTAGGAAAATGGTAGTAGTAGGTTTTCCTCTAGGGTTTATGACCTCACCAGCCACAAATGGCAATGTTTACAGTATCAGACATGAATTCCCTCCTATAGAGCAGTCCTTATGTTCTTAAGCTGTTGATGACTTGTCACTATTGTACTTTTCAATATATCTTGCTGTGCTGTTGTAATTCATAGGCTTTATAACTGGGTCGCTGGTAATTATGTTTTATTAAATGGTCATTTAAAAAACTACTGTTTTTTAAAATAGATGTAATAAAGTCTGAAATATTATAATATATTTATTGTAAGTATTAATTTCTAAAAAAATAAACATAGAATATACTAATATATTTATATTCTTTTTTTGCTTTAGATCAATGAACACATTTTTAATAATTTACCTGATAATTCTTATTTCTGAGGCCATCATCAGTACTATCTTGAAATATACCTGGCAAGCTGAAGAAAAAATGGGATGAACCTTGGTATAACCAAAAAACAGAACATCAAAGAAATAGTAGTAAGGTACTACTACATGTTATTCATAATCTAGCTATAAAAGTTCTTTGGGGGGCGGTTGGTGCTTTGGTAGTGACATGTGATGGGAAGGACCACTGTGATCTCATCCCAGCATCATACTGACAAGATGTCTTTTCAGAAGAGCAATCAGCATTATAACAGGGGTGTACTTTCCCTAGCTTAAGGCATAGGCAGATCACAAAAATTTATACGTCAAAACATGTTTATTCCACTTCAGCATTCCAAATTCAGGGCTTCAAAAATCATTTATTGTACCTTGTAAATGAATTAAAGAATACATTTATTGTTAACTCCTGTCTGAATAATTCAAGAAGTCTTAACAGTCTTGATGTACCAAGAGAATTTAACTTGCAATTTTGGTAAATAATTGTTCTATGATTTTCTATTTAAATTAAAATGTACACATTAGAAAACATGTTAGTCTCGGCCGGGCGGTGGTGGCGCACGCCTTTAATCCCAGCACTTGGGAGGCAGAGGTAGGCGGATCTTTGCGAGTTCGAGGCCAGCCTGGTCTACAAAGCGAGTCCAGGACAGCCAGAGCTGTTAAACAGAGAAACCCTGTCTCGAAAAACCAAAAAAAAAAAGAAAACATGTTAGTCTCAAAAGAGAACAAAATAGATCAGTATAGGTTCCCATTGCCAGGTTCATTTACGTTGCACAGAGTGCCTATTGAAAGGCAGCTCTACTGTGCTATTGTGCAAGTATACCTGTAGTCTCTGTTCTCCCTAGAAGCTGTTTTCCAGTGTGTTTAGGTCGCAGCCACATCTTAGATCACACCATGTCTTTGAAGAGTAGTGGTAAGGCGACTAGCACACTGCACAGAGTACGGTTGTGATTTGCTGTCTCCATCATCACAGTGACTTTAACTTCTCTGGGAATTTAACCTTTACCTTAACCAGTAATCTCCATAAACAGATGAAATGCAGTATTAAAAGTTTCATCAAGGACTTTCAATTGTGATATTACCTCAGTTTGTGGATTACCTCAACTGAGTTTACCTCAGTTTTCCTTAGAATGTAGTTGATGGCACAACTTTAGACAAGAACTTTCTCATAATTCTCATTGTATATCATCAAATAATCATTTCTTTCTCTTTTTTTCTAGATTCTGAGATTTATTTCTGATTTCCTAGCTTTTTTGGTACTCTACAATTTCATCATTCCAATTTCTCTGTATGTGACAGTTGAAATGCAGAAATTTCTAGGATCGTTTTTTATTGGCTGGGATCTTGATCTGTATCATGAAGAGTCAGATCAGAAAGCTCAAGTCAATACTTCTGATCTGAATGAAGAGCTTGGACAGGTGACGATGACCCTGATGTCTTCCTTTTACCAGTGAATTACATATAAAAAGCCTGAGGCACTAGAAAATAGGACAAAAGTTATATCAAAACATCTACTTTCCTTCAGTAATTCATATTCCTACTTTATATCTTAACTTCTACAATTTATCAATATATTTCTATATGATACTGTTTCATGATTTAAAACTTTTAGACATCATCAATTATGAAATAAAAGATAAAACTTTAGGGCTAAAGAAATGACTCAGAAGTCAAGTGCACATACTGCTCTTTCAGAGGACTTCAGTTCCTAGCATTCACATTGGGTATGAATTCAAATTCAAAACTGCCTCTAACTCCAGCTCCAGGGGATCTAAAGCTTTGGCCTCCACAAGCACCTGCAGCCATGTGCACTGCCTACATACAGACACACGTGCCTCCACATAATTAAAGACAATAAAGTAAATCTTATTAAAAAGGACAGTTACCTTAGCATTGCACACAGACCCAGAACCTTGCCCACTTTGCCACCTGGTGCTGTTGCATTTGACATCTAATAAATACTGTCATCATGACTCATAATATGTTTCCAAACTCCTACTTCCTTATTTGTTCTTTGTAATGCTATAATTATGTTTTCTTATATAGTTTATCTCCTGTAGAATTAGTTATTTCTTCATTTGCTTAGTACCTCAAACAAGTCTTTTATAAATATATTCACCATTGATGTTTATTGAAACGTGTCAGTTAATCTAGAATTTGCCCACCCCATCCCCAAAGTGTAATTTAGGTTTGGATTTTCTGTTTTTCTTTTTTATATGGGCCCCCATGTTTTTGCTGCCCAAGCTATGCTTAAACTTCTGAGCTCATCTTGGCAGAGTGGCACACACCTTTAATCCTAGCACTTGGAAGCCAGAGGCAGGTGAATCTCTGTAATCTGTGAGTTTAAGGACAGCCAGAGGTACAGAGTGAAACCCAGTCTGGAAAAACAAAAAACCCTGAGCTCAAATGATTGTCTTGTCTCAGCCTTCCCAGTAGCCCAGACTACATATGTAGACTGTGGTATTGGGCCCTGTATAATACATCAATATTTTACAGACTCGACTTCCTGTGTCTCAAGATTGTAGTTATCTTCATTGTCCCCAAGAATATGAACTTTAATGTACAGTTTCTTATCCTTCTTTATTTCTTAGTTAAAACAATTTTCCCACTTTAATTCTTTCATTTTACACATTGATCTTTTATCCTAGAATCTCACTGAGCTTGTTAATTAGTGCTTATAGATTTCAGTACATTGTTGAATAAAATATATGAGGACAACCTTATCTTAATCTCTCTGCTCACAGGAAGGAATAGCTTAGTGTGATATTACCAAGTTTTGAAGAAACTTTTATCATAGTACATTGGGTTTTTATCATAAAGGGTATTAGATTTTTATCAATTTTTTCTGTATCTATTGAGATGTCATTTTATTAACAGAAAAAGGATCATTAATATGATAAATTATACACACCAATATTTCTTATGGGTATATATGCACATACTTGTTTACTAGGTTTAGAAACATAAAAAGGATTGCATATTGTAAGTATATAAGACATCTCAGGAATCCAAAATTAACTTGGTGTGTAGTTTGTTTTGGGTTTATTTTCTTGTAATGGCTGCCTCTCTTCTTACTTTTTTAGTTATATTTTTGTTTTGTATGTACACATACTTTTGTGTGTGTGTGTGTGTGTGTGTGTGTGTGAGAGAGAGAGAGAGAGGAGAGAAAAGGAGAGAGAGGGAGAGAGGGAGGGAGGGAGAGAGATGCTTTCTCTGTTTCTATACTATCTCTCCTGACCCCTATTTACTTTCTAGGTTATTTAGCATCTCTTCTACCCTTACTTCAATGATAAGTATCAAATTATACCATTTTAAAAGTAGCTTGACTAAGAGATAGAAATTAAAATTTATACCTTATTCTCAGTCATCTCTACAATGAACATGTATCTAAAGAAGCACATTTAAATTTTAAATATTTTTATTACTTCATTCAATACTGACCCATGACCACAAAGATTTCTTTTGTTTTCTTTCTCTAGGTGGAATATGTGTTTACAGATAAAACTGGAACACTGACAGAAAATGAGATGCAATTTCGAGAATGTTCAATTAATGGCATAAAGTACCAAGAAATCAATGGTAGACTTGTACCTGAAGGGCCAACCCCAGACTCCACAGATGGAGACTTAGCTTACCTCGGTGGCTTATCCCTTCTCAGCAACTCAGCCCATCTCACGGCCAGTTCTTCTTCTAGGACCAGTCCTGAGAGTGAACCTGAGCTAGTGAGCAATGTCCTAATTGATAATTATGGGTTCCTGTGAATTAATTCTCTTTAATACATGGACTAAGGGGACATTCCTGTCAGTGAAGCAACAAGTATTTATTTGAAATAGATGTCTTTGATTTTGCACCACAAAATACTATTCTGAGACTCTAGTTACAGCCCAGTTTAGCTTGTCATTACTAAACATCTTAAATGCCTTAGTTAGGAAATGCTGGTAGTGCCAAATTGAAGTGAAAAGAGAAAAAAAAAACACATTTTCTTCTCTCTGATACCTGCTTCTTCACTAGGGTACAATAGCCCTGGCTTGCAGTTTGTTCATGCTTTCTAACAAGACACACTTACACCAGAGGCTCCTAAGCCAGGCTGCGACTGAAAGCCACCATTTGCAGCTGTCACTCAAGCAGTCCGGGTCACAGCACTCCTGTCTTAGCTCTCGGGTCTGAGGTCTGTTTTCCTCTGTGGTATTGGGAATGTGCTTTGATCGTGAACGTTATGTTTCTTCAGATCAGAGAACATGATCTCTTCTTTAAAGCAGTCAGTCTTTGCCATACTGTCCAAATCAGCAACGTTCAACCCGACGGCATTGGTAATGGTCCCTGGCAGTCCAGCCTGGCACCCACACAGCTGGAGTACTATGCCTCTTCCCCAGATGAGAAGGCTCTAGTGGAAGCTGCAGCAAGGTGATTGAGCCTGACTTTTCTGATCCTCAGAGAATACTCTTGAAATAAAGTGAGAATATTAGAGAACTCTCATAAAGTTCTCAAATGTCAATTTAAGGGTTGTTTAATGATCTTAAAAAATTGTTTAGCATGAATTCTGTGTGATAAAAGTTGTGAGAATACTTTGCATTGTTTTGGATGTAGTCTGCTCTGTCAAGTTCTCCCCCCCCCCCATTTATTTATTTCTGCAAGGATCATCTCAATCACATTCTCTTCCCTCCTCCCCCTCACCCTCCTAACCGCTTTTTTTTAAATTAAGGTATGTCTTTTTCCCCCTCACTAGCTTCCCCTTTTAGTCCAATAAAAGGCTCTTTATAACAATAAATACAATACAAAACAATAAGAACAATTGGGCAAAAATTATGAAAATTATAAAGAATAATATACATTCACAATGCCTAGTCCATACATATTTGACAACTGATAATATTCTATTATCTATCATCCTAATTTGCATTTCCAACTTAAAAACATCTTACACCTAGAACATCCTTTTAATTCCTAAATAACTTAAAACTTAACTGTGAGACTATATCTAGTCTTCAACCACATTAGAGACCTCAGAAGGATAAATATTAAGAAGTGTCAAATTATTCAAAGACAATATCATAAATTCACCTTACACTTTCAATTAATGTACCTTCATTCAGACTAAATTATAAAGATATACTGTGAAATATGAAATATCTTGTCTTAAATCTTATATTTCTTTATTCTTTTTATACCTAGAGCTGGCATTGTGTTTATAGGCATTTCTGAAGAAACTATGGAGGTTAAAATACTTGGAAGACTGGAAAGGTAAACTCTTTCAAATATGTAATAGTCTATAATAAATATAGGATAGGGATCAGCAAATTATGGTCTGTAGGTCAATTCTGTCCTCCAGTCTCTTTTTGCATAGCCCATGAGCTATTTAGATTGCATTTAGAGTTGTTTAAGAAAGAAAAAGAGTAAGGGAGAGGAGAGAGACTAAAATAGCTCTTATAGTATGGAAGCCATAGTTGATGATTCCAAGATAAAACTGCTAGGCCATAGAGTGAGGCCAGCCCAGGACACTCAGTAAGAACCTGTCTCAAAAGTTAAAAACCAAAAGAAAGGCTGGGATATAGTTTAGTGGTAGTCTTGTATGCAAGAATAAGTTGTAATGTATAAGAAACATATGTGGCCTGTAAAGTCGAAAGTGCTATCTGACTCTGTAAAACGCTTGCTAACCTCTGCTTTAGAGTGATGTCAATATTACACTGTATCTTATCACATTACAGCACTGTGCTGTTTACTGAATTTACTTATATATTTAAACACTCTTGAGATTGAGGTTTCATATTATTAGAAGAAGAAACGTCTTTATCTTTTGTTTTTGTGGTACTGGGGATCAAACCATTGTCTCAGGAATGTTAAGCGACTGCTGTGCTGTGAAGCTGCACCTGGCACAAGTCGTGTGTCGCCCCCCCCCCCCCCCCCCCCCCGTTGTCTGTGATTTTGTGTTCAGACACTCAGGAACAGCAGTCTACCTACCCTCTTTCTATGTTATTAAGTTATGTTGCCTGTTGTTTGTGTACCTCAAGCCTTGCTGTGCTTTTCCATGTGAAGAAGTGAGGCCCATTCAGAAGCTACTACCATGGCCAAACCCATTGTCAGCGTAGAACACTCATTGCTTACACATCGTTACAGAATTCTCTCCTGGAAGATTTTTTCAAGCCCACTACAATTATCTTCATAAGTGTTCTCTCAGCTCTACAGAGGCCTTTGATTCTGACCCCCCCCCCCCCATCCCCTGGGTCAGACTCATTGCTGACACACCTTTAAGACTGCAGAAAGGTGGGATTGGTCAGGTGCATTTGGACAGGGAATGATAGAGAATCACCTGGGAGCAGCTGGTTCCTCTGCTACTTACAGCTTGTTGAATGTTGATCTTTGTAGTAGTCCTCATCGGAGCCTCTGGGAGCTAAGTGACCCGAGGTCTGTAAAGGGTATGGTGGCTGCTGAGGACTTAATGTCGCCTCCTTTGTGTCCAGTACTGTTACTGTACTGTACTGTACTGTAGAGCCTGTCCTCATGCACACACAGTTCTAGTTTCTTACTATATACTTGTGTTTTATCTTTTATTCTTTCCAAATATTCAGATGCCAATACTCAAAAACTAAGGGTTATCATTCTCACTTTTTAGGTACAGATTGCTTCATATTCTGGAATTTGACTCAGATCGTAGGAGAATGAGTGTAATTGTTCAGGCCCCTTCAGGTAACCAATCTAAGCTTTTATGAATATTTATTTACCTGATATAGAGCTTGATAACTAGTTATTTTTTCTTCTAGGGGAGAAGCTTTTATTTGCTAAAGGAGCAGAATCTTCAATTCTCCCTAAATGTATAGGTGGAGAAATAGCAAAAACCAGAATTCATGTAGATGAATTTGCTTTGGTAAGTACAGAGAGCTGTGATTAAAAAAAAAAAACAAAAAACAGACATCAAAAACATATTTGTGAAAGGTTGAGGTTTCATCTTTTTAATCCATTATCCAAGTTTTAGAAATTATTTACTTCTTAGTTCTTTTGCATTAAATGTTGGCTCTTTATTCTTGTTGTAAAAACTGATTTTTGCTCCCTCCGTCTGCGTGAGCTAGAAGCCAGGCCGACTGTTAAGTAAAGCAATGGCTAGGGGTGAGGTGTGGAAGGTAGCCAAGTCACAGAATGTGGAGAACCTGGGTGAGCAGGAAGCGCGGTTGACTCCTAACTGAGTTCAGAACCAGATTAGGAGCGACTAGAAGAACATCCAATTTATTGGGGGGGGGGGAGTGAAGAAAAAACAAAAACGAAAGACAGCCCCCAAACTGAAATTCTACCCGGGAGAGGCGGAGCGCGGAAGGGGTAGGGGGTGGGATGAACGTGGAGGCGCTCACTTGTTCCGGAAGTAGTGTTTCGTTAGCCTTTCATCTTCTGGGACAGATGTCGTCATAGCAGCTGTAGGGAGGGGAGGCCATTTTTTTGTTTTTGGGAGGAGTAAGGAAGGGGCTGGGAGAAAAGCAAGGGGGAAATAAAGGGCTCAGCCCCTTTTCTCCGAGCTGAAAATAGGAAGCAGTTTCGGCTGGAGGGTAAGGTCCGAGGGTCCAGACATGTTCTCTCTGTAGAGCACTGTGCAGCCCCAGGTTACAGTTCCTCTCAGTCACCTCATCAATGCCTTCCATTCACCAAAAAACATATCTGTTTCTGTCAATACATCCGTTTCTCAAAAACAGCATCAGGATGCAGTTCCTGAGCATGACGCTCCCAGTAGTGAGCCCGTACTTAATTTAAGGGACCTTGGATTATCTGAATTAAAAACTGGACAGATTGATAAACTGGTAGAAAATTTACTCCCTGGATTTTATAAAGACCACAAAGTTTCTTACCATTGGCATATGTCTCATATCTCAGCACAGTCCTTCTTTGAAAATAAATATGGTCACTTAGATATGTTCAGTACACTACGTTCCTCTAGCTTGTACAGACAACATCCAAAAACTCTTCGAAGCATTTGTTCAGATATTCAGTATTTTCCAGTTTTCATACAGTCTCGTGGTTTTAAAACTTTGAAATCAAGGACACGACATTTGCAGTCCACCTCTGAACGATTAGCAGAAGCACAAAATATAGCACCATCATTTGTGAAGGGGTTTCTTTTGCGGGACAGAGGAACAGATGTTGAGAGTTTGGACAAACTTATGAAAACTAAAAACATCCCTGAAGCTCACCAAGATGCATTTAAAACTGGCTTTGCAGAGGGTTTCCTCAAAGCTCAGGCTCTCACACAGAAGACCAATGATTCCTTAAGACGAACTCGTATGATTGTCTTTGTTCTGATCCTGTTTGGCCTCTATGGACTCTTAAAAAACCCATTTTTATCTGTGCACTTCCGGACAACTACAGGACTTGATTCTGCAGTAGACCCTGTCCAAATGAAAAATGTCACATTTGAACATGTTAAAGGGGTGGAGGAAGCCAAACAAGAATCACAGGAAGTGGTTGAATTCTTGAAAAGTCCACGAAAGTTTACTGTGCTTGGAGGTAAACTTCCCAAAGGAATTCTTTTAGTTGGGCCCCCAGGAACAGGGAAGACACTTCTTGCCCGAGCTGTGGCAGGAGAAGCTGATGTTCCTTTCTATTATGCTTCTGGATCAGAGTTCGATGAGATGTTTGTGGGAGTAGGAGCCAGCAGGATTAGAAACCTTTTCAGAGAAGCAAAAGCAA
The DNA here is from genome assembly GCA_907164525.1 of Lophiomys imhausi. NCBI lineage: Eukaryota > Metazoa > Chordata > Mammalia > Rodentia > Muridae > Lophiomys > Lophiomys imhausi. The sequence continues at coordinate 2,113,559 of CAJQZJ010032527.1, forward strand.
ATGCTCCTTGTGTTATATTCATTGATGAGTTAGACTGTTGGTGGCAAGAGAATTGAATCTCCAATGCATCCATATTCAAGGCAGACCATCAATCAACTTCTTGCTGAGATGGATGGTTTCAAACCCAATGAAGGAGTAATCATTATAGGTGCCACAAATTTCCCAGAGGCATTAGATAATGCCTTAATACGCCCTGGTCATTTTGACATGCATGTTACAGTTCCAAGACCAGATGTGAAGGGTCGAACTGAAATTTTGAAATGGTATCTCAATAAAATAAAGTTTGATAAATCTGTTGATCCAGAAATCATAGCTCAAGGTACCGTTGGGTTTTCTGGAGCAGAATTGGAGAATCTTGTGAACCAAGCTGCTTTAAAGGCAGCAGTTGATGGAAAAGAAATGGTTACCATGAAGGAATTAGAGTTTTCTAAGGATAAAATTCTAATGGGACCAGAAAGAAGAAGTGTAGAAATTGATAACAAAAACAAAACCATAACAGCCTATCATGAATCTGGCCATGCTATTATTGCATATTACACAAAGGATACAATGCCAATCAATAAAGCTACAATCATGCCACGAGGGCCAACGCTTGGACATGTCTCACTATTGCCTGAGAATGACAGATGGAATGAGACTAGAGCCCAGTTGCTTGCACAGATGGATGTGAGCATGGGAGGAAGAGTGGCCGAGGAGCTCATATTTGGAACTGATCATATTACAACAGGTGCTTCTAGTGATTTTGATAATGCAACAAAAATTGCAAAGAGGATGGTTACCAAATTTGGAATGAGTGAAAAGCTTGGAGTTATGACCTACAGTGATACAGGAAATCTAAGTCCTGAAACTCAATCTGCCATTGAACAAGAAATAAGAATCTCCATATGGACGAGCAAAACAGATCTTGAAAACTCACGCAAAAGAACATAACAATCTAGCAGAAGCGTTACTGACCTATGAGACTTTGGATGCCAAAGAGATTCAAATTGTTCTTGAGGGGAAGAAATTGGAAGTGAGATAACTCTCTTGATATTGCTGGTTTTATTACAAGAGTACATGTAGTCCTGCAGTCTCCTTATGCAACACTTTCCAACCCCCACTGTTGACTTGGTATATAATTTAAGGATCTGCAAAACTTTTATCAATCTTCTGTCATATTATCTGATTTTGGTATTCCTGTGATGACACCCATTGGAGATTAGTAACTCATAGCAAGTAAAAGATAAATAAATAAATAAAGAACTGTCAGGATTAAAGACAGATTGTTTGAAAAATGTCTGTCAATCATATTGAAAGTAAACAATCATTTTGTGGTTGGTTACTCAAAATGAGTAAAAATTGTGCCTTTATCTACTGGTGAGTATTTTTAATTTACAAACTAAAATAATTGAAAATCTATCTCCTGATATAACATTTCTCTTTGATAAAAATGAATGCTGTGGATAAATCATTTCTACTTCTATCAGTGGAAATGCCATTAAGATGTGCTTAATAATGTTCTTGATTAACCATGTAAAATGGCTTTTAAAAGAAGCTATTTGACTTGTAAATATAAAGATATAATCAGAATTTAAAAAAAAACTGATTTTTAACTTGGTTTCTTAGTTAGGGTTTTTATTGCTGCAACAAAACACCATGACCAGAAAACAAGTTGGGAAGAAATGGTTATTCGGCTTACACCTCCACATTGCTGTTCATCACTGAAGGAAGGACAGGGCAGGATCCTTGAGGCAGGAGCTGATTGATGCAGAGGCCATGGAGAGGTGCTTGTTCCCCCTGGCTTCCTCAGCTGCTTTCTCATAGCACCCAGGACCACTAGCCCAGGAATGGCACCACCCACAGTGGACTGGGCCCTCCCCCATTGATCAGTAATTGAGAAAATGCCTTACAACTGGATCTCAAGGAGGCATTTCCTCAACTGAGGCTCCTTCCTCTGATGACTCCAGCTTATGTCAAGTTGACACACAAAACCAGCCAATGCACCTGGTAACATGTCAGTCTCTTCCAACCTGTTCTAGTCGGCTGATTACATATACCACTCAAAGAGTGCCCTTAACCAAAAAAAAAAAAAAAAAGAGTATTTGGGGCTTACAGTGCAGCACAAATCCTTGGGTCTCATCTCCTGAATGGCTAGGTGTCTGTGTTCTTTTCCTCTCCCTGCCTTCCCTCTTTTCCTTCCCCCCTCCCCCAATTTATCCTGGGATTGTGGTGGGAAGGCAGAAGCAAGACAACACTTGAGCTCAGAAGTTCAAGAACAACTGGGGTGACATGATTAGACATTTAAAGAAAAAGGAATTAAGGGTGTGGCTCGGTGGTTCAGGACATACTAGCATGACAGAAAGGGAGTAACTAAGGGAATATGGAGGAATGCCAAGACTGTGGAGAAACTAGAGAATGCAAACATTATATAAACTGTGTAGCCTTTGAACAGGTTGGCAATTCTTCAAAAGGTAAAAATGAAGTTCTAACCTGACCTACCTTTATATCTGGGTGTACACCAAAGAAAAAGGAAAGATATATCCACACATGATCTAATAAATGGGTTCTCATAGCCCCAAATTGAGAAAGCCTAGCTGCCCAACTGATGAATGGATAAAATATGATATAGCCATGTAACGGGATATTACTTAGCCATTAGGAGAAATAAAGTGCTGGTATCTTATATATGGTACAACATGGATGAACATTGAAAAGATTGCTGAAAGAAGCCAGTCAGAAGAGACCACACATTACATTTATATGAAAGATCCAAGACAGGCAGATTCGTAGAGAGAAAACAAGTGGTGGCCGAGGCTGCTGGATGAAGGGCAAAGAGTGTTCTAGTGCGCAGGGAGCCCATGGCGGGTGAAATAGTCTGGTAGTGGCACCGATTGCCACTTTTAAAAGTGTTCAAAAAAGCACTGCATGGTACCCGCTAAAAGGGTTAATTTTATGTAATATTCTAATTGAAAAGGAAAAATGCAGGAGACTCTTCCAAAGAAAACCCAATTCAGGATCTCTCATGCTTAGATTTCTGTGTGTGCTTCATACTTGTCTCTCCTTACCTACTCCTTGTACGGATTTGCAATTGCCTATAATCTACCTATCTACTTACTGTGGTATCTAACAGCAAAAACATTTTATTATCTGGAACAGTATCCACATATAGTTACTTTAGAGTGAATTAATTAGTACATATATTAACATCTGATGGCTCTTAAATGTTATTTACAAATCAGGAAATGGCTCTATTTAGGAATTTGCTAAACATGGTCATATGGTGTTTTAAAATCTTGTCTTTTCAAGTTCTATTGCTAGAACATTTATTTTGGGTTTTTCTAAGGAAAACATGTAGCAAGAAGTTTTCAGATTTCAGGGCTAATGTTCAGAGATTAAGAAAATTGGAGGCCCATATAGTCAAGTAAGTCAAGTACAGATTCCTGAGTGTGTGTAGTTCTAATTCACAGGTGACGATAAAATGACAGCCCTTAAGTCAGTCAGTGACCATGGCTCTTACATACGTGTGCCTATCTTTTCTTCTAGAAAGGACTCCGGACACTATGTGTAGCTTACAGACAGTTCACAGCTAAAGAGTATGAAGATATAGACAGGCGCCTGTTTGAGGCCAGGACTGCCTTGCAGCGACGGGAGGAGAAGTTGGCTGATGCCTTCCAGTACATTGAGAAAGACCTGATATTACTAGGAGCTACAGCGGTGGAAGACAGGCAAGTGTCAGAAGTGGGTAGGGGCTTTTTTGTTTTCTGAGAACGTTTCGTCTAGTATGTCCACTATATTAAAGTAAATTCCATTAACATTCTATAACAAAATAGAAACTAAAGCTTTAAATTTTCTACTCAGGAGGATGCTGTTTTATCCCAACATTAGATACTGAAAATATCTAGATACTTGAGAGCTTGTTTGGAGGTTCTAGCAGGGGAGCGCAGCTACTCGTATACCCTTGACCGAGGACCCGTCCTCCTCTATTCGGGGAAGGCCGTCCTCTTCAACAGAGCTTGCAGCTTTGGGAGGGACGCACATGGAGCGGTGAGGGAGGAAGGGGACACCCACCTAGCCAGCCAGATCAGCCGAATCAACCCTGGCGATCAATGGGGTGACAGATGTCGCAGCCAGATCGCCCTCACATCCGAGATGTAACTTGAAGAAATAAAAAATAAAAGAAAATATCTAGATACTTGAAATAGATAAAAGAAACAATTGTATTATATTTCAAATTTGCTATTCCTTATTGTGTCATGCTGTCATTAAACACTCACATATTTATGTATCCTCACCTCCAACTACTACCCAATCTGTCTCATGCTTCAGTGATGCCATGCCGACTGTCATACTCCTGTATGCCAACTACAGGAGAAATTGCTGTGTCTGTGCCCTTGTCCCATGGCAAGTCTGTGCCGTCTGCATGGATGATTCTTCTCTTCCCTACCAGTGCATTCCTGAATAAATGTATTCATAACTAACCCTCATCCAGGAAGAGCTTTTATGACAACTAACATGATTGAAAATGCTCTTCTTTGTGAACATTGTTTGCTGCTGTGTTTTGATGCTGTATTAAATTATTTGTTTAAAGATTTTTCTCCTCTGTTAGCATATAAATTCCTTGCAATTTGTTCACCTTTTTTGACCCAACATCTATGTCAGTGTTAGTTTCTTGAATTAAATTGAACTTTATTAATCTAATTGATTCTTTTAATAAATTAAGCCTATAGTTCTCTTCTGTTCCCTGTGTCTACAAAAATGTTCATATTTTAAATTAAGTTTTCTTTTACTTTTTTCAGTTAGTTTCATTAGATTTCTTAAACTAACATGAAGCTATGCAGTCCTGTATTTCCTGCGTCTGATGTGTAGCCCTCAGAGTGATTTAAGGATTTTCTTCAGGATGGGATAGGGGAGACCTTTGGTTTGAAATTTTAGACTTCCTAGTGGCACATTTGTTGCTTAGCATGCACCATGCCTCGGTTCAGCCCCTCCCTAGTACCACTTCCCAGTCAAATAAGTGTATGAGGGCTGCCTGCGTAGGTGGGGTCCTAAAAACGGTTTGACGATAATACCCTTAAAATATACAGTTGTAATTTTTAATTGGTTGGTTTTGTTTGAACTAGATGACTACTAGTAGTTTATTCTTATTTCCTGCATAATGAGAGAAAATTTCAAGTATGTTGATACCCTGTAATGTTCCTATAGAATCTATACTTTACACGTACTGTGTGGCTTATACTTAACACATACTACAGGAGGGTTTTCACTGCCAGTTTTGCCTCTCTTATTTTTAGACTACAAGATAAAGTTCGAGAAACTATTGAAGCATTGAGAGTGGCTGGTATCAAAGTATGGGTACTTACTGGAGATAAACATGAAACAGCTGTTAGTGTGAGCTTGTCGTGTGGACATTTTCATAGAGCTATGAATGTCCTCGAACTCACCAACCAGAAGTCAGACAGTGAGTGTGCTGAACAACTGAGGCAGCTTGCCAGAAGGTAAGATTGCAATGTCTGGGCCAGCTTGCCACTGCCTGCTCTCGTCAGCCCTTAGATAAAGTTTGTTTTTATTTTTTTTGGTTAAAAAACAATTGTTTTAAAGTTTGACTTTATATGTATGGCTGTTTTTCATGCATGTGTGTCTGTGTTACCATCTATATGCCTCATACCCCCTGAGGGTAGAAGAGAGCATTGGATCTCATAGAAGCAGAGTTACAGGCCTTTGTGAGCTGCCATGTGGGTTCAGGAGTTGAACCTGGGTCTTCTAGAAGAGCAGCCAGTGCTTCAAACAGCTGACCCATGTCTACAGCTCTGTTTTAAAGGTATTCATAGTTGAGAAGCAATCCAAAGAATTATTGCATGCTCTTAAAATTATAAAAATTGGAAATTTAGCGTCTGAGAGGTTGATATCCATATACATTTGTTTCCATGGTACCCATAGAATGTTAGCATCTTACCATGTGACTCAGCTGTTTGCATCTGAGCCCTTACCAGGTCCTCTCATCTCTTTGCACTACGTGTGGTACATTACAAGATGACACAGTTACAACTTGACACTGCTTTGAGTGCCACACAAGACACCACACTGTGACATTCAATATATTCTATTGTCAGTCTGAAGTCCAGTGACCAAAACATAAAATGGCTTTCTTCTGGAGTTGTTGGCCAGTGAGCTCCCAAAGATCCCCGAATATTATGGGCTATTGCCAGTTTACTTTGTTACCTCTAGAACTTAATAGGAAGACACTGTTGCTGAAGACACCACATACTTGAGCCACAGAACATGGAAAACTCAAGGTGGGACCTCACTGCCAACAGCTCCAGAGAAAGTAATAATCCATTCCTGGAACTCGACTTTTATTTATTAGTCTCTCGTGTCCAGTAGGGGTGTTGGTGCCCTGTCATAGGGCAACATCGTGTGTGTGTGTGTGTGTGTGTGTGTGTGTGTGTGTGTGTGTGTGTG
>CAJQZJ010032527.1:2120006-2167377 GCA_907164525.1 Lophiomys imhausi
GTGTGTGTGTGTGTGTGTGTGTGTGTGTGTGTGTGTGTGTGTGTGTGTGTGTGTGAGCCAGCCAACTCTGGCTGTTCTGGAGCTTTCTTTATAGGCCGAGCTAGCCTTGAAATCACAGAGAACATTTTGCCACTGCCTCCCAAGTGCTGGGATTAAAAGTGTGTGCCACCACGCCTGGCTTCTGAAATAACTTAAGAAGCTTCTATAATAGTAGGTTTCCCTATGACCTCACTGAAAAGTCTCTAGTGTTATCACTCCCAGGTTCCTTTACTCTGCCCTCCCCACCCCAATATTTCCCTTTTATTCTTTATACTAGTCCATTCTGTTTCTTTCCCACAAAAGCCCCTTCCATGAGCTCTTGGTAATTTCCTGACCTCTTTGGCTATTCCAAATGAACGCACATACATAAAGATTCAAAATTCAGCCACAACTGAGAGAAAACATGTAACATTTCTCTTTCTGGTCCTAGGTTACTTCACTCAGGATGATTGTTTCCAACTCTGTCCATTTACTGGTGGACTTTATAATTTCATTTTTCTTATTAACTGACTAATATTTCATTGTATGAATATACCGTTTTCATAATGCATTCATCAGTTGATGGACATTTCCTGGATATTGTTAATAGAGAAGCAATTAACATAAATTAACAAGTATCTTTGTGGTAAAATGTAGGGTTCTTTGGATATATCCCCAAGATTGGTATAGCTAGATTATGTGGCAGAACTATTTTCAACTTTTTTAGAAACTTCTCCACTGATTTCCATGGTGGCTGACCAGTTTCCAGTCTCACTAGCATTGAATAAGTGTTCCCTTTTCCCCATATACACATCAGCATTTATCTTCATTTGTGTTTTTTGTATTAGCCATTCTGACTGTGGTAAGAGAAAAATCTCAAAGTAGTTTTAATTTTTATTTCTCTAGTGGCTTATAGATATTGAACTTTTATAAATATATGTTCTCCATTTGTTTTTCATCTTTTGAGAACTCTGCAATTCCATTCTCTATTTTTAATTGGCTGCTTTGTTTTATTACTGTTAACTTTTTTAGTCTTTTTATATTCTAGATACTAACACTCTGTCCAATATGTAGTTGGTAAGAAAAAAATCCTATTCTGTAGGATGCCACTTCGCTCAAATGATGATGTTCTTTGCTGCACAGAAATATTTCAGTTCGTGAGATTCCGTTTATTAATCAATCATATTAGTGCTTGCACTATTGAGGTTCTGTTCAGAAATTCTTTTCCTGTACCAATGAGTTCAGGCCTATTTCCTACTTTCTCTTCTATTAGATTCGTGGTATCAGGTCTTGTGTTGATCCATTTGGAATTGAGTTTTGTGTAGAGTGAACGATAAGAAGTTTCATTCTCCTACATGTTGCTATCCTGTTTGATCAGCATCATTTGTTGAAGATACTGTCTTTTCTCCATTGTGTATTGTGGGCTTCTTTGCCAAAAATCAGTTGACTGTAAGAATGAGGGTTTATATGTTAGTCCTCATTCTATTCCATTGGTCAATAAGTTTGTTTTTATGACAGTACCATGTTGTTATTACTATAGTATAGTATAACTTGAAATCTGGGATGGTGATACTTCTAGTTTTTGTTATTTTTCAGGATTGTTTCAGCTATCCTAGGTCTTCTGCATTTTTATATGAATGAAATAAAAAAATTCCTAGAACTGAGTGAAAAATAAAATATATCAACAGCTAGAGTACACAATGAAGGTAGTTGTAAAAAGAGAAGTATATACATATATACATATACATATATATTACTACAGGCAAGTGAGAGAAGATAATCAAGGCTGAAATTAATGAAATAGCAAAAATGATACAAAGAATCAGAAGTTGGTTCTTTAAAAAGGTTAACAAGATTGACTGATTGTTAGCTAAATTAACCAAATGAAAGAGGCAGTCAAAATTAATAAAATTGAGAGATGGAAAGGGAGACATTACAACAGATATTGAGAGAATTCAGCTATACATTGAAAAGTCTACGTTCCACCAAACTGGAAAACCTTAAAAAATGGATATGTTTCTAAATACATGTGACTTACCTAGGTTTAATTAATAGAAGTTAATAATTTAAGTAAACCTACTTATATTTTATTAATTTTATTAAATAACTCATTAAATAATTTAAACAAACCAGAGAGTAAGAAGCAGTAGTAAAATATCTCCCAACTGAAAGAGCTCACAACCAGATGGACCTAGCACAGAATTCTACCAGAGCTTCAAAGAAGAACTAATGCCAGTACCCCTCAAACTTTTGTGCAAAAGTGAAAAAAGAAGGAACCATTCCAAACGAAAGAAGTCATATTACCCTGATACCAAAACCAGCTAAAGAAACGACTAAAAAAAAAATTATAGGCTAATATCTTTAATGAACATAGACTCAGAATTTCTTATTAAACTACTTGCATACCAAATTCAAGAACCTATCAAAATGATTCTCTCTCATGGTTGAGTTGACTTCATCCCAGAGATTCAGGGATGGTTCAACATACATAAGACAATTAACTAATTTACCACATAAATACACTAAAGAACAGAGACCATATGATCCCATCATTTGATGTAGAAAAGGTATGTAGTAAAAGCCAACATGATAAAAGTCCTGGAGAAAGCTGGGCAGTGCTGCCGCACGCCTTTAATCCCAGCACTTGGGAGGCAGAGACAGGTGGATCTTTGTGAGTTCAAGGCCAGCCTGATCTACAGAGTGAGTCCAGGACAGCCAGGGCTACACAGAGAAACCCTGTCTCGAAAAACCAAAAAAAAAACAGGGAAGGAAGATGGCGGCGACCTACACTGGTGCATTTTGAACGCGGGGAAAAAAGAGCCATAAAAAACACAGAGTTATTGGGCACTGTGCAGAAACCAGAGGGAACACTCACAGCTCCCAAAGGACTGTTAAAAGTCCCCAGGTAAGGCTCTCCCTCATCTCTCGCAGACACGGAAGCCACTAAACCCGGGATTCAGGAACACTCATTTGGAGAGGCGCCTGGTAAGATTGATCCCAACACACAGCAGGCAGGATCAGAGGGCACTTGGCGATAGTTCACTAGCCTATTGGACTCCCCACGCCTCAGGTAGAACTTATACCCACTTAAAAAATGTTGCGAGATAGTGGAAGTTTTAGCAAGGAACAAACAGGGGGCTCAGCGGGTGGTCCGCAGCCACTCGTGAAGTGGAGAGCAGGAGGTTCCGACAGAGCGCGGGAAACCGGGAACACAAAGGCGGGTGGGAGGGGCCAAATCCCGCGCACTTACGGCAGCGCAGCTGGGGAGGGAGCCCGGCTGGCAGGGCCAAATCCCCGCGAACCCACGGCAGGACAACTGGGGAGAGAGTCAGGCATGGGCTGGGCCAGGGATCCGCGCACCCACGGCTGAGCTGCTGGGGCGAGAGGTACACTCAGGAGGCCGGGGGATCCGGGGCACTGTGCACCCACGGCCGAGCAGCCAGGGAGGGAGAGCCGCGGCTACGCAGACAGGGAGGGAATCAGGCTCAGAGGCCAGGCCTGTGGTGAGAAGCCTAGTGAGAAACCAGAAATCGGGACCATATCTGTATTCTGGAAAATCCAGACATATTAGGTGTGGAGCCAGACCCTGTCAGCCTCCGTGATGACAAAGCCCACAGAATCTGTGCCTGGGCAAACAGGTCCATACCATCAGAACCATTACAGGCTGATAACTCAGAGTGCAACATAGAGAAGTCTGAATTGGGAGCAGTGAAACAATTCCGGTCCATTATTTACAACCTGGGATTAGGCTGCACCAGCTCACAGTGCCTCAGACGATTAAAACCACAGTGACCCTGAAATCCCCCTGTAAGCAACGACAGATAGCCAAGTAACTCGTCCCCTGCACCAAATCATCCACTATGGATCCAAGCACAGAAAACGACAAGAACAGACAGCTAAACACACCCAATGGCCAAAGGTCAAAAAAAAAAAAAAAAAGAAATCAAGGAAATATGACTCCAACAAAGCAAAATTATCCTAGCTCATCCAATTCGGATGACCTCACACCAACAGAATCACATGAAAACGTTGACAATTCTGCATTATGGAAAGTGATAGAGTCCCTGCAAGAAGAACTTAAATCTATGAAGGAATTCAAAGAAGCCACAATTCTGCAAGTCAAAACAAGGAACAACACCATTAAAGAGCTCCAAGCCAAGGTGACAGAGCTTGAACAGGAAAAGGACAAGGCTATGAAAGATTTTCATACAAAAACAAGCAAGCTGGAGAAGGAAATGTACAAAACGAACAAAACCCTACAAGACATGAAAATAGAAATAGAAACAATAAAGAAAACACAGTCAGAGTTAAAAGAGAAAGTGGAGAACCAAGGGAAGAGAACAGGAACTACGGATGTGAGTATCAACAATAGGATGCAAGAGATGGAAGACAGGATCTCAGGCATGGAAGATTCAGTGGAAGAAATCAGTACAACATCCAAAGAAAATGAGAAGGCTAAAAAATCTCTCACCCACAACATCCAAGAAATCAGGGACTCAATGAAAAGACGGAACCTAAGAATTATAGGTATAGAGGAAAGAGAGGACTCCCGACTCCAAGGTCCAGGAAATATCTTCAACAAAATCATAGAGGAAAACTTCCCAAACCTGAAAAAAGAGATGCCAATAAAAATCCAAGAGGCTTACAGAACACCAAACAGATTAGACCAGAAAAAAAATTCCTCTCGCCACATAATAATTGAAACCCCAAATGTACAGAACAAAGAAAGAATATTAAAAGCTGTAAGAGAAAAAGGTCAAGTCACATAGAATGGCAGACCCATCAGAATTACACCTGACTTCTCCCCAGAAACGTTAAAAGCTAGAAGGGCCTGGTCAGATATACTACAAGTCCTGAGAGATCATAGGTGCCCAGCCAGACTACTTTACCCAGCAAAACTCTCTATCAACATAGATGGAGAAAACAAGATATTCCATGACAAAATCAAATTTAAACAATATCTACCCACAAACCCAGCCCTACAGAAAATCCTAGAAGGAAAATCCCAACCCAGAGAAGAAAACTCCACCCAAGAAAACAAAGGGAATAGAAAACCCCTCAGCAACTAAACCAAAAGAGGCACAGGACCACCACCTATACCAAACTAATGGGAAATAACAACACCAGGTCACTAATATCCATCAACATCAATGGACTCAACTCCCCAATAAAAAGACATAGGTTTACAGAGTGGATCCGCAAGCAAGACCCTTCCTTATGCTGTATACAAGAGACACATCTAACTACGAAAGATAGACACTGCCTCAGAGTAAAGGCCTGGGAAAAGGTTTTCCAAGCAAATGGACCCAGGAAGCAAGCTGGAGTAGCCATCCTAATATCAAACAAAACAGACTTCCAACTGAAGTTAATGAAGAAAGACAAAGAAGGGCACTATATACTCATTAAAGGGAATATTCATCAAGAGGAAATCTCAATACTGAACATCTATGCCCCAAATACAAAGGCACCTACTTTCGTAAAAGAAACACTTCTAAAACTTAAAGCGCACGTCGATCACAACACATTAGTAGTGGGAGACTTCAACACCCCACTCACAACAATGGACAGATCATCGAGACAGAAGACAAACAGAGAAATATTGAGCCTAACAGAGATCATGAAACAAATGGACCTAACAGATATCTACAGAACGTTTCACCCAAACACAAAGGAATACACCTTTTTCTCAGCACCCCACGGAACCTTCTCCAAAATCGACCACATAGTTGGTCACAAGGATAGTCTCAATAGATACAAGAAAATTGAAATAACACCTTGTATCTTATCAGACCACCACGGAATAAAGCTGGTCTTCAACAGCAAAAGAATCAACAGAAAGCCTACACACACATGGAAATTGAACAGCTCCTTACTGGATGACCACTGGGTCAGGGAAGAAATAAAGAAGGAAATCAAAGACTTCTTAAAATCCAACGACAATGAAGACACAACATACCCAAACCTATGGGATACATTGAAAGCTGTGCTACGAGGAAAGTTCATAGCACTAAGTGCATTCAAAAAGAAAATTGTGACAGCTCATATTAGTGAACTAACAGCTAAGCTGGGTGAATTGGAAAAAAAAGAAACAAACGCTCCCAAGAAGAGCAAAAGGCAGGAAATCATCAAACTTAGGGCTGAAATCAACAACTTAGAATCAAAAAGAACTATACAAAGAATCAATGAAACCAAGAGTTGGTTCTTTGAGAAAATCAACAAAATAGACAGACCCCTAGCCAAATTAACTAAAAGGCAAAGGGAAAGAACACAAATCAACAAAATCAGAAATGAAAAGGGAGAAATAACAACAGACATTGAGGAGATCCAGAAAATATTCGGGCATTACTTTAAAAATCTACATTCCACTAAATTTGAAAACCTAAGCGAAATGGACAATTTTCTCGATAAATTCCACCTACCAAAACTAAATCAAAATCAGATTAACAGCTTAAACAGCCCAGTAACACCCAAGGAAATAGAAACAGTCATTAATAATCTCCCAACCAAAAAAAGCCCAGGGCCAGATGGCTTTAGCACGGAATTCTACCGGACCTTCAAAGAGGAACTAACACCATTACTTTTCAAACTCTTCCACCACATAGAAACAGAAAGAACACTGCCAAACTCATTCTATGAGGCCACTGTCATTCTGATTCCTAAACCACACAAAGACCCAACAAAGAAAGAGAACTTCAGACCAATCTCCCTCATGAACATAGATGCAAAAAATACTTAATAAAATACTAGCAAACCGAATTCAAGAACATATCAAAAGTATCATACACCATGATCAAGTAGGCTTCATCCCTGGAATGCAGGGATGGTTCAATATACGAAAGTCTATCAATGTAATTCACCACATAAACAAGATGAAAAATCCAACACCCCTTCATGCTAAAAGTTCTGGAGAGAACGGGCATACAAGGACCATACCTAGAAATAATAAAGGCAATATACAGCAAGCCAGTAGCCAACGTCAAATTAAATGGAGAGAAGCTTGAAGCATTTCCTCTAAACTCAGGGACAAGACAAGGATGTCCACTTTCACCATATCTCTTCAATATAGTACTTGAAGTCCTTGCTAGAGCAATAAGACAACTGAAGGAGATCAAAGGGATAAAAATTGGAAATGAAGAAGTCAAATTATCCCTATTCGCAGATGATATGTTAGTATACATAAGCGACCCCAAAAACTCCACCAAAGAACTCTTACAGCTGATAAACAACTTCAGCAAGGTGGCTGGATACAAAATTAACTCAAAAAAATCAGAAGCCCTTCTTTATACAACAAACAAATATACCGAGAAAGAAATAAGGGAAACAACCCCCTTCACAATAGCCACAAACAACATAAAATACCTGGGGGTAACCCTAACCAAGCATGTAAAGGACCTATATAACAAGAACTTCAAGCCCCTGAAGAAAGAAATGGAAGAGGCCTATAGAAGATGGAAAGATCTCCCATGCTTATGGATAGGTAAGATCAACATAATAAAAATGGCTATCCTACCAAAAGCAATATATAGATTCAATGCAATTCCTATCAAAAACCAACACAATTCTTTATAGACCTGGAAAAAGCTATTCTCAACTTCATATGGAACAACAAAAAGCCCAGAATAGCTAAATCAATCCTGTACAATGAAAAACATCTGGAGGTATCACCATCCCAGATTTCAAGCTGTACTACAGAGCAACAGTAATAAAAACAGCATGGTACTGGTGTAGAAACAGACCAGTGGATCAATGGAATCGAATTGAAGACCCAAACATGGACCCACACACCTATTACCAACTAATCTTTGACAAAGAAGCCAAAACCGCACAATGGAAGGACAGCATCTTCAACAAATGGTGCTGGTCCAACTGGATGTCCACTTGCAAAAGAATGAAATTAGACCCATACCTATCACCTTGTACAAAACTTAATTCCAAGTGGATCAAAGATCTTAACATAAGACCGGCCACACTAAAGACACTAGAAGAAAAAATAGGAGAAACCCTTGAACTCATTGGCACAGGTGACAACTTCCTGAACAGAACACCAACAGCTCAGGACCTGAGATCAACAATCAATAAATGGGACCTCATGAAACTGAAAAGCTTCTGTAAGGCAAAGGACACTGTCATTCGAACAAAACGGCAACCAACAGACTGGGAGAAAATCTTCACCAACCCCACATCTGATAGAGGGCTATTATCTAAAATCTACAAAGAACTCAAGAAACTAAAAGCCAAGAAACCAAATAATCCAATCAAAAAATGGGAGATGGAGCTAAATAGAGAATTCACAAAGGAGGAATCCCTAAGGGCTGAGAGACACCTGAAGAAATGTTCAACATCCTTAATCATCAGAGAAGTGCAACTCAAGACGACCCTGAGATTCCACCTAACACCTGTTAGAATGGCTAAGATAAAGAGCTCACTCCTGATCTATGGTGAGAGATTGTTAGGCAGGGACACTCCATCCCAGAGGAACAAGATGGAAGGGTCAGGGGGTAGAGCATGGGAGGGTGGGGCTGGGAAGCGGGAAAAGAGGACAATATGATAAGGATGTAACCTGAAGCAACAAACGAATAAATTTATTAACTAAAAAAAAAAAAAAAAAAAAAAGGTAGGTGGCAGGGCTGAACTCTGTGAATGGAATAGAGGATACAGCCATTCGGCCTGGTTTTGCAGACCTCCAGGTGTAGAGAAGACGTGGAGCTAAGGTAAAATACAAGAGAATTGTGGTATTGGCCCATGCCTTTGACTTCAGCGGAGACGGGGGGAGCACCATAGAGTTTATGGTCTTATGTATTCTGGAGTCATACAGAGCGGGGTGGTGAGGGTGCATACTCTTGGTCCCACCATTCAAGAAGAGTACACCCTTGGTCCCAGCTCCCAGCACACTGGAGACAGAAACGGGCAGATCCCAGAGCTCAGGGTCAGCCTGATGCTGAGCAAACTGTAAATAGAGAAAGACTTCGATCCAGGAGTGGTGGAACACATCTTTGATCCCTTCAGATGGGAAACACAGGTCTCTGATCCCAATAATTAGAGTTCAGAGACACACACATGGGATTTGGAGGGACCTAGGTTTGGAGGCTACTTACAAAAGGCCTTGTCGATGCAGGCAGATTGTCCTTTGGGATCTCAAAATATATACACCAGAGCTGGTTTAGCTCCAAGGTGACAGAATGATTTCTTCTTTAACCCGGATTGAAAGATAACGCTTTGTATGCTGTCGGAAGGCCAAATTTGCTTCAGGAGAAGTACTACCTAGCCCTCCCCCCCAAAAAAATAAAAATAAATAATAATAAAATAAGAAAAAAGAGGGCAGTTGTCCCAGGGTTGGGATTGGGGCAGGGCTCTGTCCTTATCTTTCCAGGAGAATCGAATCGTCCATTAGGGGAGCCCGGGGATGGCTGGACAGCAGAAACCTCAGCAGAGAGCAGAATCAGGCACCAAGGAGGACGAATGACCCAGTTGATTCTGCCTGGCAGACTTCCTCAATAGCTGTCTCCATCGGGGGCCTGCAACCACCACGGCAATCCAATGTCGCTGGGACCATTCAGCTCTACACAATGGCCCGGCCGGTACCTCAGTGAAGCCTGCAAGATCAGCTTCTCCCTACAAACCCCTTAGGTCATCTAAACAGCTGAGAACAGAAGGACTGAACATAAAAGGAGTGTAGTAACATTTTTAACCATTTTTTCCAGTTGAGTTCGGGCCCCAAACAGGTCTACTACGACCCAAATTAGCAGGAAGTCACTTTAAGAGAGTGACGTCCCATGCCCAGAGGGTGGGGAAGGTGTTTCTCAGCCCTTCTTTTTGGTTATTTGAAGGATAACTGAACACTCCAATATTTAGGGGAAGAGATTACAAGCTGATAAATGGTCCTGTTTAATGGGTTTTGGAGGTTAGCCCCAGGGACTTCCTACTTTTCCTTTTCTGTATCCTTCTTCCTCTCCTATGTAGGAGTGCATAGGCTTGAGAAAAATGAGATATAGACATAGCACAGGAAGGTCCAAGAAGAATGGGCAGATTATTGAATATGCCCTTATACCTTTGTATATTGATACAAAATTAGTAGTTTATTTGGCTAAAGTGTTATTGATTTCCTTGTTTTTTTCCATTGTTTATTGTGCAAAAATAAGATTGTATTGGATTACATCGGTATTGATCTTTGTATATTGATACAAAATTAAGATTATAGTTGGCCACAATGGTATTGACCCTTGTATATGGACGTAATATTAAGATTGTATTGGGCTACATAGGCATTGATCTTTGTATATTGATACATAATTAAGAGTATATTTAATCACAATTGAATAGATCTTTGTATATTGATACAAAATTAAAGGTAATGCTTCCTTATGGTATCATACCTAGAGATACTTAAAAATAAAATGTGAAGCTCTGGCCTCTTGATACCAACCGTCTAAAACGGTCTAGGATAGTTAAGTAAAACAAACTCTTAGTCATGCAAACATGTCACTTTGTTAGCTACTATGACAGTCTATCACAGATATTCTCTAAACTACCCAGTAATCAAGTTGCTAAGAGACAAGCAACATTTGCTTATCTAAATACAAGAGATGGATAGGGCATCTTCAAAAATCCAAGAGATCTGCAGAATATGGCATTCAAAGATGTTATCTTAATTCAAGATTTTCTTTTTTTTGATATCAAGACATATCAGCGCCTGACAGCACCCCCTATTCTACTCCAAGTAGAAGACAAGCATCGAAGAACCTCCACTGTAAGATGGTTGAATTAGTGGCAAGCCTATCTCTTGGCATGAAAAAACCCCTTGCACCAACTGCAGACAGACTGCTGTCCAAAAAGGACAAAACTTGGTAGCAGGGAAGTCGACAGCCTAACTCTGCCAAGACAGGGTAGGTAAGTCCTTCATAATCCCTGCTCTACAACAAATGTCTGTCAGAGAAACAGGACCCAAAGGCTGAAGACTGATGCTGGAATGTATGGAGAGAAAATGGGAACTGTCCAGGCAGTCATTGGTATGTCCTTTCTTAGTTTTGGAAGCTGCAGGCCCTGCACTTCCTATATAAGCAAATATATTCATCCCTCTCAGGTCTCTGAGGTGGTTGAAGAATAGACAGCTAGAGTCTCATAGTTAAATTTTGAGTTGTTTAGGAATCAAGAGGGTGTTATAGATCTAAGAAGATACTCTTAAAAGTGTGTTGCAAGTTAGTATGAATGTTGAGTCAGATATAGACCTTTAAACTCATGGAGATGGTTAGATAGTAGAATGTTAAAGTCGGGCCAAATATGTATAAACTGGACATTGGGAAGGTATACTGGGCCATTTAACTCTCATAAATGTGGCATATTTATATCTGTTTTGTATAATACTTACTGTTATAAGAGAAGGAACCATCTGTTGGACTGAGAGGGGAAACTTCTGGGGGGAAGAGGGTGGAAGGGCGGGATAGGAAGGGGGAATAGGGAGGGGTTTGTGACTGAGATGTAACTTGAAGAAAAAAAATATTTATAAAAAAAAAAGTCCTGGAGAAAATACAGATACAGGAAACTCATAGCTTACATCATCCTAAATGGAGAAAAATTCACCATTTCTGGTAAAATTGTAACCAAGACAAGGGTATCCAATCTCTCCTCTCCTGTTCAATAGTACTTGGACTTAACAAGAACAATACGACAAGTAAAGGAGATAGAGGGGATGCAAATAGGGAAGAAAGAAGTCAAATTATCTTTGTTTGCATTTGATGTGATTCTGTATATAAGACCCTAAATAATGACTCCAACCAAAAATCTACAGCTGACAAATACATTCAGCAAAGTAGCAGGATACAAAATTAAGGCAAGAATCAGTAGCCTTCCTGTATACAAACAACAAACACAGTGAAAAAAGAAACCATGGAAAATAGTACTATGGAAAGTAGTCACAATAGCCTCAAAAACAAAAACAAAAACAAAAAAATTTGGAATAAATCTAAATAAGAAAGTAAAAGACTTTTACAATTAAAACTTAAAGACATTGAACAAAGAAATTGAAGAAGATGGAAAACCTTCCAATGCTCATGGATTGGTAGGATTAATACTGTGGAAATGTACAGTCTACCAAAATTAATCTACAGATTGAACTCAATCCCCATCAAAATTCTAGTATAATTCTTAACAAAAATTGAAAACACTATCTTCAATTTTATATGAAAATATTACATTTATTTCATCAGAATCACCACTTAATTGCTCACTTTAATTCCTCCTCTGGAAATCTTTACATCCGCCTCTACCTTCCTACCCCTAAAATTAGGGTCCCCCATTTTTTAAATAGCCTGTCTAATCCATTTTATTCTGTCTATAGACTCCTGGGTATTGGGTGATCATCTGGACCCTGGCTGAACCTATCAGTGTCCACACCCTTAAAGAAAACTGATTCACCCTACCACAAAGCCATTAATGGTCTATAGCTCATTATGTAGGAGGTTTGTGAACCTCTTCCCCTTCTAAGCTGTTGGCTGGCTGTGGCAGGCAACTACAACTGCTAAGAGTTCATGAAAGCAGTGGCTATCATGTCCAGAAAACACTGTTTCACTCCATAACTCGGACTCCTACATTCCTTCTGGCCACCCCCTCCACCCAGTGCCCTTGATGTTCCCTGGGATTTGGGGAATATAATGATATAGATGTCTTATTTGTGGCTGAGCATTCCACCTGACATGTATTCGTTATGCTTGGTCTGTGAGTCCCTAGCTGAACCACTGTCCACTGTACAGAGAAACTTCTGTGATGATGTCTAAGAGCTACACTAATCTGTGGGTCCAGAGATAGGAATTTAAAGAACATTTTGATACTTTGTCCATTTAGCAGAATAATAGTAGTAGGTCCACCCCTAGGACTTTTGAGACCCCCCAGCCATGGTTTCTTGTCCATATGTACACTACCAGGCATGTTTTTCCTCCTGTGTATTGGGCCTTCAATCCTTTAGAAAGCAGTTGGTTACCTTTATAACAGCTATGCCACTTTTGTACTAATGAGAATATCTTGCAATGCTAATAATAATATTATTATTATAGTCATTATTGTAGGTCATGGCTGAAAACTGTTGATGACTTTATTCTCCCAGAAACTTACATAGCATCTTTTGGTATTATGAAAAATTCTAAACAATGTGTTTTGTGTCTTCAACAGTAGGGTCTTGCTATTAAGTTGTGGAGGGCAACCAGGAACAATGGCAATAGCCTGCATTATATTGTGGGTCTCCTGAATTATTTTGTGTGATGTTTCTGACCAACAACTAGAGGGGAAGTATACCACAGCACTGGACTTTTTAAGTTTCAAACATTCTACACCTCCCTCACCTTCCTCTCTACCTCACCCTTCCATCCTTCTCTCCACTTATATCTCTCCCCCTATTATTCCTCTTTTCCCCTTGATTATCATCCTTGATCTAACATTCTCCTTCGAGATCTCACCTCCACTTCAACCAATGACCCTTTTGTAGTTTCCTTAATTCTATAAGTTATTCCAAATTAAACAGACAAATCTAAAAATTAGATGCTAAACTATGATATAAGGATGAGAACATGCAGCATCTATCTTTCTAGATCTGCATTCCCTCACTTGGTATAATAATGTTTTACAGTGTCAACAAATTTTATTTTATTTTTCCTTTTTTTTCCTCATTTACTGAAAATAGATTTTATCCTGATGACACTGTCCCCTCCCTCTACTTTTCCCAGTTCCTCCCTACATCCCCTGCCCTCCAGATCCCACTCCATTTCTCTCTCTTACTAGAAAAGAACAGGCTTCTAAGAGATAACAGCCAAACACGACAAAATAAAATGTAATAAGATAAAACAAAAACCATCTTCACATCGAAGCTGTACAGGGCAACCCAACAAAAGGAAAAGAGCCCTAAGAACAAGCACAAGATCAGAGGCCCACTTTGTTCACACACTCAGGAGTCCTATAAAAATACTAAGCTGCAAAAGCTTTAATGTATATGAAGGGGACCAGGTGCCCGTGTTGGCCCCAGACTTGCTGCTCCAGTCTCAGTGAGTTCATATGCACTTTGCTCATGTTTGTTCTTCTGGGGTCCTCCATCCTCTCTGGATCTTACACTCTTTCTCCCTCATCTTTTGTGGGGTGCCTTGAGCTCTGATGGAGAGATTTGATATAGACATCCCATTTTAGAGCTGTGTGTTCCTTGGAACTTTTTCTTGGACTCTTTCTTCACATAATGTCTCATAATTGCCCTAGGTCTCTGGGCTATTTAGTCTTTGGTTCTTGGTCACCTTAGATGCAGAAATGGCCTTTAACAAAATCCAATACCCCTTCATGAGAAAAGTCCTGGAGAGATTAGGGATACAAGGGACATATCTCAACATAATAAGGGCAGTTGACAGCAACCGTATAGCCAACGTCAAATTAAATGGAGAGAAACTTAAAGCAATTTCACTAAAATCAAGAACAAGAAAAGGCTGTCCACTTTTTATATATCTATTCAATATAGTACTTGGAGTCTTAGCTAGCACAATAAGACAACTAAAAGTGATCAAGGGGGATACAAATTGGAAAGAAAGTAATCAAAGTATCTTTAGTTGTAGATGATATGATAGTATACATAAGTGACCCTAAAAACTCCACTGGGAAACTCCTATAACTAGTAAATATTTTCAGCAAAATGGCTAGATATAAAATTAACTAATAAAAATCAGTAGCCCTCCTATATACAAATGACAAATGGACTGAGAAAGAAATCAGAAAAACAATACCTTTCACAATAGCCACAAATAATATAAAATATCTTGAGGTAACTCTAATCAAGCAATTGAAAGACTTGTATGATAAAAACTTCAACTCTTTGAAGAAAAATTGAGGAAGCTAGCAGATGGCAAGATTTGCCTTGGTCATAAATCACTAGGGTGAACATCATGAAATTGGCCATCCTACAAAAACAATCTACAGATTTAATGCAATTCCTATCAAAATGCCAACATAATTTTTACAGTCTTTGAAAGGACGACTTTCAACTTCATATGGGAAAACAAAAATCCCTGTATAGCTAAAACAATCCTGAACAATAAAAGAACTTCCGGAGAGATCACCATCCATGATTCAAGTTGTACTACAGAGCTGTAGAAATGAAACCCGCATAATACTGTCATAAAAACAGACATGTTGATCATTAGACCTCAGACAAAAATCCAAACACCTTTCACCACCTGATTTTTGATAAAGAAGCCAGAAGTACACACTGGGGAAAAGACAGCATGTCCAAAAAATGGTGCTGGTCAAATGGATGTCTGCATGTAGAAGAGTGCAAATAGATTCATATTTATCAGCTTCACAAAACTGAAGCCCAAGTGGATGAAAGACCTCAACATAAAGCCAGATTCACTGAACCTGACAGAAGTGGAAAGTAGGGAAGAGCCTTGAGTGTGTTGGTACAGGAGATGACTTTCTGAAGGGAACATTGTTAGTGTAGGCACTAAAATCAACAATGAATAGATGGGACTTCATGAAACTGAAACTAAGGCAAAGGACACTGTTAGTTGGATAAAGAGCAGCCTATAGAATGGAAAAATATTTATACCAACATCCAATAGAGGACTAATATCCAAAATATATAAATAATTTAAGAAATGAGAAATTTTTTTAAAACCTCAAATAATCCAACTTTAAAATGGGATACCGATCTAAACAGACTTCTCAATAGAATTCTCAATAGAAAAAGGTTGCATTTTTCTTAAAGATGAAGACTTGATTGTACCTTCTACCGCATTTTCACCCCTTTCATCAGTTGTTTCCATGTCCTCGCTATTATGAATAGAGCATGGATGAGCATGTTGTGTCCTTGTAGTGAGAAATAGTGTCCTCTGCAGTATGACCTGGATCAGTTGTTCCTCAGTAATGGATCTTAAGGGGAGAATCAGGATGTGAGAAGATAGAGAAGATAGGAAAGCTGAGGTCAAGTCTCTTACAAGTTATCTTATGGTAGCAGGTTTATTAAGAAGCCTCCTGTTTATAATTTGTGGGTGTGATGGGAGGAGAGTATTTGGGGACTTGGGACAGTGTCAGCAGAAAACTATCATACCATAGGCAAACACAGGATCTTTCAAGTGTGTCATAAACTGAGCATACAATGGCCTTGGAATTGATAACTACAGTCTCTTGCAGGGGAGTGGGAGAGGAGCCAATTTCCCAGGAACCAAAGCCATAACTCCTTCATGACCCTAACCCCAGCCCCAAGCTGGATCTTGCCAAATCTGTCCCTGGGCAAAGACACAACACTAGGTTTCCTTTTCCTTTCAACAGGGTCCCTGAGAGAGCCTTGGATCAGCTTTGCTCTCAACAGTGGTGTATAGTGGATGAAATGGTAGATATATTTCTAGTTTTCTGGAGAACAACTATGCTGGTTTCCATAGTGACTTCATCATTGCACTCCCACTTAACAGTCTATGAGGCTTTGCCAATTCCTACATGCTCACCAGCATTTGTTGTCATTGTTTTTTTTTTTTTTTTTAATCTTAACCATTCTGACTGCGGTAGCATGAAGTAACAGAGTTGCTTTAATTTACATTTTCCAATGTCTAATAATGATAAATGCTTTTTAAAAATTTCCCAGCCATGTGTCATCTTTATGAGAGACAAATGTTTTAGTTTTTTGAGTGCTTATAATTTCTAGATACTAATTCTTTATCAGATGTGTAGCTGGCAAGGATCTTTCTCCATTCTGTAGGCTGCCTCTTCAGTCTATTAACAGTTTGCTTTGCAATACAGAAGCTTTGTAATTTCATGTTTCACTTGTTGATTGTTGATACTATTTCCAGGGTGACTAGAATCCTATTCCGAAAGTGGTTATCTAATCTTACGTCCTGAAGTTTACTCCTTACACTTTTTCCTAGAAGTTTTGGGTCTAACATTAAAAACTTTGATCCATTTAGTAAGAGAGAGGGATCGAATTTCATTCTTCTACATGTCGATAGCCAGTTTTCAACACTGGCTTCATTAAAGATGTGGTCTTTTTTACAGTGTATGTTTTTGGCATCTTTGCCAAAGATAGAGTATGAAAAAGGCAGGGTGTGGATTTTGATCTGGGTGCTCAGTTCTATTCCACTGATCAGTGGGTCTGTGTTTGTCCCAGCGCCGTGGTGTTTTGTCACTGTGACTCTGTAGTTCAGCTTGAAGTCAGGAGTGGTGGTACTTACAACAGTGTTTTCATTGTTCGGGATTATCTTAGCTGTATGCTTCCTTATGAATTTTAATATTGTTTTTCAATTTCTGTGAAGAATTATATTGGAATTTTTATGGAAATTGAATTAAATCTGTAGGTTGCTTTTAGTAGGACATCCATTTCACACTATTAATCAGACCAGTCCTTGTTATGGGAAGCCTTTGCATCATCTGTCTTCTTTCATTTCTTTCTTGTGTTTTTTAAAGTTTTCTTTGATTAGGTCTTTTTCTTTTGGGTTTTTTGTTGTTTTATTTTGTTTGAGACTACTGTGGAGATGAGATTGTTACCCTGATTTCTTTCTTAGTCTGTCTTGCTTTATATATAGAAAGGCTACTTATTTGGGGATATTAATTTGCAACCTGCCATTTTGCTAAAAGTGAGAACTATTAGCCTCAGTATTCTGTACGGTCCAGAGATTGATATGCAAGAAACATGCTTTTGGTTTTGAATGAGTAGGCTTATTAAATATGTTGCAAGCAAAAGTAAAAGAATAGTGGATAGTAGCTATACAGAAAAGCGTATTGATCAGGAAACATGAGTAAATCAGATGCTCACAACATCTGTCAAAGATGACTGGGGCAGCCCAGTTGAGGGAAGAAGCGAAAGCTGCATCATCAAATTGGAGTCTTACAAAGAAATCCACCAGAGAAGCTTCACTGGGACAGCCAGCTGCAGTTCCCGATCTAGAGTTTGAGCTTGGAACAGGGTATTCCATTGGGTGAGTGTCCTAGGGAATGAACATGCAGCAGCAGTTAGATCACAACACATACCGTGTGCTGACAGTCCTCCAACAGACTCCAACCAGAGAGGCTGAGAGAGAGATAGGGCTCCTGACCAGCAGGCCCAGGCAGAGGTTCCTTTCTGTTGTCTCCATGGATGGGCTTTCACTATTGGCACTTTATTCTGGGACAAATGACAATAACTTTGGTTGGAAAACTTTCTATTTTCAAGGCCTTAATGTTTTAATACCCTTAGCTGCTTGCCTTTTTTTCCCCTGTCCCCATTATAGAGTCAAGAGGTCATCTTCAACGAAGATAAGGGTTTTTGAGGCCATTTGACCTAAAAACCTTAGATCTGAAATGGGAGAGTTGATTCCATACTAGAGCCAGCTGCTCGGTGAGCTCACACGGCACAGGACGATATACCAATATAATGTTCATTACACTCACTTAACCAAAATATTAAACTACCTCCAAAAAGTTATTATCCTTAATACCAGACCACTATTATTTTCTAATACACTAAGTTATTGCTACATTTTAGTCAGTAAAATGTATTTTCTTTCTCAGTATCTTTATAGCATCATAAGTTTTGCCTTTTGGCCCAAAGACCCTAAAAAAAAATACTTACTTGACCCTTTAGAGAAAACATATGCTATATATAACCAAGTTGGTAGATTAATCTACATCTCACAGTTTAAAGTTTATTTCATAATAATTTATATTCTATATTCTGTCTCATGTAAATCTATCCTTCTAGACAGCTAAATGTATCTGGCTGTCCCCATTTATTGTAGTCTAATTTTTCATAACAAATTGAGTACTTCAGTATAGATGTAAACATGTTGGGTCTACACAGCAGCCTCTCCTTTACAGTCCAGGATACTACTAACCCAGGAAAACAATGCCCAAAAAGAAGGCTGTGGTTGTTAGTATATATTCATTGCTTTATTTATGTTTGTTCCACAGGCATTGATGTGTTCTAGATCTCATCAAAGAAAAACTTTGATGAGATACATTTTTAGCAGAATGCCTTTAATTTATTCTTTAACAAGTTCATGCAAGTAAACAATGAATCTTGATCATGCGTATACCATACTCCTCCATTCTCATTCCCACTGGGCAACACCAGTATGTCTTATTTATTTATTTATTTATTTGTTTGTTTGTTTGTTTATTTATTTATTTATTTATTCATTCATTCATTCATTTATTTATTTATTATGACCTACTAATTAGTGCTGTCTTCTGGAATGCTGATTCTTTTTGTGTCTTACTCAAGTAACCTTAGTTGCTGTGAGTTCATGAGTGAAATGGTCATGCCATGTCCAGAAAACATTTCACACCTCTCCTCCCCATCCTCCAGCTCCTATATTCCTTTCACCTCATCTTTTCATAGTGTTCTCTGTTCCACGAGTGGGAATGGGAGGATTGATATAGATAGTTAGGGCTGAGCAATCAGTGGTCACTTATTCTCAGCACTGTGGCCAGTTATAAGTCTCTGTATTAACTGCTGACCAGCACAGAGAAAAATTTCTCTGTTCAAGGTTGAATGCAGCATTAATCTAAGGGTGTAAACATAGATATTTCTAGCTGTGGGCTTTTGACCAGGTTCATAGTACCAGGCACCAATTCCCTCTTGCGGAACAGACCTCATGTCTAGTCCAAAAGAGGTTGGTTATCCCATAACGCTCATGCCACTATTTTGCCACTATTTTATCTTGCCTTCTGTGTCAGTATGACAGCATGCGAGATTCATTGGAGGGCAGTACCACCTCCCCTGCTGGCTGCAAGGTTCATTCTAGCACTTTGAAAGCTAGTCAGCAGGGAGAACATTTTCAGGTCATTTCCAGGATCCTTTCTCAAAGAGGTGTTGGGGATTTTTTTGTTTGTTGGGTTGGTTTTTTTTTTTAGTTTATTTTGACCTATAGGTTCAGAGGATGAATCCATAATGGTGGTGACAGCTTGGCAGCCAAAGTAGGGAGCTAAGTACTCACATCCTTTATTGCAAGCATGAAGGAGAAGGGGAAATTTGGAAATGGTGCAAGTCATTAAACTCTCAAACTTGTCTCCAGTGACATACTTCCTGCAGCATTGCTGTACCACCTAAAACTCCCCTATCTGGGAACCAACTTTACAGATACCCAAGCTTATGGGGAATAGTTCTAATTCAAACTACCACATTCTAAATCCCTGTCCCCCAATCACAATGCAAAATGCATTTAGTCCACTTCAAAAGTCCCTATAGTCTTTCATAGTCTCAACACTGTTTATAAGTCCAGTCTCTTCTGAGACTCAGGGTGTACTTTTTAATTTTAAGTCCCAGTAAAATCAGAAAGCAAATTGCATACCTAACACATGGCACAGAATATACATTTCCATTTCAGCAGGGAGGAATAAATCACAGTGAAGAAATACTGGACCAAAGCAAGACTGAAACTCAGCAGGGCAAACTCCAAATCCTATAAATCTATTTCTGATGTCAAAGGGTTTAGATGGCACTACTCCTCCAGTTTGGCTCCATGCAGCCTACAACTCTCTCTGGATATGGTCATACTCCCCTTATACAGCTCTCCTTTGCACATATCCATGTCTCTGGCATCCCCAACATCTTGAGGTCTGTAATACAACCCTGGTTTTACTTTCTCAGCTTCATGCCCTCTCAGGACCTTCTTGCAGGGAAGGCCACAACATTATAGGCTCTCTGAAACCATGGTGAAAGAATCTACAATCCCTTCACTCTGCGTCATTATGCCTCTAAAGCTAGCACTACATGGACTGCACTGCCCAGTTCCACAGCCAAGTTGGAATGATCCAGACTCCCTTGAACCACATTAGTAGCAGCTATTATATTCAGTTTCTTCCTAGAACCAGAAAGTACCTGAAGATGTATTTTTCAGGTTGGAAGCTTATCTAGGTATGGTCTCACCCTGAAGATACCTTCCTCTTTATTTCAGAGCAGGCCTGTCCTTAATGACATTGAGCTCCTTAACAACAAGCCTCTATTCCATTATGTGTCTTGGCTGTAACATTAAGCTTTCTAGTGCTTTTTCTCCAAACTACATTTTGTATTTCGTTCTGCTTCTCTTGGCTCTTTTTCATTGTAGATCTGTATGAGCATTATCATTAATAATCATGCCACAGACTCAATGATTTTCAGTCTCGATATTTCCGCCACTGAAGAAAGTAGTCCATTACTTTTAAATTTGACCCCAGGTAAGTTCTTAGGACACAGATAGAAGGAAACCAGTTTGTTTGCCAAAACAGCACAGGTATGTCCTCTACCCTAGTTGCTGTTAAAGTCCTTGCTTCCCTCTGAAACCTCTTAAGCCAAGTCTCTAATCTGCTTTCCTTTCTGCACTGCCATCTTCCAGGCTCCTCCTAGGATGGCCTTATGAGTGCGGATTACAGCATTGAATTGCTTCTCTAGTCCCAAGTTCCAGTGTCTTCTACATTCCTGTTAAAAGAAACAAAAAACAAAAACAAAAAAAAAAAAAACCAACATGGGTCGCGTTTTTCATAGCAACAGCCCACTCTCTTATACCAACTTTTGTGTTCATTACTTTATTGTTGCTGTGATGACGCATCATGACTCGGGTACCTTATAGAAGAATAACGTTATTTGAGTTCATGGTTCCAGAGCTTAGAGTCCATAATGCCAAGGACAGCGTGGCAGCATCAGGCAGTGGGAAGCTGAGAGCTCACGTCTGTTACTGCCACCATGAAGCAGAGAGTCAAAGTCACATTTCTAAAGACAGTGTAGCTTCTGGACAAGTATTTGCTTGAATATAGAAGGCACTTCATCTTGGGAATTATGCTGTTTTGAGAGCATGTGTACACCATTGTGGTGAGCTAATATTTAAGAAGAACAATGTCAGGAAGAAGTAAACCGCTGAAAATAATTTACTTTCTATATAACTTCTAAAATTATTTCATGGCTATTGAAAGTGGTGCTGTGCCAGCGAGATGCTCAGTGGATGAAAGTGCCTGTTACCAAGCCTGGCTATTTGAGCTCAGTCTCTGAACCCGAGTGGAAAGAGAGCCATTTTCCTCAAGTTGTCCCGACATCTGCACGCATGCATACACATTTATACACACAGTGAATAAATAAAACAGCAAAAATTTTTAAGTAATGTCACTTAATACTGAATATTGCAAGGAAGATACAGTATTGATAACACTATAAAAATATGTAAAGCTTATTGACTACATTTTGGCTCTTTTTAGGTCTTCATATGTGTTCTTTTGGTAAATTTGTTATAACCATTAGTAGTATTCATTTTTTTATACAAAGGCTGTGTTTTATCTTACCTTTCAGGTAATACAACTCAGTTTATTCACTTATACATAAGTCATTCATTAATAATCTGGTTAAACTGTCCATCTTTCAATAAGACTCTTATTTTATTAAAATAAGTAATCTGGCTTCAAAGTATGACATAGATGATATAATTATTTTCTTTTCTAGAATTACAGAGGACCATGTGATTCAGCATGGGCTGGTAGTAGATGGGACCAGCTTATCTCTTGCACTCAGGGAACATGAAAAACTGTTTATGGAAGTTTGCAGAAACTGTTCAGCTGTATTATGCTGTCGTATGGCACCTTTACAGAAAGCAAAAGTAAGTATATATCATTAAAAAGTTCTATTAAGATATTTAGAAGTGAAAATAACTTTTCAAGGAAGGAAGAAGGGGAGGAGGAAAGAAAGGACAACCAAGATAATTCTTTGTTAAAAGTTATCAACCTCAACATAGTGGCACATGTCTGTAAATCCTAGCATCCAAGAGACTAAGCCAAGAGAATTTCAAGTTTGAGGCCAGCCTCAGCTAACAAAATATCAGGGAGGGAGGGAGAGAAGAGGAGGTGGCAGCAGTCAAGTTATAAATAAGGAAAGTTGAAAACCAGTTCCCTTTTATCAGCTTGTGTAAAGCTGTATACAAGAAATATTTAAATTTTACATACCTAGGATTCAACTGAAACCCCACTCACAATTTTTATAAATCTACAGTTTGGAATATTTTGAGGTATTAGAAGCTTTTCTTCAAAAACCATTCTTGGCAGGCCAGCAAGCTTGCTTGCTCATCAGGTAGAGGCACCTGCTGCAAGCCTGCCTGCCTGAGCTCCACCCCAGGCCCACATGGGAGAAGGGAAGATCAGAAGTTGTCCTTTGACTTCTGTATGTGCACCCATGTACATCACACACCTGCATACACTCACAAAGTAAATGTCATAAAATTGTTTAAAGGAATATATTATAAACTTAGCAGTACAAATAAAGTACCAGTTGTTTTGTCTGCAGACATCTAGGTTTGATTAGATTCATGGAATTTTGTTGCAGTACTTGTCCATCCTAGTCTGTGGAGATTAAAACTAGAGAGGAGACATGTCTTTGCTCTTGTGAAAACAGATCCAAGCACTCCACAGTGGGGTCAATGGGTAAAGGTACTGTGGAGTAAGTCAGGTGACCTTGACTCCATAGCTGGTGATCATAAAGGCATAAGGAGAGAGCCACCTCCACAGAACTGTCCACTGACCTCCACACCCCAGCCAGCTCATGTGCACACCCTCCTCAACCACAGGCTTAACAAGGTTTTCTAAGAATTTCAGGTTAACTTGTTTTGGTAAATCTTGAGATTTAGCTAATCAGACTAAACAGATGTCCTTTCTTTATATCAACTAGAGTATTTTCTTTCTTGAGAATTTTGTCTGACAACTTATGAAGTATAGTTATTTATTTAAATAAGTTATTACTCTTATAAAATTTTAGAATACTTTTAAAATTCTTCTCTTCCTAAAATCCAAATATAAAACTATTTTGTTACATTTTTGAAAGACATTCTTAAACCCTTAATCTCCATTCCCCTCAAAAGTGAGCCTTACTGCATGTTACTGTCTAGCATGAAGTGAACTGTCTTCTTTGCTGTCATACTACTTCAGAACAGGAGAGTTCAGATAAAGGACACTATATAAATACAAGAAAATTGAAATTTCATCACAAAGAATGAACTCATTGTATGTTTTTCAGGTAATAAGACTGATAAAAGTCTCACCTGAGAGACCCATAACATTGGCTGTTGGTGACGGTGCTAATGATGTAAGCATGATACAGGAAGCACATGTTGGCATAGGTGATTGAATTTCTTGAATTTTAAATTTGGTAAAATTGCTTAGTAGTTTTAAATTTTCCTTTTTGTAAAATACAATGTCCAGAATATATTAAATGACAACTAATACAATGTGACAATAAGTGACAGTATATCCCCATAAGAAACTAATTATTATTTAGCCCACTATTTACATTATTTTAGTGTAAAATATTAATTAAAGGAAGTGGTATCCCATTAGTGAAGTTTGTCTTTGCTTAGTTAATAATAAAAGTGATTTTATTTTGTACCTCACACATCATTTTATGCTCCCAAAGTCTTAAATTCTTATTTTATAATTGTACTACTTTATTTGTGAAACTAAGAATTATGCTTTGCATTTTGAGGACAATTTTAGAGAAAAGAATTACACCAAACAGTGATAAAAAAACAAAATTTTAAATATTTTTCTGGTTTTAAATGACATATATATTTTTATATTCTTAATATCATACTGTAGTTATCCCTCAAAAATATTTTCTTTGTTCGCATTCTTATTTTAGAATCAGTTTATTGGATTCAGTGTACTATTATTGTACTAGCACTGGTTCAACAAGGAATGATTTACTATTTAATATACAAATGGAAAACCAGAAAGGGAAGTGTGAGCACTATATGTGTGGGTCCACTGAGGGATAATATCCCAGCTTAGCCTTGACCAGGAAGAGTCTTCATGATGTGTTGTGATGGGTGCAGTTGAGGGCTGATAGTTTTTACTTTTCTCTTAAAAGCAACCCTCCCTCTGTGGGATAATAAATGTTCATTTTGAGATTTCAGCTTTCTTTGTTGTTTCTAAACTGTTTCCAGTAAATGTCACTTATAATTTTAAAATAATCTTATGCTATATACTAAGCACACAGAGCTGATTGGGGCAGTGTTGATGACGTCCGGAGCGTAGTGCTTGCTAGGCAGGCTGAACAGCTGAGTTCAATCTCTAGTCCCCACATCAAAGCCAGCCATCCTGGACACCTGGAACCCAGCAGCAGCTCTCGGCTAGACACAGACTGACACCAGGATTTTCTGCACAGCTGAGTCTAGCTGAACTGCAAGCCCCAGGTTCAGGGAGAGACTCTTTCCTGAAATGCATGGTTGAGTGAGAATGGCTGGGATAAGCCTGGATCATACCGTGTTGGGTCTTGTCTAGTTGCTGGAGGATTCTAACATCTAACCTCTTCACAAAACATGATAGACAACTCTTACAAAACAGCATCTGAGCACAGGACCCAGAACTGCAGCAAGTAGCCTTCTCTTGACAGCTAACAGACAGGAGAACTTCTGCCCTTCTTTGACACCCCCAAACTCACTGGTGAACTGTGCTTCCAAGTTCTGCAAAGCGCAGCACCAGCTCAGTCCATATTCACAGCCCATCTGCTTCAGCTCAGGTTCCCACACGTCCAGATCAGGAACAGCACACACACCATAGAGCATTCGCAGCAGTTGACAGAGGGAAGGGAAGCACATGTATTAGTCTATGTAACACATCCAACTAAAGTGGGATTTCTAAGAAAAAAACTCAGTCTTCCAGCAGATGTGATGTCTTTTGATGCAAAAATATTTGTTCATTATTTGCTATCATTGCTCTCTGCACACTCTCTCACCAAAGCCACAGGCTTGAGTGACGCATCTCTCCAGTGCAATACCTATTTTGTACCATCAACTCTTTGCATGCACTTGCTCTCCTTTTCTGACTCATGCTAGCCTTTTATGCCTCGGCACCACCATCAGTTCTGTTCTTGAGGTGCAATGAGTAAGTATTGAGGCCATGAGGCAGCTTGGTCCCCAAACAACTTAGCCACATGGAATGGTAAAACCCAGCTCTGGAAACACTTTCCTACGCCCATTCTGAACAGCCTAGAGCCCAGTTAGGTGTGACTAACAGCAGCACCAGCCACTGGCTTGGCTTTCTGCAGCCAGCCATTCCCAAGAGGAAGAAGAGCCTGGCTGGTGTTGACACCTAGCTATAGGCAGCAGATCTGAGTCCTAGGGGTTAGGTGAGGTGATGCTGGCAGCAATGGGAACGCAAACGGTGCTTGACCCTGAGGGTCATACCCATATTGTGATTATGCGCCTGCTCCCCCAGATTTCTGCAGCTTGGGTGTCCTAGGTTGCTGTGATACGGTGGGTACTTTGGGCTGAATTCTGTTGGTATTCTAACATGGAAGTGAGTTTCCTACCTTGTGCACCTGTGCCACCGTCATAATTCACATCTGTGCCTACACACGGATACAAACTCCACCATCCTCAGGTCTGCTGTGTTGTTGCTTTGACTCATGGCCTCTGTGGTCCTGGACTGTCCTGAGCATCGTGACTGCACGTAACAGATCTGTGCGAGCTTCTGGGAGAGACGTCACTGTCTCCCGTGCTCCCACTTTAATTTCTTTGAATGGGGGTCTCACTGTGTAGCCCTGACTGGCCTTGAACTCACTGTGTGAACCAGGCTGTCTTCCAACTCACAGAGATTGACCTGCCTCTGCCTCCTGAGTGCTGGGATTAAAGTGTGCACCACCACAGTCCTCACTGTAAATTTTTAAAGAGTCTTTTCCTCTTGAAAGAAAAAACAAATCTTGTTTTTTTATGTAAGACCTGCTGGGTTTATTTTTTTAATAAATAAGCCAAGCATTGTACATGCATGCATACACACACACACTCACTCTTGAATGTTTATCATGGTTGCTCAGGTTGCTCATTATTTTAAAATATGAATAAAATGTTAGATACCTATTTTTTGAAAGAAGACATTTATTTTCCAAATAAAATGAGGCATCGCTTTCACGATGTACATTTTTTAACCTATTTTATTCACTGAAAATTCATAGAAAATCTTATTTTTTTACTTTAGAACAACACACTCACTTATACACCACAGCTTAAAAATCATCAAAAATGTGCTTTTTTAATTTCAAATTCCTGAATTTTAATCTTTTTACAATCCTTGGAACTGGTGAATTTAAAGATGTCCTAGGGCCACCTGCTTAGTGGAAGTTTAGCACTTTGTGTTATCAGTGTGTGGCTGATGCCTCTGCTAGATCTGAGCACTCCAATATTATTTTTATATTTATTTTCTTCTAATTCTTTGAAAATTGATGTTACATGTCTGATATATATGTAGCTTTTATATTAAGCATATTTAAATAGAATAGCCTTTTGGTTAGCTGCTAACTCCTGTATATTAGGATTTATTGTTCCTAAGTGTAGCTATGGCAACTATAAGTAGTTCAGAGTGATATATATTGTAAAAATTATACTTCAGTTATCAGTGGACATTCCTTCTTGTCTTCTTTGTTGCAGGAATCATGGGTAAAGAAGGAAGGCAAGCTGCAAGAAACAGTGACTATGCAATAGCTAGATTTAAATTTCTCTCCAAATTACTTTTTGTTCACGGTCATTTTTATTACATTAGAATAGCTACCCTTGTACAGTATTTTTTTTATAAGGTGAGTTTCTTTGGATTGTAAGAATCAGTTATTGATATTTTAACTTGACATTCCAATTTGAATGTTATAAATGTTCAAATTATTCTTAAAATTGTTTCTTTAGACAAAAATACCTATTTTGTAATAGGTTTATTGCTGGCAGACTGCATATCAGTGGTTGCTTGGGCCAGTAGGACATAAGTAATAGGATTGCTTGAAAAGGCTATAAAAACATTTTTGGGTCAGTGAGAGGGCTCAAAAGGTGCAGATTCTTCCCAACAAGCCTGACACCCTGACTTCAAACCCAGGACCCCCATGGTAGAAGGAGAGAACTCTTGTAAGTTGTCCTCTGCCTTTCACATATGTGCCATGATGTGGACTTGCTCGCCCTTCTGTATCCCTGTCTGTCTTCACCACCACACAAGAAGTAAATATCAAAATGAGAGAGCAAACAAAACATGGTATT
This sequence comes from Lophiomys imhausi, assembly GCA_907164525.1. Classification (NCBI taxonomy): domain Eukaryota; kingdom Metazoa; phylum Chordata; class Mammalia; order Rodentia; family Muridae; genus Lophiomys; species Lophiomys imhausi. Next base: position 2,147,978 of record CAJQZJ010032527.1, read on the forward strand.
TGGGAAAGTTCTCTAATCTTTTGGTATGTAAGTTTATCAGGCATTAAAATTTACACTTCAAAGTTATTATTCTATGTAAACATAGCTGCAGTGAATTTAATTTCCTTAAGGCTATTTTATGTTGGTCTAGCAATAAATGTAATTGAACCTCTAATTTCATGGAGTCATAGCAGAGCTCTGTAATCTTTTTGGTTTCAAGGGTGGCCCTGTAGTAGACTAGTAAATGCAAAAGCCTCTCAGTTATGGAGGGTTTATTTGTATAATAAAACATATTATAATGTTGAAATACTGTTCTTTCATTGGACCCTTTTAAGGAAGGTGGTATTCCATAGTACCCCTGTTTTGAGTCCCTGCTAATAAATATTTGCCACAGCAGAGTATCTTATGTTTATGTGTTTCTGTAATTAATGACTGCAGGCTGATAGAGCACAAATATGCATACTACCATAAGGTTGATGTGACAGTTTTTTTCTAGAATTTTGTTCTAGCTTTCACTTGTGATTGGGTAGATTGGATTTTACTGTAGAAAGGCCTGAGGCCATCTACCTTGTTCTAGCTTCACTTGGAACATGAGAAATACTGAAATAAATGTTCTGATAGTACCACTTATATGCCTCAAATAGTTTAGCAATGTAAAGTTCTTATAGTTCTTAAATTTAAGCAACTATTGTACATTATAGTTCTATTATATGTACTAAGAGTTTAACAACTTTCACTGCTTAGAAGTGATTGGAACTAGAATTTTCATTATAATATCTATATTTAAGAAGCTTCTAGACATGATTTAGTTAGATGAGAATTTTATGTTCCTATTTTACATGGACATGTCCTTAGAGAAAATGGATCTTACAGTATCAACTGAGATTTTGTTTCTAGGCACTTTAGTAACTATTTGAAGATGTCTTTCTCCTAAGTTGTAAATGTTTGAGTCACTTCCCATCTTGTCTTGTTTTTCAGAATGTGTGTTTTATCACACCCCAGTTTTTATATCAGTTCTACTGTTTGTTTTCTCAACAAGTAAGTAAAATAGAAGTTTGTGTTTGTCTTTTTAAAAAATGCGCTCAAATCTTGACAGGTATTTAAACAGACTTCATTTTCTTTGTTCTGTAAATAAACTAGGTATGTTTACTTCATCTGCCTCACATCTATACTATTTATTTTGGCTTTTAGTTTGTGGTTACTGTTAATGCCAAAATATATGTTAATTGTTGACCTTTTTTAAAAATAAATAAATTTATTTATTGCTTCAGGTTACATCTCCATCATATTGTCCTCTTTCCACCCTTCCCAGCCCCGCCCTCCCACCCTCTATCCCCTATCCCTTCCATCCCACTCCTCTGGAGTGCAGTGTCCCTACATAACAGTCCCCCGCCCCAGTTCAGAAGTCATATGAGGTCCAAGAGCCTCTTCATACACTGGGGGCCTACAAGGCAGCACCACCAGGGAAAAGTGTCTCATTGACAGGAAGAGAAAACTAAAAAACAAACAAACAAAAAGTTTGTGCCCATGTTCCCTTTGGTGCGTTGATTGTAGTATAGATATCCTGTACTATATAGCTAAAATCTGACTATAAGTGAATAGATGCCATGTGCATCCTTCTGAGTCTGGGTTAGCTCACTCAAGATGAGCTTCTCTAGTTCCATCCATTTGGCTGCAAATTGCATAATTTCATTGTTTCTTATAGCTGAGTAATATTCCATTGTGTAGATGTACCACTGTTTTTTAATCCATTCTTCGGTTGAGGGACATCTGGGTTGTTTCCAGTTTCTAGCTATTACAAATAAGGCTGCTATGAACATAGATGAGGAAACTTCCTAATGATTCCATGAAGGGGCATTTGGGTGTATACCCAGAATTGGTATGGCTGGGTCCTGAGGCAGAGCTATTCCAAGTTTTCTAACCTCCAGAGTGGTTGCACAAGCCTGCACTCCCACCAGCAATGGAGGAGGGTTCCCCTTTCTCCACACCCTTGCCAGCATGTGCTGTCATTTGAGCTTTTGATCTTAGCCATTCTGACAGGTGTGAGATGGAATCTCAGAGTCGTCTTGAGTTGCATTTCTCTGATGATTAAGGATGTTGAGCATTTCTTAAAGTGTCTCTCAGCCATTAGGGATTCCTCCTTTGTGAATTCTCTATTTAGTTCAGTCCCATTTTTTGATTGGATTATTTGGTTTCTTGGCATTTAATTTCTTGAGTTCTTTGTAGATTTTGGATATTAGCCCTCTGTCAGATGTGGGGTTGGTGAAGATTTTCTCCCAGTCTGTAGGCTGCCGTTTTGTTCGAATGACAGTGTCTTTTGCCTTACAGAAGCTTTTCAGTGTCATGAGGTCCCATTTATTGATTGTTGGTCTTAGGTCCTGAGCTGTTGGTGTTCTGTTCAGGAAGTTATCACCTGTGCCAATGAGTTCGAGGGTTTCTCCCACTTTTTCTTCTAGTAGATTTAGTGTGACCGGCCTTATGTTAAGGTCTTTGATCCACTTGGACTTAAGTTTTGTGCAAGGTGATAAGTATGGGTCTAATTTCATTCTTTTACATGTTGACATACAGTTGGACCAGCACCATTTGTTGAAGATGCTGTCCTTTTTCCATTGTGTGGTTTTGTCTTCTTTGTCAAAAATTAGGTGGCCATAAGTGTGTGAGTCTATTTTTGGGTCTTCAATTCGATTCCATTGATCTACTGGTCTGTTTCTATAGCAGTGCCATGCTGTTTTTACAACTATTGCTCTGTAGGACAGCTTGAAATCTGGGATGGTGGTACCTCCAGACGTTTTTTTATTGTACAGGATTGATTTAGCTATTCTGGTTTTTTTGTTGATCATTAACTCTCTTCACTTCTTTCTTTTTTTTTGTTTATGCAAAGCTTTATGTAGCTTTGTAGCTACTCTTACTGTGTAGTCAGTGATGATTTTGAACTGGTGGTCCTCTTGCCTCTAGTTCTCAAGTAGTGGGTTACAGGTTTAAATTGACACCACCAATGCCCATCACCATCCCAGCTTATGTTCTGCTAAGTGTAAAACTCCAGTCAAGTACCTTTAGCAGCTGACTTACCTCCCCAAGCTTGGGAGCTGTTTTCATTTATTTGTGGTCTTTCTGTATAGTCGATATCAAGTCAGACCAAGTATTAGAGGTTCACTTAATTAGTTTTATCTCTAATCCAGAAGTTTTACAAATTTACTGAAAACTTTAGTGATTTAGTCCAGGAATTATATAAATTTTATCTCAAAACTGGCTTTACATAATTATCCTTTCACATAGCTCATTGTGTATTTTAAAATGATTACTACAGTGGTTCTAATCTTCAGTTATAAGTTACATTCACTAGTTTCTCTTGGTAATTTTTTTTCCTCCTATTTACAATATGGAGCTTTTACTTTTAATTACTTCATAGACATTACTACAAGCAATAGCTAACCTGAATTAAATACTTTATTTGAGGCCATATAACAGTAGGAACCTGATACATTTTGACTGGTTTTCAAAGAGACGGTATTAGTAAGTATCTTCATTAGGGTTTATATTGCTGCAATAAAACATCATAACCAAAGGCAACTTGGAAGGGTTTATTTCAGTTTACAACTCTCAGGTCATAAGCCACCCCTCAGGGAGGTCAGCACATGCCACCCCTCAGGGAGGTCAGCACATGCCACTGCTCAGGGAGGTCAGCGCAGGAACTCAAGGTGGCAAAAAAAACTAAAAGAGGAGAAGAGGAGGAGGAGGCGTGGTGGCCATGGAGGAACCCTGCTTATTGACTTGTTCACTCAGGATTGCTCTGTCTGCTTTCTTATACAATCCAGGACCACTTGTCCAGGGATGACACTGTGCACAGTGGCCTGGACCCTCCCACGTTAATCATTAATCCAGGCCATACACATAGACTGCCTACAGGCCAATATTATGGAAGCATTTCTCAATTAAGAGTCCCTTTCTCAGATATGTCTGCTCTGTAAAGTTGACAAAACCACTCAGCACAGTAACAATAGCACCACAGGCAAAGAATATTGGTACCAACGCTACAAAGCACACTTGACAGGAAGATGTACCATGAAGGACTTAAGCCATTTAAAACAAACAGCTGCAGCGGAAAAAGAGGTTTCAGTATTGTAAGCAGTGTAGAAGATGGTAGATGGGGGGGGATGAAATGCCCGGAAGACAATGTGCAGCCACCAGAGAACTTCCCGGGCACCCAGTGCATGCAGAAGAACCGTGACCTTCATCACACTGACCAGACATGAGAGCTTTGAGATGGAGATCCAGTTTGTTATATCATGGGGGAAGAAATAACAGTGTTTCAGTTCCCCAGACAACATAGCACTAGGAACAATATAGAATTAGTATAGGTTCTATTCTAAAGCAAGTCATATTTATTAATTGAAATTCTTTAAAATGGGTTTTGGTATGAATTGAAAAAAATTAAGGTACTTATTTTTTAGAAATATATAATTTAGAATCTCAGAAGTTCTCTGATTTCTCTTTTTAGACACTGTATGACAGCGTGTACCTGACTTTATACAATATCTGTTTTACCTCTCTACCTGTTCTCATATATAGTCTTTTGGAACAACATATAGACCCTCATGTGTTACAGAGCAAGCCTACCCTTTATCGGTATGTATTTTCTAATATTGAATGTGTATAGGTAGTTTAAAGCATGATTGTTACGTGGTTTAAAGTTTTTAAAATATTAATGAAAAATTTCAATAAGTTTCCTGTGTTTATAGAAGTAAAAACATCCTTGAACTGTTGTACAGTTTTCTGTTTCATGTACACAAGAGAAGTTATTCAGTTGTTAATAGTATCTAGAATTTCTTTAAAAATTAGCTTACATTCTATTATTACATAATTTATGAGTGTTAATCAAAGTTAAGAGCAAATGAAGGACAGAAGTTCCTGCTTTTTCCAAAACTCCCCAAACCAGGTAATATTAAAAATGTGGAGCCTGTTGGGACCAGCCCACGAGTCTCATAGTGTCATAGAGGTTGTAGAGGTGCCAGTTAGTGACATAGCCAGTTATGGTGAGGAATAGCTCGCTCTGGTTTGCCAGGCTACCTGGGACAGTCTGCCACCCTCGTAACAGTAAACTTCTAACGTGAGGATAAAGAGGAGCCTTGGTGGTGAACCAGCTACATCTCACTAAAGAGATCATCATGGCAGAGTGGCTGAATGAGAACAGGATATAATGCACATTATCGATTTTCTTCACAGTCACACTGAAGGACTGTGCATGTGTCATGTTTTATTATCAAATAAAATGGTACTGGAATTTATTATATGAATTCTGGGCTGTTGTAAAGATATATGCTACTATTAGAAATGGTTGTTTGCACACCGGGTGGTGGTGGCGCACGCCTTTAATCCCAGCACTTGGGAGGCAGAGGTAGGCGGATCTTTGCGAGTTCGAGGCCAGCCTGGTCTACAAAGCGAGTCCAGGACAGCCAGAGCTGTTAAACAGAGAAACCCTGTCTCGAAAAAACCAAAAAAAAAAAAAAAAAAAGAAATGGTTGTTTGCAAATTTAGGTTTATTTATGTTGGTATTTTTAGCTATCTTAAAATTCTATCATTTTAAATTATCAGTTAAATTGATTGCCTATAAGATAAAAAGAATGAATTCTAATGTGTTCCTTTTTCTTTTTAAAAATAATTGTAGGGACATTAGTAAAAACCGTCTCTTGAGTATTAAAGCATTTCTTTATTGGACCATCCTGGGTTTCACCCATGCCTTCATTTTCTTTTTTGGATCCTATTTTCTAGTGGGGAAGGATATATCTCTGCTTGGAAATGGCCAGGTAAAAACAATTTAAGAATGCTTGGAAAATGTTACTAATGTTGAAAATAATGTACGTATAAATCACTTCTCCTTAGCCTAGTCCCCCAAGTGACCTCTGCTTCATCTGAGCTCAGAGATATCAGAGTGCAAAGTCTGGTCTTCATGAGCTTACACCTCAGCCCCAAAAGAAGGCATCGAATGTGACTTCCACTAGCGAAATGCTGTCTCCCTCATTTCTAGGGAAATATAACAGCATGCCTTAAGTAAAACCAGATCCTCAGGATTAGGCACATGGTTTCTACCAGTTCCAGGTCAAAGTTGTCTGCTTTTCTCAAAGCACTTGCCAACATAGCCCTGAAGAGACTACACTTCAGGACTTCAGTGGATACCCACTGATTTTTGGAATTTCTAAGACTGCATATTTTAAAAATTGAGAAATAAGCATGGGCTTTATATGATTTCCACATTCTGTGTCTTGTTGGTAGAGTACAAGGTACCCTCAAGTAAAAGAATGTTAATTGATGTTCCATTGTCAATAATCACATGCATTTGCCTTCACTTTTTATGCACCAGAAATGTCCTTTTTTATACTTTACGTTTTAATAACATCTGTGAGATATACCCTCATTTTACAAATGATTTGAGAGTCAGGGAGCTGTAAGTAGTTTGACAAGTAATTGCCGGTAGACATGCATACATTAAAAAACGAATCAGCTTTTACATAGAAATCTAGAGTGTCAAGATTAGGACTGCTTTGTAAGCTAAATTCATATAATCTGCATATTTATGATCTTAATATGAAAATAAAATCTTGGTATTCTTTTGGGATTCTGTATGTGTGATGGACGTTGTAAGTTTGGATTGTAAAGACCAACAGAACACTTCTGACTGACATTGCGTGTTGTTTTACATGGAATCCTTCAAAGAGTAGTCCCATTGGCTGTTATCTTTTTTTCTTTCAGATACTGGTTTTAAGTTTAAACTTTTTTCTTTTTTGCTTAGTAAGGTTTTCTATCCAGATGCACTGTAGCAAATGTTCTGTAACTCCTGGTTGGAAATGTTTCAGAAAATAATTGTGGTCAAGGAAGGTTTTATTATCATTTTTACAAAGGGACAGGAATAAAGCAATCACATTTATCATTCTAAGTAAAAACAGTCTGTGATGATTCTGAATTCTGAACCATCTTTGGATTTCTAGTATTATCTGATATTATCCAAAGGATCATTTTCCAGAATACTTACCATAATAAGGCTTCATTGTTTTTGTCCTCATACTTGTAACTTCATTAATATAACAAGAGTTCATGTGTATATCTGTCTTAAATAATTCAGATAAGTTTTTGTAAAGAGTAAAATTACTTTTACCTTACAGTGGAATTAACTTTATGTTGATAAGTAACATATAGTCTGTTCCTTGTGTTTAGATGTTTGGAAACTGGACATTTGGTACTTTGGTCTTCACGGTCATGGTTATTACAGTCACAGTAAAGGTATGCTTCTGTATTAGAAACCTATGCAGACTTTGCAGATCTCATTCACTTCATCTTTTAGCTATACACGTACAGTTTTCCTTTTAGTTTTTCAGCAGTTCTTGGTCTCACTAAATTTTAATCATTCATATAAATTTTACTATAAATTTCTTTCCTGTTCATTGTTTTGGAAAGCTTCATGTGATTTTGGTTACAACTTACTGAAATTTTGCCTTCACTGTGTTATCACTGAAATAAGTTTGTTTTGTGCCATAGAGTTGAGGTAATGTGTCATCACATAATATTCAGTTCTGCTTTCCATCAGATGGAAAATATCGCCCTGCTTCCTCCTAAGATCTTTTCATTGGTAATGTGTCTTCTAAGGGACTAAACCATAGGGCTTCTGACGTCTGTAACTGACATGTGTAATTCTCTAGTTTAAGTTATCTAAAGCCTAAAATAAACTTATTTTATATTGCTAAGAACACATTTTATCTTTTAGATGGCTTTGGAAACTCATTTCTGGACTTGGATCAACCATCTTGTTACCTGGGGATCTATTGTATTTTATTTTATATTTTCTTTGTTTTATGGTGGGATTCTCTGGTGAGTGACTGCTCTATATCCTAATTATATTGATTTAACAATAGTAGAAATTTATTGTGACCAAATCCTTTTCATATTAGTTTTTTAGACACTATGCTAAGTTCATTCCTTTGAGTTGATCTTCACAATAATCCTGTTGTCCTCATTTTGCTACATGAAAACTGAGTCTCTTGTTCACAAAGGTGAAAATAGAAGAAATCTATATTGTACACGGTTTGTCTGACTTCATAGTAGTGTTCTTTATATTAACCATGTTACTTTTAAATTATTCACCTATGCAATGTCACAGAACCCATTAACTTTTTATTGGCAATCTCTCTCAAAAGGTAATAGTTTGCTTCATCTTCATTAAACATAGATCATTAATAGGCTTTCTGAAAGGTTAACAATTCATGCTTCCCTAACAGTTTTTGGTAGGTGATAGTCGACTGCTCTGACTCTTTTGGAGAGCATATGTACTACACTTGCCTACTGTACCTTAGGTCCACTTAACAGGCAAAACATTGTAATTATAAGCACAAAGAACTTGAATGCACTGATCCACCTCCATAAAAGGATCATAAAAGAACACACGCATGCATGTTATTTATCTGTAAACCTTTCAAACCCACTATTTCTTGGTTTCTTATATCAGTAGTCTACATTAGTCTAGTCTTCTTCTTTTTTTTTTTTAATAACTTGCCAGGAAGCTAGGGTTATCTTGTCAATAGTTTGCTATTTCCCTATTACTAAAAAGGGTTTTTTTTTTTAAGTAAAAATAATTAAACTGGATTTTACATTTTAACACGGTCTATCTCATTAGTTTCTTTAAGTTCTTCCAGTTTCAATGTAGAAATGTTCCTGGCACTCTTAAGGTTATTGTAAGTTATTTGAGTTTTGGTGATGTGCTCATTTGACTCTTTGAGGTTTTTCACTTGTTTCTAAAATAATGTCTGCCTATGTAGGCTTCAAACTCAAGGCTCCTCTGCCTAGTCTTGCAGATGTTTTGATTATAGCATGTGGTACCATACAGAGCCAATGTTCACTATGATGAGTCCACTGTCTTTCTTTGCAGGCCATTTTTGGGCTCCCAGAATATGTATTTTGTATTTATTCAGCTCCTGTCAAGTGGGTCAGCTTGGTTTGCCATATTCCTTATGATTGTTACTTGTCTATTTTTTGATGTTGTGAAGAAAGTGTTTGATCGACAGACTCATCCTACAAGTACAGAAAAGGCACAGGTAGGTACTTTTCATACTCAGTAACTAGTTAGAACAATTAGTGATGAGTATCTAGAATTACAACTTTTTTGTATCAGAAAATGCCTATGCCTATATCAAAGAATTTTCCAATATTTTTAAATGTGATACTTCAAATTTTTATTAATTTTATGCTGCTAGTAATTATAATTTTAAAATTTAGATATGAAACTATCAAGTTATTTCCACACAGTCATAGTATTGCATCTCCTAGCTATGACCAAGGTATATGGCCATGTCTTTATTTTAACTACAGCAGACATTAGCAGGGTGCTAACACTTAAGGATACGATATTTGGGGACTGATAACATTTTAGCTATCAGCTATGCCATGATTTCCTCATTGGTGAAATTATGATGGAAATATCATTTATGCCTTTTGCAGTGAGGATTAAATGAAAGCACGTTTAAGCACTATAACTACTAAAGAAATAGTTCCATTGGTAACATCAGCATTAGTTAGCATTGCCTTATCATTGACTTAGTTTGGGAATATAATTCGAGTGAGTGTATATTTTAGTGCAGTATAAAATGATGAGGATGAGGATATTACTTTGTCATACTGATTTCTAAATGGTGATGAAAAGAGTTACATGATTTCTGTGTCTGCCTGTATATATATATATATATATATATATATATATATATATATATATGTGCACTAGCAGGGACAGACTTCCCACTCTACAACATATTATTTAAGTCTATATCAGAAAGATATGTTGTATTTTTAATGTTGAAAAGTAAATATTTAGAGTCAAATTATTACTTTTAATATGTTTATTATACTTGTTTAGGCTTTTCAAATATTTTGTTTTCAATTATATGTATGTGCACATGAGTGCAGATACCCTTGGAGGCCAGAAGAGGGCATTGGATCTCCTGGAGATGGAACTAAAGGTGGTTGTGAACCACCCAGAGTGGGTACTGGGAGCTGAACTCAGTTCCTCAGCATCAGAAGTATGTGTGCTTAAACCATTACCGCAGCTCCACTTTTCTAGACTTTTGTGGAGGATATTGTGTCTCTTCCTGTGATCTATATTATATGTCCCACCAAATTTATAAGTAACATCATAATAACATTTATTTACATTTGTTCTTAATTGTTCTATGGTTTGAAAGCTTCAAGTGTATTTTCATAGAGATTGCTTACTGATCCAAAAGGTATGATATTACTTACTGTTACTTTTTCTGTGTCCTTGTTTTAAAGTATCACAAAGGAAATACTTGATACTTTATGCTCTTAAAAATTAGTAAAAATACTCCATATACTTGTTTTAACATAAGTTAAAATTTATTAAAAAGATAATTTACACTAAATCATTTTATCATATGTGAAGTCAGAATAATTTTTCCTTTTGCTATGTAAGTTAGTATTCAAATGATTCATGAGATGTTCTGGTTGCTCCCATTTGGGAAAAGGAAGGAAAGTTTTACTTCCAATCATGGGTCTTTTAGCCTGTTGCTGTCATTTTTGTGGGTTTTTTTTTCCTTCTCTTTTCTTTTAACATTGAGACAGTATATGTTGTTTCTATCTGCTATGTGATTTTATTCCTTCACTGTAAGCAGCTTCTACTGTTACCTCTGATTTCAAATGATGGGGAAATGACTACTAAGTTATCAGAAAGTAAGAAAAGTCACATCAAAAGGAGAGCTGCCAGCACTTGTTCTGAGTTGTTTTTTTTTCCCCACTTCATATTAAGAGCGTGTTTTTAAAAGTGAAGAGTGAAATTTTCTTATGGCAAGGCCAATATCCTACAAATATCAGTTGTGTGTGTACCATGCATATTTCCTGTATTTACAGAGCTTGTCCTGTGTCTGTCTGCTAAATGATGAGTACAGATCACTGACTGTGTGTGTCCCATCCCTTTTCTGTCCATTATAGATGTACTCCAACACAGTGGCTTTAAGTGACGAGTTCATCGCACTGCAGCCTTTGTCGAGGGCGAGGAATCAGCTGGGCAAACTTAGGTAGCGTAGGAGCAGAGCCTTGTTACCGCTTATGCATGCCACGGTCAACTAAATAATATCCAAAAGATGGGCAGATGCGTCAATAAAGAGTCAAGCATGCACAGCTCTGTCTCTAAGTTAACCTTAGTCAATGTGTATATATTAACACTTTAAAAAGATATCCATTCTTTTTTGAGATGGAAATTGAACATAAGAGGAGAGAGAGCTGTACCTCATTACTTACTTTTACACCATCTTTTCTAGCATTGCTCTAATGCTTCTGCTTGTCAGAGTTATGTGTAAGGATGCTCCTGCATGCTGAGGAGTTAAAAAGTTACCACAAAGTTTAAACCTAAATTATAGTTCCCTGGAAGTGAGAGTTGCCTGTTTTTGTCTTTGTTTTTTGTCTTACCTTAATCTGTGATATAAATACATGTGTGTATCTTTGTGTTCTATAGTGGCTGCATAAGTATCTCACATCCTTGCTGTTGTTTGCTGCATCTGTAAATTGAAATATATTTTATGTATCTTATATTTAACTCTATCTCCACAGCCATGCCAATTTGGAAGTTTACAAAAAACAACCACTAATCTCAAGATGTCTTTTGATAGAAGAAAATGAAAACTGAAATCCTAGAACTTTTGATAATATAACAACATGTCAAAATTGTTGGCTTTTTTTTGTTTTGGTTTGTTTTTTTGTTTTGTTTTGTTTTGAGACAGGGTCTCTGGCTGAACTGCAACTCACTCTGTAGCCCAGGATGGTGTCACACACAAAGATCACCTGCCTCTGCCTCACGAGTGCTGGGATTGAAGGCGTATGCAACCTGCCTGGCAATTATGTATGTTTTTAATTATTTTTTATCCTCCAAATTTCTAATTTGTGTGTACTTACATGATCAAATGAATGGCTATGACATAATATTATTTAACCTTTTAGGTGACATAGTGTGAGTTTATAATTTAAAAGGTGTTTTAAAGATTTTCTAACCTTTTTGTGTTTTTATTATTGGCTTTAAATTGTTTCTCAAGTGTTTTACTTTGAGTGGTAGCTACAGTAATTATGTGTGGCAAATGAGTGGAACCATTCTTCATATTTCCATTTTAATTTTGCTTGAGGCAAATGTGTATATCCCACTTTTATCAATAGCTGATTGTCTAACCGATAGCTATCTATTATATATTTAAGGGTCTAGCTACTTAACTCTGCCAGTGGGAGAGTTCAATACATAAAAGAATATAAATATATAATATAAAAGAATGGACAGCTTTTGTAGTTTTTCATGTGTTGGCTTAAATCAAGGCCCTTTAAAAAAGCAATACTAGACATAAAAGAATGGGAAAGAAAATTATAGAGATCCCAGGTATTTTCTTCTGAAAGATTACCATAGAGCAGGATCTTTGGGGCAGGTGTCTCAGAGGAGGGACTTGTGTTCTCCTAACAGCTGGCCAGGGTGCTGGCACCCACTCACTGCTCCTTCTGATGTGTTTGCACCATACACATCCAACACGGTCACCTTCCTAGGGTTCTAGGTTTGTCACGTAGCATGTGGATTATTTTAAACCGTTAAAATAAAATCAATAACAGAAAAACAAAAAAGAAGATACTGTCCTCATCCAAAGCTAGACAGAAAAAAGTTGACCTTCCCTACCCTGTAGAGATGGTGCAGAGGTTACAAGCACTGTGGCTGTTGTTCTTCCAGAGGACTTGGGTTCAGTTCTCAGCACCCATGGGACATCTCACAGACACTTAGCATGCTCCTTTGGCCTCTACAGGCACCAGCCTCATACGTGCATGTGAGCAAAACACCCATACACATAAAAAATAAGATAAATCTTTTTTCCAAGTTGACCTTCCCAAAGAAATATTTCAACTTAATTTTATTAACAAGTAAATTAAATTATGACCCATTTCACGTGTACTGTTTATAGGTCATGTGGCCCTTCTGTTCTCCAGGCCAGTTAAAATGGAGCAGTGTGCTGAGACAAGAGTGTAAGGGTGAGAGAGCAGGGGCTAAATATTAATGGCCGTGAATTTCACAGAAGAAATAGAATTTAAAGGACACTTGGTTTTTCCTGGGCCATGTGCTTCTAAGAGCTTTGCACTTGTGGCTTCATATGTGCGCTTTGCTGTATTCTCCAAGAAGCTCCTTGGCTCTTTCTGTCCTGTAACAGTGACTGTGCTGTAGTGTCAACTTTTGTCTGGGCCTCACAGATTGTAGACCCAATTTACTGCTTTGACTTTAAACGATATACTGTGAGAGTGTTATTCTGAATGTGAGACTTACTGCTTTTCTGTCCTTCTAGATGGAAGAAGATAAGGGTTCAGTCGGCTCAGCATATGAATTTGCTGAAAGCCAGCACAGAGGGGAGGACAGTAGGCTCCTGCTAGCTGAGGCTTGCAGCCAGCAGGACGGTTGTTGCGTGCACTAGGTAGTACTTCACGGGCCTTCTTGGGGACTCCCACACTGCATCCTCGTGCTTGGGGCATGCCCTGGAGAGTCGACATCTCATTCCCATCTCACTGTGTCTCACTGTGCTATTCTTCACTGTTCCTCGTAGGTTGTTTTTGTTCACTTCTTTTCCTTGTTTGTGTCCCTTAACTGTTTTTGTGTTTACTCCTGAATTTCCCATTCTTGTTTCTTTGGGTTTACATTCATAAATCATGTTTCACTGCAGATTCTCTCATAGTAAGGTATTTTCACAGCCTGTTGTCTTACATTTAAGAAATTAGTCCTTTCCACTTCTTTTGAAAGTATGTCATGCCTTACCATTTTGAAATTATCCCCTGTGAAGTTGTAATTGGTATAGTTCTGTACATTTTAATGTAGATACTGAATTACTGAAGTCCTCTTCTCTTTTGAGTTGAATAATCAAATGAGCAAATGTGCTTAGATTGAGTGAATAGTTTTTCATTAACTGGCATTTAACAGACTTGTCTTTTCATAAATTTTCATAGTTGTAGCTGTATAAAAATGTTAATTGTTGGGGCTGGAGAGATGGCCCAGTGGCTAAGAGCACTTGCTGTTCTTGCAGAGGACCAGGGTTTGGTTCCCAGTGCCCACGTGGTGACTCACAGGCATCCTCAGGCATGCATGTGGTGCACATACATGCAGGCAAAACAGTCACATGCATAGAACAAGTAAATCTAAAAACTATTGTTATGGAGTAGTTTACTCCCCTTTTGAAGAATAAATCCAAGCTACTACTAGATATAATTGGGATATGCACAGTATTTTGGTTTGTAGTATTATAAATCCTACCACCAATAACTATTTTTCCTTAGGCTATAATTTTCATCTTATTGTGATTTCTATTTAAGAAGATGCCATTTTCTCATCTGGAGTAAGCAAGTAGAGAACTTTGAAGATAAAGCCACTTGAAGACCATCAATCTTGGCCAGGCATGGTGGAATACCCCTTTAATCCTAGTACTAGGGAAACAGAGACAGGCAGATCTCTGTGAGTTCAAGGCCAGCCTGGTCTACAGGCTGTCCGGGAGAGCCAGGGCTGTTACACAAAGAAACCCTGTCTTGAAAAAACAAACAAAAAATGACTATAAAACTTTCACCTTTGGTATTAATCAGATTGTAGAACATGTACAATAATTTGAAAAGTATGAATTATTCTGAGACATATTTTAAAGTTAGATTCCTTTAGTGAATTTCCAGCAATGAAGGCAGTTAATTAGTTCTCAATTATTAGTAATAGTATCAATGTAGTAATTCAGAAGAAATATAAGTGAATTCTGAATTTTCATTTTGATTTGGAACATTTCAAAAAATTATGGTAGGTGACTGGGGGTGTAGCTCAATTGGTAGAGTGCTTGCCTCGCTTAAACAAAGCCATGGGCTCAGCCCATCACTGCATAAACTGGGCATGGTAGCATGTTTCGTCAGTCTTAGCACTCAGGATAAGGACTCAGAGGGATCAGGAAGGAGTTCCAGGTCAGCCTGGGCTCCGTGAGACCCTGGAATTTATAAGTGAAGTTTCTCCTTTTCTTTTTTCTTTTTTTCTTTTATTTTCCTTTATTTTTTATTTCTTCAAGTTACATCTCAATCGCAGTCCCCTCCCTATTCCCCCTCCAGTCCCACCCTCCCACCCTCAACCCCCCATCCTCTTCCCTTTTTTTTTCTTTTAAGTTTAAGGTATATCTTATTTCCCCCTACAGTTTCTTCTTTCAGTCCAACAAATGGCTCTTTCTCCTATAATAATAAATACAATACAGTACAACAGAGGTAATTAGGCCACAGTTATGAGGGTTATATGGCTTAACGTACATTCCCAATGACCAGTCCTTTTCACCTATGACATTAACTTTCCATTTTCATTATATTGGGGAATTTTAATGTTTCACAAATAATGATGCTCTTCCTTACCCAAACTATAAATTCCCAGCCATATATTGTTAAAGAACCAGTTGAATAAGTATATCATTGATAATAAAAGGGTTCCAGTCTCCTTTGAAACTAGGACTAAGTTAGCTGTAAAACTGTTTATATAATTGATACAATTTTTTTCATTTAGTTTTATCTTTGCATGTGAGGTGTGTGTGCATATGTGGAGTATGTGTGCACATGTATGGGAGTGTCTAAGCATGTTTGTGTGTGGAGGCCCCAGGCCAATCCTGGTAGTCACCCCAGTCTATCTCTACTTTGTCCACCGAAGCAGGGTCTCTCTCTCTCTCTCTCTCTCTCTCTCTCTCTCTCTCTCTCTCTCTAATCTGGTGTTCCCTGTTTCAGTTGGTTTAGCCAGCTAGCTTACTCTAGGAAAAGAACCACCATCTCTACTGTCCGAGTGCTAGAATTACAGGGAGGCTGCCGTACTCACTGGCCTTTCCTTGGATTCTGGGACTGCAGAGCAGTCCTCATGCTTACACAGCAAGCTCTCTACCTGCTGAGCTCTCTCCAGCTCCTACTCAATATGGTTTTTATTATATGTTTACTTTTGTGTTGAAATGAGACAACGTATAAAAAGACCTCACTAGAAAGCTCCTAAACCACCATCAAGGTAAATACCTTGATGTTTGTAAATGTCTTTCAAAGTTTTGTCATTATGGAGTTGTTTGTTTCACTTAGAGGGAAGGAGAACAGAGGGTGATGGAGAAGATTATAAGCTGGAAACAGGTTGGATCCAGGAGCTTTGGAATAAGATGGCCAGCCATCCTGAAGCATCCCTCACTGCTGCATGAGGAGATAAAGCTCTTGCTTTTTCTAGAGAATTTGTGGTTCTTAACAAAATTTGAAAGTCAGAAATGATTTATGATCTTTGATTTCACATCAAAAAGAAACCATTTCTCTAAAAGCAAACCTTAAGTCTAGACATACATATATATGTATATATATATATAAAATATATATATATGTGTATTTGTATATATATGGATATATAAGCTTATATATTGATACAGAAACAAGAGCTGTAAGTCAGAATTTATTTCAAAAGTCTGGGTCTATAAAGATGGGTATTTTTCACTAGCCAGCCATAGCCATGTTGAGGCTCCATGGGGTGGGGTTCAAAGGATGTTGCCTAGGAATTTGGGAGTCAAGTGTACTGCAGAGTGAGGCCTACTAGTTAATGATCAAAATGTCTGCTAAACTCAAAACTAGTTATGGTACAACCAGATGGCATCTCACATCGTTAATTTTTGTGGCTTTAATATATCCTAAAATAATATAAGCCTCCCCTCTTATTACTTCAAGTGAAATGAAACTCTATTCCCACCCCCATTACTCTGGCTGTTGGGGCTGTAGGCTCTCTGTCTGAGCCCTTATTCTTGAACATAGAGATAGATGATGTGCTGTAGGAAAGCAGTAGAGCCTGGCAGTTTGCTGGAGTTAGGGAGGGAGGGTTTCTTTAGATAACTGAGCAACAGTCTCCATTTACAGTGCGCCTGACCTTTGCTCATGACTGTCTGTTTTGTTTTGAGGCAGTGTTCTCACATCTTTCATTACAGCTGAAAGTGGACATTGTATGTAGAACAGCTTTGACATGCTTGTTCTGTTGTTACATGTAGAACAGCTTTGACATGCTTGTTCTTTTGGGTATTCGTATTTAACATTTGACCATAGGTTCATGTGGTGTAAGACAGCTACCTGAAACCAGAACAGACTCAGGCATTATTCTGCCCATAGATGGACATGAACATGCAGGTGCCTGTGGATGTGACTCTCAGGGAATCCTTGTTAGCTGCCTGAAGAGCAGTTAGGAGCGAAATACAGGACATTAAATCTCAGAGTTCTGGACAAGATCCTTCCTCTCTAGTTCTTGGGCTAGCTCAATACTTCCCGAATCAATGTGCTAAAAGATCAGGTTTTCTGTTTTGTTTTTTAATATACTGTCCTTCAAATATCAATAATGTTACGCATATGACAAAATGAGTTATTAAAAATACAATATAGAGAAATATAGAAAATAATCCAAGTTTTAAAAACTTACTAAACTGATACAGAATTAGTTTGTCAGATTACTCTAAAGCTTTTCTTAACTCTCTACCAGCCCAGGAAAACTTCCTTCATGCCCAGTGACAGAGTCTTTGGAGTTAGCATTGAGCCCCCCAGTCTCACTGTGACTTACACCGCTGCTCTGACCTCTCACCCCACCCTCCCCTCACTAGATGAGTACAGGGTTGCTCCATCTGAGAACTGGCACAGGACCACCTCAGGGAACTTTCAGGGCTTGTGCCATTCAGGGTATGCTCCAAAGCAATAACCAGAATCCAGAGAGGTCCCTTCCAGTTGGAGTGAGATGGTAGTATTTAACCTGAACCAGGCCCAGAGGCCTGAACTGTGACGCCCCCGTTGGCTGATGTGGAGCATATAGGGGAGCATCCTCCCATCAGGAAGGAAGCTTTGCCTTAGCTTGAACGCGTGGGAGCACAGAAGTCAGCAACGCCCAGACTGGAAATTGATGAGAACACATTGCCTAAGCCAGCATTGCCCAGACTCCTTCAATGTAAATTTATGTTCCTTCTGTGGTAGTGAATGGTTCATGGTTCTTGATACATAGGGTCAGGTAAGAGAAGCAGTTTTTTAAGTACTTGGCCAACATAAAACTAATTCCTTTGTGGAGGGTGTACATTTTTTTGTTGTGTTTTGTTTTGGTGTTTTTTGTTTTACTGAGTTTTTGCTTGCTTTTTTTTTCTTGGAGAGAGAGAGAAAGGGAGTGAAAACATGAAGTCAGGTAGGTAGGGAGATGGGGAGGATCTTTGAGGAGTTGGGGGAAGAGAAAGAATATGGTCAAAATACATTGTGTGAAAAAAAATTAGTGAATTGTAGAATGATGGTCTCAGGCTCCACCAGTTGAGACTTGAGCACATTTCCAGACGCTCTAAACATCTGTAAAGCTTTGCTGGATTAGTGTTTCCAAGCTACTTATTTAGCCATAGAGACCCTCTCCTTTTAAAAATGAGATGTAAAGGTCTCACAGAGCACAGTTGAAGCAATGGTGCATTAAACTAATTCCTAAACCAAGGGTGTTTATTATTATTATTATTATTATTATTATTATTATTATTATTATTTTAAGAACATGTGAGCTTTGTTTTCTCAGTGCTTAGCAGAGCCCAGGGTTTAGGTGCAGCCAGGCACTTGCCAAACAAGAAGCCCAGTTCTATTTCCCACTAGTTGGGATGGGCAGGGACTCCATCCATCGCTGTTGTAGGGCTCCACTGTTTGCTTGCTTTCAGACTATCAGCTGTTCACATCTCACCTGTCTCTGTCCATCGTGAGTTTCCAGTGTCTCTGTTTCCATGCCTCACATGGCACATGGTGATTCCCAACCTAAAATTACCAAATTTATTTCAGTCTTTTTCCTCTGTGTCTTCTAAAAATTTATCATGCAGGATGTTATACATTATATACATAAAGAAGAATAAATTCAAGTAATAAATTCTTGTACTCGGAAGGTAGAGGTAAATGGATCTTTGTGCTTTCAAAGCCAGCCTGGTCTACTCACTGACTTCCAGGCCATCCAGGACTACTTAGTGCGATCCTGTCCCAAAAACAGACAAAAATAGAAAAGTCTTGACTAGCAAAACTAGGGTTGGGACTCACTGAACCGTGCGTGTGGTCAGACCATTGACCTTCATTTAATAGTTATGGTTGTTACTGCTGTGGGACTGAGTTATTCCGCTGAGCCTAGTTATGCCTGAGCCAGTATAGATCTTAGGTGTTTAATAAATTCAACTGTAAATCATGATAATATTACTAACTTGATGGACAAAGTTAATCTAACTTAATACTGACCACCTGCTCGGTATTAAGATAAGTTAAGCATGGGCGTAGGCGGGACTTAGAGTTAGGCAGCACTGTAAGGTAAATGAGGGCGGAGGAGCTGTGTGCAGCACTGTAAGGTAAATGAGGGTGGAGGAGCT
>CAJQZJ010032527.1:2167387-2198873 GCA_907164525.1 Lophiomys imhausi
GGAGGAGCTGTGTGCAGCACTGTAAGGTAAATGAGGGTGGAGGAGCTGTGTGCAGCACTGTAAGGTAAATGAGGGTGGAGGAGCTGTGTGCAGCACTGTAAGGTAAATGAGGGTGGAGGAGCTGTGTGCTGGGCATTTGTTTTTTGGCACATAAGAAACACTTCTAAAGTTCTTACTGTGTTGTTAAAATCTTATTCTTACGAGACAGTGTAGGTCCTGCCAGGTTTTTTTTTTTTCCCCCAGTCTTCAAGATACTTTTGTATTGCGCTGTTCTCAGTTGCTGGACATTTGTCCTTTAATCATAAATGCAGTAACATCTCATCTAAGCAAAGCGCAAGATAAATTAGAATTCACTGCCTTTCTAAGTAGTTGACATAAGCCAGCTGGACCACAGAAAATTATTAAGTGACAAGATAATAAGCTTTCCAGATGTAAATACCTATCTACTAATTTTTATGCTGTTATTTTTCTGGGCTTCTCATTAGAATGCAAGGCTTTTAAATGTTTATATATGATTGTACTCCCAAGAGTTCTGCACATTCCATAGTGTAGTAATCTGTGTACGTTTGTGTCAGTCACTTTCAGTTTTAATATACTTGTTTTGATTTCTTAATGGTTTTGTGAAGACCAAATCTTTGAATAACTAACTTGCTCTTCTTCTGCAGCTTGCTGAAGCACATTCAAGTGTCAAGTGCTTGGACTCCATGTGCTGTTTCCCAGAAGGAGAGACCCCATGCACCTCTGTTGGAAGAATGCTGGAACGAGTCATAGGAAGGTGTAGTCCCAGCCATATCAGCAGGTGCGACTTTTCACTACGAAGCCCTTGCTGAAGATGTCTGAGGCGGCAGCTGTAGATACCAATGACTCCACAGCTTTACCAAGCGCCTGGGCAGGGCTGCTGTTTACTAACACAACTCTTCTATTGTAAAAGCCACTTTGTAGCTTTGGGGGTGTGGTCCTTTCACTCAAAGGAAGAGAAGGCACCATTGAGGAGACTTTCCATCCAGTGAGCAAAATACCGTTTCTAGTCTTTCTAAGATGCAGTGAATAGGAGTGATATATGGTACTCTTCCTTGGCATATGAGTTGTTTTCTTTACTATTTTACTTTTGCTCCTGGTTCATTTTCTGCTACTGTTTGGTTTTTCTTGTCTTTCCTACTGCCTTTTGTCATTATAAAATTAGCCTCCACACAAGGATGTCAAACATCTTTGCTTTCCTTATGACTCTACCTTTGTTCTCTAAAGCTAGTCAGTCATTCAAGGCTACACAGGGAAGGCCGTTCCGCTCCATGTTTCTTCCTAAGATGTCTATATTGAAGTTTTAAAATCAGTTTTGATGTTAAGTTTCCTTTAGTTGGCATTTTTTAAAAATATTTATTTATTACTTCAAGTTACATCTCCATAGTACCCTCTTTCCACCCCGCCCGGTCCCACCTTTCCACCCTCTCCCACCTCTCCCACCCATCCCACTCCTCCGATGTGGAGTGTCCCTACATATCAGCCCCTCTCAGTTCAACAGTCATACGAGGGCTACAAGCTTCCTCCTGCACTGGAGGCTTTTATGGTAGCACCCCCAGGGCAAATTGTCCCATTAATAGGTTTCAAAGTCTACGTTCCTGATCCTTTTGGTGTGTTGGTTGTAAGATATTTATCCTGTACGATATGGCTAAAATCCAATTATAAGTGACTAGATGCCATGTGCATCTTTCTGAGTCTGGGTTAGCTCACTCGGGATATTATCTAATTGAAAGTTTATGTTAGAACAAGTTTTAACAATGCTAAACATAACTTTGATTAATCATGGATCAGAAGAATCTGTGGTTCTTTTGTCCATTCTCGAGTCTTATTTCTTAATTAGATTTATCACAGCTTGTTTTTATGGACAAAATTCTATTTTGGTGTAAATAACGTTTAAAAAATTGTTTTTATTCCTTTGTATGTGTACCCAGGATGCAAATAACTGTTAGGCACTAGAGAATGAAGTAGCCTGTGTGATTGGTCTCACACTGCTTCCTAAGTCAAGGCAGCCATGCACTAGGATTGGAAAAGCGGCTCAAAGGCGCAAACCCTCCTAGTGCCCAGAGAACGTTAAGACTTACAAACCAGTGGCTCGGGGGGCCTCATGCTACATTATGGGCAAGAAATAAATGACGTGGGAAAGCAGTCATTTGCCTTTTGGTACAATTACTTTTAATGTTTGTTAGCTTTATATTTTGAAAAATAGCAGGCGTGATATCACTCACATAACATAAAATGTAGTTTCTTGTGAAACATGTAGCAGGCATGATATCAATCATGTAACAAACATAAAATGTAGTGTCTTGTGAAACATGTAGCAGGCATAATATCACTCACATAACAAATATAAAATGTAGTCTCTTGTGAAACATATAGCAGGCATGATATCACTACTTAACATAAAATGTAGTCTCTTGTGAAACATGTAGCAGGCATGATATCACTCACATAACAAACATAAAATGTAGTTTCTTGTGAAACAGTAGCAGGCATGATATCACTCACGTAACATAAAATGTAGTTACATGCTCTCAGCACACTTTAACCTTTGGTCTTGCCGTGACTACACAGCCTGTGCCTCTAGCCCTCATCTACCTTGACTTGAATATAACGTATGATCCAAAATATTTCTGTAATGCAGTACTAATTTCATCCTGCATAAACGGATTGCTATGAACAGGTAAATGTACTGGATATTGGTATCTTATGTACAGACATTTGAAAAAATTATAAAATAGTTCTATCATGTTCCTACATAACAGTTTTCCCAAAAGACATTTCAGAAAGGTCTTCCTAATGACATTCCTTATTGCTTGGAGCCAAAATGGAGTTTAGAGTAAGATAGTATAATAGAATTTATACATAGTTCTTACTTTAATAGAAAATTGTCTTTAGTAGCAATATACATACTTGCCAGTGACTAAAAGGACTGGAATTAATTTTTAATGAGGAAACTTTTTTTCTTTTTTCTATATACTCTTGCTTTCTTGTGATTAGTTGTATAGGTTCTGTGTGTCTGGATTTTTTTTGTTTTTTGTTTTTTGGGTTTTTTTTGTACCACTGTTTTTCTAACTATTCCCCTGGGAATCTGCCTGGGAGTTATTGGATTTATTTAAGCATATCTTTTTAAAGGTGGTTATTGCTGTCAGTATTTGTATTTACTCAGAATTATGCCATATTCTTTTTCTAAGGTGATTTTTTCCTAATGTTTGCTTTAGTAATTAATTTGGCAGGCACCAAATGGCTTCCAGTACCATCCAGCATCTCGGGTTATGCCGTTGGATATTGTCATTTTTTTCCTCTTCCTAGATAAACAATCCAAAAGGTCTGTGCAGATGTTCATGCAGCACAGAGTTGGTTGGTGTTTTTCAGAGGACTGTGTGAAAATTGCTGTAGTCCATCAGCATTATATCAAACTCTTTACATTCATAGTTGCTGTATACACTCATGAAACAGCTTTAGCATTTATGTTTTGATGTGGAACAGCCTCTATTCTATGTTTGTGTTCTATGTCCACTTTAAAGGGATAGGGCAAGGCTGAGCCCTCCAGTACAAGATGGCAACTCAGGGCTGCCTTACCATTCAGAATACTGAGCATCTCCAGAGACAGATCAACTTCCATATGGCACGTGGACCTGCTTGCTGAGTTCTTACTGTCCATACACAACGCCCTTTGTATGTTTTTACCTGATGTTATGGGAATATTTCCTTCAGCAAGCTCAGCTTCCAAGGGAGCACCATGGTGCTGTGTATGTCGCATTCCGTCCTAAGGAGCACTGCTTCAGCAGCGACTGCCATTCCCGGTGTTTTTTATTTGCACTTATCAATAGGTTACTCACTGGTAATTGCAGGTGCTTGGGAGTTTGAGACGAGAGGATCTTATTAAATAGGCCACGCATTGTGATTGTCTTAGTTTCATTTCCTGGGAGTGTGAGAGAACCCTCTGACAAAAGCAACTTAAGAAAGTGCTTACTTAGTCTGCCCCATAATCAAGGGCATAGTCCCTTAGGGCAGGGAGTCACAGTAGAAGAAACTTGAAGCAGCCAGTCAGGAAACAGAGGAATGTTTACTCTTTGATGCTCTTGCTCTGCTCATTTCTGGTTTGTTTGTTTGTTTTCCATTTTATACAACCCAGGATCCCCTGCTGAAGGCTACGGTCCTACACACAATTAATGTAATCAGTATAATCCTACAGACATGCCCACAGGCCATCTCCTTGATGACTCTAGATTGCCACGTCATTGTAAGAAATACTGGTAACCTCACACTTGGGAGGTTGAGGCAGCATGGTTGCAAATTCAAGGCTTGCCTAGATACCTTAGAGTGACCCTGTCTCAAAATTCAAAAGTGAAAATGAGATAGGAGTAGTTCCGAAGTAAAGTTTGTTCCTAGCATGTGGAGGCCTTGGGAAGGGAAGGGGAGGGGAGGGAAGGAATTGTTAGCTAATAGATGTCACCTATTAATATTCCTTCAAAGTGATATTTAACACGAATGCATATATGTTTTGAAAAGATGAAAAAACAAAGGACGTATTACCTGATAAATTTTTTTCTCTGTAAGCAGTGTTTGAAAAGAGGAAATGCTAATGTAGGATTCTTGCTGATAAGAATTGGACATTTGGGCTGGAGAGATGGCTCAGCTGTTAGAGGCTAGGCTCACAACCAAAAATATAAGATTGGACATTTAATGCCATTGGGGTATAGGTAGTTACAATTAAAAGAGTACTGTTTCCCTTATGCTCAGCAAGGAATAGTGATATTCTCACTTTTATTTGTTTACTTTATAAATGTTGGCTGCTTAATACCTGCCAGATGGTGTTCTCTGTGCTTGAGAATTGTAAACAAGACCTTCCTTAAATCAAGGGGGACGGTCTCAGGTTTCTCTGACAACTCTTCGAGTTGATGCTTACTTTCTGTAATTGTGTTTGCTTGGCCACTGACTTAAGCTTAAGTTACACAGAGAGTTATTGGGAAACAAGATGCTGGATAGAAATGAGTCAGGGCTTCTAGTCTAACCCTGTATAGGGAAGGTGGGGACCCAGACAGGAGCTGTGTGCTATGTGTTTACGCACTTTCAGTTTTTATAAAATAACTTAGTAACTTTGATACTCTCCTTTGGCTAAGGGGATGTGTTCTGAGCAGGGCAGGCTACTTGTGGAGTTATTTATCTTAAGTTAATTCAAAGTGGCAGCTACAAGCGAAGTATTATATATTGAATTGCTAGCTTAAGGCCTTGTCTGTCAATCAGCCAGTAGTTACCTTTTTAGACTAGTGAAGAATATGCAAGTGTCTTTGATCCCTCTATGCTGACCATTTATGACATTCAGGCTAACTAACCTGAGGTCATTAGAGTAGAATTCATACTACCTATGACCAGTAATAGGAATGTTTATTATTTTATTCCAAGGCTTTTGGTAAATAAGAACTTTTTTTCTGTAGTGTCAAAATACAAGTTTGGTTATTTTTCAGTAAAACTGAATTTTTTTTTACTTTTGCTATTTGTTTGTATGGTATATATGTACGTTTTTGTGTGCGTGTGTGTGTGTGTGTGTGTGTGTGTGTGCATGCGCGTGTGTGTGTGCGCGTGTGTGTGTGTGTGTGTGTGTGTGTGTGTGTGTGTGCGCGCGCGCGCGCGATTGTGCATGTAGAAAGCAGAGGCAGGGGTCAGTGTCTTCCTCAGTTGTCCCCACCTTGTTTCTTAGGACAGGGTCTATCACTGAGCCCAGTGTTGAGCAGTTGGATAGGCTGCTCGCCATGACCTGTGGGTCTGCTTCCCCGCCCTCCCGTGCTGGCATCCATCGCAGGCTCACCCAGCCGTGCTCAGCTTCTCGTGCAGGGGCCGGCCCGGGCCATATCTAAGTTCTTGTGTTCGCGCGGCAGCCGCTCGTTGCCCGTCTCCCCAGCACTGGACTTGCACAGCTCTTAGGTGCACACTCACTTCTTGTGCACTTATTAGGGTTTCAAGAGTGCCTTGTGTTTACTGCCCACAGAAAACGGCACTGCTGATGAATGTGTAGGTTTGGAGTAGTTTCTGTATAATGACTACAGCATAATGTTTCTTAAAGTTTTTGTATAATGTAGAGTAGGGTTCAGTGTTAAGCTGAAGAACTCTTTCGCATTTAGAAATGAATCAGTGATTATTTTAAAATTTAAATTGTATTTTGGTCCTGGTTTTGTTTTGTTTCAACCCAGCATTGATTATGGTGACCCAAACTTTTCTCTTACTGTAACTTTCAGGTTGTGGAGTGCCTCGGATCCTTTGTACACCAATGACAGGAGCATCTTGACTCTCTCCCCAATGGACTCATCTACTTGTTAAAGGACACTAGGACTTTGTGAGAACAAGTTCACCTGCACTCAGATTTGGGGTCATCGTCATCATCCTAAAAGGCCAGTTACTTTCTGAAGTCTCTGGGGCAGCTGAGACCTTCTCAGAGTCCACTGGAAACAGGCAGTTACATGAACTCTTCTCTTTTCTCTTTAATTTGAATGTGAATAGATAGAAATGTGGAAATAAAGAGATACTTCCAGTCTCTTTGCCTGGTTTGTCCCTTCTGCCCATGGGACACCTGGTGGCATTGCAGCCTTTACTGAGGCCGCTATACTTTAATGTCAAGGTAGAGAAAGGAGTTACTCCTGGTTATGTATAGTTTTAGAATGAGTGTGGTTCGGGACTCTTCTATTTAAATCTGTTTCTGTAAATTATGCTAAAGATTTGCCTTGAGAACTCTATTTTTTTTATTAGATTATATTTGAAGCTTTTCGTGGGGAAAGTTAATGTGAATATTAAGGAATTTTGGTCCTTCAGTGACCTGTGTTGTTAATCCATTAGTGATTTTTAAAGTCATAGAGCAAACGAGGAGAACATGTTTGTAACCATTGTCTTCTGCAGTGTAGTAGTAAGCTTATACTGACACCAGACTTCACAACCAGTGAAGCTAATCCTACAAGTGCAAAGGGAGTTTTACATCTCATGTCCAAGTCAGCGTTAGGGCCATTCACTAGACTGCAAATTGGTGTTTGCTAATGTTTTTGTAGCCAAGTGTGTAAAACTTGTAGTGGGTAAATTAGATACCCACATTATATTAATTTACTGTATCTGTCTTATCTGTTGCATGCTTCAACCTGGTTAATATATTTAAATCCCTCTGCATCCACAGTCCCCATTATTACCTTTCTCCCTTTCCAATGACTCTGTTCATAGTTTTATGGCAATGTTGTAAAGTTCAATTGTATCAATAAAAAACAACTTTGGACAGTATTTAAGTATTGCAAATATATTTAATTATACAAATTAAACTATAACCCATAAAGTCATCCTATGGTCACTTTGAATTACTCTTGACTTTCTAAAAACCAGCCTTAGAATAAAGGATTTGTGTTATGAACCGTGTTATTTTTAGGTTAGTTATTGTGTGTTATCTAATTTCAAGCAGACTGCCACAATAAATTGAATTATGCTTACAGACCCATTGTAATGTACATTTCAGTTGTTGTTGAATGAAAATGAAACAAAGTCTGAAATGCTACGTCTTTGTCAGCCTAAAAAAAATGAATTTTATCAGCAGTAAGTTAATATGCTATGGATGATTAATCAAATACATGGTAGTCTTAATTCTCAAATCCTAATTTCTAGGTTGTCTTGAAAGACCCGGGGGAGGGAAGTCCCTCTCCCGACTCTCGATACTCGGGATATCACGGCCACCCAGAAACTCGCAAGAGACCTTCTTGATGCAATCACAAGAGGTTTATTTCGGGGGGGGGGGAATCAGTGCACTGAGGACGCCACTCATATCCCACGCAGGGGTAGAAAAGCCTCAACCACAATTTGGGGGAGAGTAGGGTATTTAAACCACAATCCAAGGGGGTGAGGGCAAATACAAGTGGAAAGTTCCAGCCCATTGTTTACCACAACCAAAGGGCGTGAGGGGAAATATAGGTGGAATGTACCAGCCCATTGTTTACCACAACCAAAGGGCGTGAGGGGAAATGCAGGTGGAATGTACCAGCCCATTAGTTAGTCAGCAGGAAACATCCTATACTTGTTTTCCTCAGGCTTTGTGGTTAGCTAGTTCCAGGAGCGTGGCTGGCCTGACTCCACTGCCTGCCACAGGGGTCTCTAAAATTTTTATTCCTCTCATTCCCCACTCCTTCTAGTCCGTTGTTCTAATCTTAGAACCTATACATTTGTTTCATCAAATTCATCATCATCGTACCCCCGCCAACCTTGATATTGTTGTTTAAGCATTAAGATCTGTACAGCACTTATTCTTTCTCTAACAATAGTAACTAGTCTATTTAAGATACAGGGTCCTAAGGTAAGGATTAATAAGAGGATTAGAAGGGGTTCTATTAGAGTTGAAATGAGGGTGGTCATCCATGGGGATTTACTGAACAATCCTTCAAACCATCCCTGTTGAGCGCTTCTCTCTCTTTGCCTTTGGTCTAGCCTTTCTTTGAGTTTTTTTCATACAGTCTCTAATAACCCCAGAGTGGTCAATATAAAAGCAGCATTCCTCTTTCAGTGCTGCACATAACCCTTCGTTCTCTAAAAATAACAGGTCTAGACCTCTCCTGTTCTATAAAACAACCTCTGATAGAGACATTAGTGATTCTTCAAGTCTGACAATGGATTGTTGGAGGGACCTTAGATCTTCATTCATAGCTGCCCTTAGCTCCTTAAAATTATCTTGGCTCGTTACCAAGGCAGCAGTCCTTGTTCCCACCCAGCCACTATCCCCAATCCTACTATCACCGCCAGTGTGAGGAAAACTGGTTCTCGCCGATATCTTCTAGGCCAGAAGTCGAATTCATCTATGAAGGCATCATCTGGGTGATAGAGTACTCTAGGCAGAAGTTGTATTAATACACAGTAATCTTTGGTATCATTAAAGACATTGGTAGTGACACAGGGAGTCAACCCTGAGCTACAGGCCCACCACTTAT
Organism: Lophiomys imhausi; assembly: GCA_907164525.1. Classification (NCBI taxonomy): domain Eukaryota; kingdom Metazoa; phylum Chordata; class Mammalia; order Rodentia; family Muridae; genus Lophiomys; species Lophiomys imhausi. The sequence continues at coordinate 2,176,351 of CAJQZJ010032527.1, forward strand.
CTATGCCAGGATATAAGTATCTGGTATCAGAAGTCTTTGGGGATTCCAAGGTCTCATTGCATAAGTGTCAATAGGCAGCGGGTGGGTTTCCTAAACAAGTCCCTTGTCCTGATACCTCAATTAGGGTCAGTCTAATTTTTTCATGCCATGAACAGGCCTCGTGGCTGGTAGTGTTATTAAAAGTACCGGATACAGCAATGCCCTCATAGTAAGGGCGACCAGAGGCTAGACAGAGCCAACAAGAATCTGTCATGTTGGGGTTGGATCCATTTAGGACCTGAAATGCTCCTTGGATCAAGCTTAATAGCCTTTGTCCTGTAGAAGATGGAGCCGGGGGGTAGAGTTCAGTCCCGTTACCAGGCTTGGAGTGGCAGCCTTGGAAGGAGGTTGAATCTCTTTTAGTGGTGGCGCGGGTGCAGGGGCCGGGGGGCCTTGTTCAGGGAGTACCTTATTAGGGCCCACTGGAACAGCAGGTGGAGACTCAACTGTTAGTTTAAGGGCTATTGTTAGGCCAGGGTCGGGGCCACTTACGTAGAACCGGAGTCCCCATTGGTAGCCTTTGATCCACCCTCTGTCTAATTTTCTTTTTTCAGTGAAGGTAATATTAAGTGGGTTACACCACCCATTCCGCTCACAGGTATGGAGCATATTTCCAGGTGTAGTTTCATTCCAACTCATTCTGATAAGATCCCAAGATGAAGAGGGGTTCCAGTAGGCCTGTCCTGTGGTCTCACAGCCCCATGAGGGACAGTAATAGGATTCTAGGGCTCCACATCTCCGAGCTTGTTCTCTGGTCCTCCCATCCTGGGGGCAAACGTAAAAGGATGATGTCCTCATCCGACTTCTTGCCCTAGGGTAACTACACCTGATGGTGCCATATCCAGCCTGTTGATTAGTGGTAGAATAGTCATGGTTGAGGGGTCTCACCTGTTTGGATTCCTCCTCAGAGAGACCGGGTATGTCCCATGGCTGGCTGTCTATTCCCGCAACCAGGGCACAGACTTCAGGTGTCAAAGGGGGCCACCATGTCCGGGGGGGGGGCTACCTTAGAGACTGACCAGACGACTTCTCCAGTTTGGGAAGCCACCTGCCAGGTGAGTTTTTGAGGAGCAGGTGGGTTGGCATTTCTTATCTGAAGAGCACCTGCGATGCAGGTGCAGCTTAAGAGGGTCCACAGTCTTTTCCAATCTCCACTCATCCTTAGGAGGTTCAGGAGCTTTCTTCACATGCAAGGCGTGGATCCAAGCAGAGATGCCCTTTACCTTCACTGCTGTGGGGGTGGTCAGGAGCACCAGGTATGGTCCTTTCCAGCGAGGCTCAAGGTTCCCGGCTTGATGGTGCCGGACGAGTACAGCATCTCCAACCTGGAACTTATGAGGCACGCTCAGGTCTCCAGCTTCATACGCCTCTCTGAGCTGCTCCCAGGTCTCGTGCTGGACCACTTCTAGGGCTTTCATGTGGGTGAACAAGGGTTTAGAAAAGACAACATCAGGATCAAATGCTCCGCCTGCCTCAGTAAGAGGAGGACAACTCCCACAGAGAATCTCATAAGGTGTCAGCTTGAGTTGGCCTGGGGTATTTCTGACCCGGAACAGGGCAAAAGGAAGGAGGGCTGTCCAGTCTCTCCCGCCAGTCTCTAAGGCTAATTTAGTCAAGGTCTCTTTTAGGGTTCTATTCATCCTTTCTACCTGTCCTGAACTCTGGGGATGATAGGCACAATGTAATTTCCATTTAATCCCCAGTTGAGTGGCCAGTCCCTGACTTACCTGGGCAGTGAAAGCAGGTCCATTATCAGACCCAATTACCTTGGGTACTCCAAATCTCGGAAAAATTTCTTCAAGAATCTTCTTAGTCACTGCATTAGTGGTCTCAGTCCTTGTAGGGAAGGCCTCTACCCACCCTGAAAATTTATCTATAAAAACTAAAAGATATTTGTTTCCATATTTAGCCAGCTTAATTTCTGTAAAATCCACTTCCCAATAGGCCCCCGGTCTATCACCCCGGAGTCTTTTTCCCAGGTTATACTCACATCCTACTTCTTGAGGCAGGACTCATTTACCATCCTCTGTTTTAACCATACCACAAGGGGATTCTCCAGCCAACCCTAAATTTTTTATGGCCTGCAAGTCTTCAGGAGTATACCTGACGCTGGTTTCTCTGATATCTTTAGAACCAAGGGTGGTTAAGATCATTGTCCCTTGGGCTGCTCGTTTGGCTTCTAGATCTGCCATCTGATTTCCCTTAGCCACTGCATCCTGTGCCTTCTGATGTCCAAGGCAGTGGATAATAGCCACCTCTGTAACCGAACTTTTAAATTATTATTTAACATTTATTTATTTCTAAATTCACTTATAACAAACACCAACAATTTCTTAACTATTAATCCTATAAATTCCTACAACCCATTTAACCTATCCACTAAACCTATTGATAATTATTTTTCTAACCTTTTAGAATGATACAGTCTCTGGGGCAGGTCCTCAGTCGTCAGGAACACAGTATTTGTTGTAGATTCTTTAACGCACTTAGCAGTCCTTTTTCTGGATCTCTCAGATGCAGGTTCGTCAGGGTAAGTTGGTTATTGCAGTCTCACCTTAATTAAGGCTTCATGCTTTCTTCTCTGTGGGAGACCCCAGCCATCTGCAGGCCAACTTACTTCTTTTGAATCAGGAACTCGGCTGCTTTGCCTCAGTCCTTAAAGCCAGGCACAGTTTCCTTTAGGTCACTGTTCGGACAGATCAAACCCCTCTAGGCAAAAGCTGAGCCACAGGGTTTAGTCCTTGGCCTTTTGGTGTCTTGCTCAGGCTTTCTTTGCTCACCAGCTTCTTTCTGCTTCAGGGAAATCTGGCCATCAAATGATGGCCAGCACTTTTTTCAGCAGGACTCCTGGAGCTCTCTAGCATCAGGGGCCTCTTCTTCTTCTGGGCTCCATGCACTGTCCTTAAATAGGAGGAACCCTGTTTCAGCTTAATTTGGGCTCTGCCCACTTAGCAGCTGAAAACAATGTCAGGCCAGATACTTTGTTTCTTCAAGTCCATTAAGTCTTTCCTGTTTTTCTGACTTCAACCTTGTTTTTCAGTCTATTAAGTCTCCTGTTTGTTTCCTGTTTTTATTCCACATGCTGATAATGCTCTTCATGCCCCGAATTAAGAGACAGTATCAGAAACCCCTATATATTTTCTAAATCTAATTTATCTAACCCCCTACAACCTTCTTTGGCAGATGTAGAGCCTCAAGGAGGCTCAGAATCTCTTCTTTATTTTTAATGTCCTTCCCCACTAATGTCAACAGCCCCCTTTGTCTATATATTACCCCGTGAACATGGGTGGTGGCAAAAGCATACATGCTATCAGTATAAATATTGATGGACTTTCCCTCTGCCATCTACAGGGCTTGTGTTTACGTGGTAAGTTCAACTTTCTGGGCAGAAGTTCCTTCTGGCAGGCTGCTAGCCCAAATCACTTGCCTCCCATCCACTACTGCAGCTCCCACCATCCGCTTACCTTCAACCACGAAGCTGCTTCCATCAGTGTACCAGTTTGGACTTCCTGGCCAGGGTCGGTCCTTTAGGTCACTCCTGGGACCTGTTTCTTCTGTAAGGATGTCAAGGCAGTGGTGGACAGGAGCAGAGTCATCTGCCTCAGGTAGTAGGGTAGCAGGGTTCAGGGCAGTCGGGGGAAGGGAGGCAAATATCACCCTCTTAGTCAATAATAGGCTCTGGTAGTGGGTCATTCTGGCATTAGTCATCCACCAGTCAGGAGGCTGCCGGATAATGCTCTCTAGGGCATGGGGTGCCACTACTGTAATCTGCTGTCCCAGAGTCAGTTTATCAGCATCTTTGACAAGTAAGGCCACAGCCGCAATAGCTTTCAGGCATGTGGGCCATCCGCTTGCAACAGGATCCAGTTTCTTAGATAAGTAGGCCACTGGCCTCTTCCAAGGCCCTAAAGTCTGAGTAAGAATGCCTCTGGCAACCCCTTCCCTTTCATCTACATATAGAGTGAAAGGCTTGGTTAAGTCTAGTAGGGCTAAGGCTAGTGCCGTTAACAAGGCCTTTTAAATATCTTCAAAGGCCTTCTGATGTTCAGAGGTCCAGGTGAACCCTCCTCTCTCCTTGGCAAGGGGAAATAAGGGGGCTGCCAGCATAGCGAAACCTGGAATCCATAGTCTACAAAAACCAGCTGTGCCCAGGAATTCTCTTACCTGGCGTGGGGTGGTCGGGACAGGAATCTGGGTGACAGTCTTTTTTCTGGCTTCTGTCAGCCATCGCCTTCCATCTCTCAGGGTGTATCCCAGATAGGTGACCTCAGTTTTGCACAACTGAGCCTTCTTAGCAGAAGCCCGATACCCCAACTCACCAAATTCCGTCAGCAGTCTCTTAGTTCCTTGGAGGCACTCAGGTTTAGTTGATGCTGCCAAGAGTAAATCATCTACGTACTGCAACAACATTAGCTGAGGATTTTCAGCTCTGAAGGAGGCCAGATCCCGATGAAGAGCCTCATCAAAGAGGGTAAGGGAGTTTTTGAATCTTTGTGGCAATCTAGTCCAAGTCAATTGTCCCGTTAGTCCATTGTCAGGGTCTCTCCATTCAAAACAAAGATGGGTTGACTGTCTGGATGTAACTTTAAGCAGAAAAAAATCATCTTTTAAATCTAGAACAGAATACCAATTCCTTTCTGGTGGAAGCGAGCTAAGGAGGTTATAAGGGTTAGGCACAGTTGGATGAATATCTTGAACTCTCTTATTAACTTCTCTTAAATCTTGGACTGGCCTGTAGTCATTAGTGCCTGGCTTCTTTACTGGGAAGGGGGGGGGGGGGGGGGTGGTTCCAACGTGACTGGCAGGGAACCAAGATGCCCTGTTGTAACAGTCTGTGAATGTGAGGTCTGATCCCCTCTCTGGCTTCACGACTCGTTGGGTACTATCTTACCCTAATAGGGGAGGCACTGGTTTTTAGTCCCACTACTATGGGAGGAACTCTTTCTGCCATCCCCAGATCTCCGGTTTCAGCCCAGGCCTTTGGGAATTCTGCCAACCAGTCACTGATATCCAGGGCCTTTTGTTGCCCAGGAGGCTCATGGAGCCGATATTCTTCTTCAAGTTTTAAGGCCAATATCCTAGAGGTAGGGGTTCGCCACTTCACCTCTGGCCCTTCCTTAGCAAACCGAATCTGTGCTTTCAGCTTGGTTAATAAGTCTCTTCCCAACAAAGACATAGAGCACTCAGGAATGACCAGGAAAGAATGGGACACCTGTCCTTTCCCCAGGTCAACCATTCGCGTTGTGGTCCAAGGATATTGCTTTTGCCCAGTTGCCCCTACAACTATAGTCTTTTTGTTTCTTAATTTTCCCAATGGTTGTTTCAGGACCGAGTATTCTGCTCCAGTGTCCACCAGAAAGTTTACAGGGGTCCCCTCCACATTCAGGGTTACCCTAGGCTCAGGGAGGGGGTCCAAGCCCTATTACCCCTAATCATCTTCCTCAAGAGCCAGGACCTTAGGGCCCCTGCCCTTCTGCTTTGGGCAATCTCAAGCCCATTGTCCTTTTCCTTTACAGTAGGCACACTGATCTTTTTCCAGCCGGCGTCTCTGTTCTCCATTTTCCTTTGGTCTAGGTCTTCTGTTGCCAGGTTCCCTGTCTCTCTAGGCCCTGTTCTATCTATCTATCTATCTATCTATCTATCTATCTATATATATATATATATATATATCTACAACTGCAGCCAGTATCCTAGTCAAGTTTCTTTCTTGTTTGCGATCCCACCTATCCTCTCTTCTCTCTCTCTCTCTTTTCTCTTTCTTGTTTCTCTTCCTCAGTCTCTCTCTTATGGTACACTTTCTCTGCCTCTCTCACAAGATCCTGCAAAGTATAGTCCTGTAATCCTTCTATACATTGCAACCTTTTCTTAATGTCAGGAGCTGACTGTCCTATAAAGGCCATAGACACAGCCGCTCGCTGTCCCTCGGAGGTTGGGTCAAAGGGCGTGTACCGACTATAGGCCTCCATCAACCTCTCAAGGAATACGGATGGTGGCTCAACAGGACCCTGAAGCACTTCTCTTACCTTAGCCAAATTGGTGGGGCACTGAGCAGCCCCTTTGAGACCTGCCACAAGGGTCCGGCGGTAAACTGTCAGCCACTCCCTACCTTCAGCTGTGTTGAAGTCCCAATCTAGTGGATCAAGGGGGAATCCAGCATCGATCTCATTCGGGAGGGTAGTGGGGCTCCCATTGGTCCCTGGGACATTCTTCTGTGCCTCCAAGAGAATTCTCTCCCTTTCCTCTGTGGTGAAGAGAACCTGCAAAAGCTGCTGGCAATCATCCCAGGTGGGCTGGTGAGAGACCATCAAGGATTCCACCAGACCTATAAGACTAGCAGGGTTCTCAGAAAAAGATGGGTGGTTAGCTTTCCAACTATATAAATCAGCTGAGGAAAAAAATCATCCCAGGTGGGCTGGTGAGAGACCATCAAGGATTCCACCAGACCTATAAGACTAGCAGGGTTCTCAGAAAAAGATGGGTGGTTAGCTTTCCAACTATATAAATCAGCTGAGGAAAAAGGCCAATATTGTAAGGGTTGCAAAGCCGGTGGGCCCACGGGGGGCCCGAACGTTCGGAGAGGTAGAGCCACCATGGAATCAGGTCCCTCTGGGCTCAACCCTCTCTGGCTCCGAGTGCCAGTTGCCGGCCCTCCCCCCTCTGCTCCTTGTAGTTCCAGGCTCCGGGCTGGAACTGAGGTTGGTGCCGGGGACGGATGCAGTGGCTGGGGGTAAGAGGGTAGCGGCAGCAGGCTCAGCCAATTGGGTGGCTCCTCAATCTCAGGGTAGATCTTAGGCGGAGCTGAAGGTTTTGTTTCCAAAGCTGGCTTTTGTTTTAATTTGGGCTCTGTGCCATGGAGAGCCAGGGCTCGGGAGCCTGGCTTTCTTCCTCTCACCCAAGGTTTCACCCATGGGGGTGGGTTCTGGACCAGGTCTTGCCAAATAGTAATATATGGCTGATGATCAGGATGGGACCCTGGTCCTTCCTTGAAGACAATAGCTTTTACCTCAAAAATAATGGTCCAGTCAAAAGTCCCTTTGGGTGGCCACCCAACATCAAAAGTAGGCCACTCCGAAGCACAAAAAGTCTGCCACGGTTTTTTCTTAACCTCAACTGAAAAATTATGAGCCCTAGTTCTAACTTCACTCCAATGATCCAATGTCAAACTTAGAGGAGTCGTTACAGTCTGTCTCATTGCCACAAGTAACATAAAACACAAACACAAGATACACAGAAAAACACTACAAAAAATCCTTCTCAATCTCGAATGCCAGCACCACTCCAGAGAAACAAATGACCAGGAGGTCTCTCGCGTCCCCTCTCTCAAGAGGACCACTGTATCCTCCCCGGCACCTAAATGGGGCCCTCCCAGGCATCCCTGGGGTCCCCTGTCCTCCTGGGACGTCTCCCAGGGCTACAGCCGCTGATCCACTAGCACGTCTGCCTGATCACCCCATCTGTCTCCTCAAGAGACAGAAACGGCTGTCAAACCGAAAGCAACCTTCGCGAAGTCAACTTTTGCTCAACTTTTGTGCAAACCATATACAGAACCAGACAACAGAGACAAAAACAGAGACAGAAATTTCACAAACTAGAAAACAGAAATAGGCCCAAGACACAGAAATCTCACCTCCAAGTGGGTTCTCGTGGAGATTGGGGTAGCCACAACTTCCCAGCCAATGCACCAAATGAAATACCCATGGGAGGGAAGTCCCTCTCCCGACTCCCGACACTCCGGATATCACCGCCACCCAAAAACTCGCAAGAGACCTTCTTGATGCAATTGTAAGAGGTTTATTTCGGGGGGTGGGGGGATCAGTGCACTGAGGACGCCACTCATATCCCACGCAGGGGTAGAGGAGCTTCAACCACAATTTGGGGGAGAGTAGGGTATTTAAACCACAATCCAAGGGGGTGAGGGGAAATACAAGTGGAAAGTACCAGCCCATTGTTTACCACAACCGAAGGGGGTGAGGGGAAATGCAGGTGGAATGTACCAGCCCATTAGTTAGTCAGCAGGAAACATCCTATACTTGTTTTCCTCAGGAATGAATTTAATCCTACTTTACTATCAGCTTTGTGGTTAGCTAGTTCCTGGAGCGTGGCTGGCCTGACTCCACTGCCTGTCACAGGGGTCTCTAAAATTTTTATTTCTCTCAGTCTGTCTCTGAGACTTGCTATGCCCAGATTGCAGGGTCCCCAAAAACCACCAAGGAGCCAATTCAGATGCAAATCACACAAGGGTTTCTATGACAAGCTTAAGTAGGGGCTCCCACCATCACAAAAGCACTGGATCTGGAAGACAGCCCCGAGCGAGGGAGGAAGAAAGTATTTATGGGGCTCAGAGTACAGCTCAGCACTTTTTCATACATGTAAGCTTCCAATTGGTTAGTATTTTAATCTTGCTTTTCTGGCATGAAAGGAATGAGGCAGTTACAATACCATTACAAAGGGCAACTCCTGAGAGTTGAGTCACGAGGCCCTCCTGGCCCTCTTAGGTAAAACAGGCTTCCTCTAGTTAACTATGTGAGGGGAAGCAGCTTTGATCTCTTTGCTCCCTTCCTGGGGATGAGGAACAAGGGGAAGAACTAGGTGAAAGGTTGGTACCTGCAGGAGCCTGTGTAGTGGCAGTGGAGGGGCATTTTAAAACGGGGCTCCATATCCTTACAGACTCAGATCATTTGTTTTATGTACAAGTAATGTTTTAAGAGTTGTGAATGATAACAGTATGACCTAGCTCTAAGCATGTGATTATATACACACCTAAGATCTTAGAAAACAATAGAGTGAGACTTCATCAGACTCTCTTGAGAAGATGGGAATTGCTGGAAGATCTGCTGTGCAGCTCTTCACTACTCCTTCCTTCATGAGTGGGACTTCCGGCCTTTGCTGGGAAGGCAGGAATCCAGAGTGAGAATGAAGACTGGCTGTGTGTTGCAGATTAACTGTTGACTTATCTATTTCACTAGTGCAAAGATATTAGATTATCCATGTTAGCTGAATATTAATTTTCATGAACATCCATTCTTTAACTTAGACATTACAGGATATTTAAGATGACCTATTATGAACAATAAAGGGATAATATACTTATTCATGTTCTAGAGATGAAATATTGCATACACATTCAGTAGAGTAGTTGATAGGAAGGTAATAAATGTTTTATCTCTCAGAATGTCTAAGCGCACAATTGCTACGAAATCACATTGAGTAGGCATGGCTTCCATCTGTCTCATGGTGTTGATGTGCCATCCAGTAAACTGGATGTTGACAAAGGACTACACAGCCACCAAGAGAAGTCCAGAGCTCAGCTGGCCTACATGTAGCTAGCTAGCATTGAGTGGTGGTAATTTTGAGCATTCACCATTTTTATTTAGTTAAGAAGACTTCCTTTTATTATTAATTTTTAAGTGGTGCCTGAGGCTCAAACTCATGGTCTCATACATGCTAAAGAGGTACTCAGATGCCAGCATAAACCTCACCCCCAGCCTGTATTCCACATAATGAGGACTAGGACTAGGGCATATCTCAGAACCAGATTGGTTGGCCAACGTATTGGAAGACCTAGATTCCATCCCCAGCACCACAGTGCACACCATGGAAAAGCCTGTGGTTGGCCCTATCATTAGTATCAGGATTGAGGTTATTTCTATTGTACAAGTCTGTAACTGAACTTTTCTGAGAAGCTTGAGACATGTTAGAGAGGGGTTAAAGCTACTACAAATATTACAACAAGAACAGAGTGTCCTCAAAATAAATTTGGAGCCTAGGGGAAATGGAGTCTTCTATGTATGTGTTTACCCCATAGAAATCAGTTTGGAGTCTAATATAAGCCGGTATATATTAGGCAACCAACGAGATATCTGTTGTATTAATTTTGGCTTTCTTTTATAGACATTTTTCTATGTTAAAATGAATCATTTTCATAAAATCAACACATTATTAAAGTGCTGTTTGATGCAAAATAACTTGAATGATGTTCTACAAAAATAAACTATCACTGATGATACATTTGTGGTGGTGACTGCTAGATTCTCATGAGGGGTGAGTAGCTAGAAGAATTACAGCAGTGTTTAGTGTAGCTGTCTAATGTCATCTTGTCATAGTTTTCTGCATTATCAGTAACTACTGTACTTACTGTACAGCTGTAATTTTTAATTGATGAAATTGATGAAATAAAAATTTCCTATATTTGAGTGCATCTGCATTATTTGAATCCATCCTTTGTCTGCTCATCATAGCCAGTAGTGCAAGATTAGTTGCTTCAGGTTAGTTTCTCAAATTACTTTCCATATCACATAGGAATATCATAGCTTCCAGGGACTGTATAGGGAGAGGGGCTTGCTTTTTGCTCTATTCATAACAGCCAGACATTGGAAACAACCTAGATGTCCCTCAACAGACAAATGTATAAATAAAAGGTGGTACATTTACATATTGGACTCAGCCATTTTTTTTTATGAAAATTTCAGGTTAATGGATGGAACTAAAAAAAACATCCTGACTGAGGTAATCTAGACCCAGAAAGATAAATATAGTATGTATTCACTTATATTTGGATATTGGCTGTTAAGTTAATGATAACCAAGCTACAATCCATTGAACCATAGAGGGTAGGTAGAGAGTAAGGGACTAGGTGTGAGGGCAGCAGATAGATCTCTCTAAAAAGGTGGAATAGTCTACTAGATAGTTATGGATGGATGGAGTGGGGAGGTAGAACAGGAGGGTCAACTGAGGACCATGAGGAAAGAGGAGGACAAGGGAGGCAATAGGATGAGAGTCAGCTAAAATTAAGGGCCATTTGAGTGGTAGCATGGAAAACATAATACAGTAGAAGCTTCCTAAAATATATGTGTATATATACATATATAATTTCTAAATGAAATTTTCAAATAATGGAAAAGAAAGCCTCAACAGGACATCTCTTGTTACCAAATGAAGCTTCCAGTACCAGGTTGGGTTACATCTACTTGAGTTTTTGGATAAAGGTGTGTGGTAGAAGTTAGATATATTTAGTAAATTGGTATGCAGTTCAGTTTGGCATCTGGAAACAGATAAACTTTGGTATTCCTTTACTTGCTAAAATGGACAGAGCGCAGTTGAGACCATAGTTCTAAGAACTGCCTTGTTGAAGGGGTGTGACTAAGAAACTAGGACAAACTACAAGAGGAAGTCAGTTGGGAAAAAAGAAGAGACCAGAAAAACTGCAAGAGGAAATCAATTGGAAAAAAAGAAACCTGTTGGGAAAAGGGGAAGAAAACCAGACAAGCTACAAGAGAATGTAAGTTGAAGAAAAAGAAGAAACCAGTTGAAGAAAAAGAAGAAGCCAGACAAGCTGTTAGAGGACATCAGTTGAAAGAAAGAGGGACAGGACTGCTGGAGAGAGTTTGTTAAAGGCTCCAGAGTGTCAGAAGAGTGAGTGAGGCAAACAGAGTTTGAAAGCTGTTTGAGCAGCCCTCAGTTTGGCAGTTGGAACAGACTGTCTTTAATAACTGGCCACTATTTTGTGGATGAAATAAGCTGGCCTTGCGAACTGGCAATGTTAGGCCCAATGGACACCAAGCTTAAAAGGAACTGCCTGCTGGGACTGCCATAAATCAGGTTACTCTTCATGGACCCACAATAATAATAATATTATTATTATTTTAAAAAGAAATTAAAGTTATAGGTATTAGTTCAGTATTAGTTAGGTGTTGGTAGTTAAGTGTTTTATAGGTAGTAATAAATAAAAATATAAGACATGGTTGTAAAGAAAAAATATCTGGTTACAAAGGTGTCTCATGGGAACCCCTAAACAACCCAGGCTGTTGCCAAGACAAACTGCTCTAGACATACAGCAAGGTTCCGTTGCTAAAAGCACAACTCAATGAACATGTAAAATTGAGATATTGCCTACATGGAATCTCCGCCCCTACGTTCTAGTATCTTTGGTACAGGAAAGTACTCTGCAGGCTACCTATGAGTAAACACCAATTTGAGGGGAACCCTGTAGTTGTCTAGGCAGAGAACTGAACTCAAGAAGAGACGAGAATGAAACTCAGTTCAGATTGAACTGAACTCAAGAAGAGATGAGAATGAAACTCAGTTCAGATTGACTTCAGCAACCTGGATCGGACTTCAGGGAGTTTAATGCCAGGCCGTTCAATGTAGAGGAATTCTAGTCCAGCAACATGGCTTCTCTGACAAGAGATCACATCCGAAGACCTTCTAGGTCTGTGTGATCCAGCTGTTGTCATCCACACCTTTAATCCTTCTGGCTGGAATGCAGACACACCCTTTGTACACACCTTTTATCCCAAACAATAAAGGTGAAGTTAGCTTGTAGAAGGAAGCACACATGTTTGAAAGTGATATCCAATTGAGTGGTAGACAAAGTGATGAATCAGAGAAAGATTTGACAGACTGAGATACAGGATACACCCAACTCTCACCAGAACAAACAGGATAAAGAGGCTATTTAAGAGCTGTACAGTACAGTAGAGAGTTCGGTAGAGAAGATCATACAGTACAGTGCAGTTTGGTTCAGTTCAGTTCAGTCACTCAATTGGAAGTCAGTGAGTGCAGTGTATTGGGGTTGAGTTTTTGTCTGAGTTTGTGTAGTTCCGTGAAGTTCAGCAGAGGCAGTTGAAGTTAGAGACTAAGGAGAAGTCAAAAGATTAGAACAGATTGCCAGAGTTAGTTTGAGACCAAGCAAAGCAATTTAGTCAGAAGCTGAGGGAAGCCAGAGTGAATCAGTCAGCTTGGAGAGGAGTCTGAGCCACAACTGTGTTGAACCAGCCAGCTAGAATTCAGAAAGAACCAGAAAAGAGCCAGTTACTCAGCAGTAAGCCTCCAAGATGACAATTGCATCAGATGAAAAAAAGTGACTTTTATAGTTCAATGTCAACAAGTACAATTTGGCGAGAAGTTTCCAGTAAACAATCATTCTAAGTCCAGGTATATAATAAAGCATAGAGTGTGTGTAAGGAGCCTGTAAGCAGCTGTCAGCCACAGCCCAGCTGAGGCCCAGCTGTAGGAGCCAGATAAGTAGATAAGGAGTGCCACCATATGTGGATGATGTAGTAATTAGAATAATTAGCCCGCCTTATGCAGATATTTTAATGAAGCTAAAATGAAAGTATAAAAACCAAAGGAGACAAGCAGTAAGCGGCGATCAGTCTTGTCACTGACGTCCTGCCTCTGTCTCTATCTTGGGTCTATGCCCCTTCCTCAGACCTTGTGCTGAGACCTCTCTCTCTATCCCTTGCCCATTCACTCAGGCCTTGAACTGAGACTAGAAATGGGGCTTTGCCCTGAACATCGAAGCAGGGGAACAGGAGAGCCAAGGTCTTTGGACAGGTCATATGATGTGTGATGTGGGAATATTAATATAAGTGTAGGATGTGGTGGTTACATATATTGTAATATTAGTTATTCTAGCTTTAATGACCATTAAGTGTTTCTGTTTGATTGATGCAGCTTATCCTGATCCTATAGAAGTTGAAATATTCCATCTAGTAAATATCATAAAGACCAGCCTGCCTAATTGTATTCCATTTGACCTTATTGGGTGGCGAGTGCCGTCACCTGGTCACACGACTCCCTTCCATAGAGAAGGAGGTGTCAGGATTTGGATGACCAAACCGCGCTCCGGACAGCGTGACTACATAAAAACTCCTTTGCAAATTACATGTGACCATGATGGTAGGTCCTACAGATTAAAGGCCTAGAATTTAATGTGGTATCTTACCATGATAACATAGAGATCAGAAGTACATAAAATATATACAACATCTCTTCTAAGGACAGGTTCTATTGACTCTGGGAGCTAAAGACAATGGTCTAGTGAGGGGAAGTCTAGGGCAATCATTCTGGGGAATTTGGGTGGGGTTTGTCTCTATAGCAAAGGTGGATGAGATCTGCCTCCACGGATAGCAAAAAGGTCACCGTGTCATTAACAATATCCACTCTCAGATTTCTGGATGGAATGCAGGTATTTTAATTATCTCTCCCACTGAGGAGACACCTCTGCATGATTAACAATCCTGGTTCCTTACTGCTCTGAAAGGACCTTTGTAACCCCAACACCAACCCAGTCACAAACCCTTTTGTAGAGGAACTTTAATCCAGCAACATGGCTACTCCAGCAACGGATCACATCCAAAAGCCTAGGTCTGTGTGATCCAGTTGGAATACAAACATGCCCTTAGTATACACCTTTAATCTGTCTGGCTGGAATATACACAATGACATCTAATTGAGAGGCAAAGTGATGAATTAGAGACAGATTTAACAAAATGAGTCAGAGATAGGATATGTCCAACTCTCACAAGAACAGACAGGAAAGAGAAACTACTTAAGAGCAGTGCAGGGAGGGGGCAGGGAGTTCATGGAGACAGTGCAGTAGAGTTGGGGAGTGGAGTACAGTTCCATGCAGTTGAGTGCATTTCAGTGGAGTGCCGCTGAGTTCGTGCAGCTCAGTTTATCCAGTTCAGTTTGTGGAGTTTAGAGGCAGTTTTCCAAGCAGAGCAATTCAGGGAGAAGTGGAGAGAAGCCAGTTTGAATCAGTCAGCTTGGAGAGGAGTTTTGAGCCAGAACAAGTGAATTGAACCAGCCAACCAGAGTTCAGAAAGAACTAGAAAGAGTGAGCTTATTCATCAGTAAGTCTTGGTGGCTGAAAACATTCTAGGCCTAGGTTAGCAGATAAAGGCTGGATGCTGAAGCCTTTAAGGTCCAGGCTTGCTGAAGATTAGATTGCATGGAGGCTAGAAGCTTCTAGGCCTAGGGCTAGGGGTAGTTAGATTGAAACAATCTGGACTCAGCCCAACCTATGTATTCATAAAGTTTGAGTATAACTCTTATCTCATCCCCTCATCTGAGGAAATAAAAACATTTACACTCTTTGATCTACAATGGTGTTCTGCCTGCGAGATACATTAGTGTAATGGTGGCACAAAGCTTGTGGGAGTAACCAACCAATATCTGATTTAACTTAAGGCCCACTCTACCATGAGATAAAACAAACATGTGACACTGCTTGGGTGACCAAGAACCTGAGACTTGAGACTAGATAGATAGGTCAGGGATCTGGGGTAAAACTAAATACCACTGTTTAAAAAGCGAGCAAACAAAAACATGGCAATAAAATGACTCCTAATGACATCTTGCTATTCTCATAGATCAATGCCTTGGCTCAACCATCAATGCCTTGGCTCAACCATCATCAGAGAAACATTCTCCTGCAACGAAAGGGAGACCACAAACAAACAGACAATGTTCAAAGAGTGAGAGACCTTGGTACACTCAGCCCTAAATTGGATGCTTCCATCAAATCCTCTTCAAGGCTCAGGGAACCCTATGGAAAATGAGGCTGAAAGAGTGTAAGAATCAGAATGGATGGAGGACACACACACACACACACACAAAAAAAAAAAAAAAAAAAAAAAACAAGGCCCCTGAAACTAACAGGATTGATACACATATGAACTCACAGAGACTGAGGTAGCATTCATGGGGCTTGCATGATGATGCAAGGTCCTAAAACTGAAAGGAGAAATAATACATGCCCCACCCTCACCACTTGCTACTTCACCACCAGCTACTTGCAATTGACAACCACTTGCAAATGAAGTTAGTTTCCTCCAAGGGAGTCTCCCTGGGGAAACAAGTTACTCTTTAGGACAGGCTGCACCTCCAGCAGTAGATGGCCGACAGAAAATGAACTCAGTGGCAGCTTTGCAGGTTCCTTGTCTCATAATGTTGTGTCAGAACTTTTATTTTATTTTATGGTTTTGTTACTTTAAAATTTTTATCTTATTATTTCCCATTTTTAAATTTCTATTTTGTTTATATAGTTTTCTTCTCTTTTTTTTGCCTGCAGGCCCTTTGTGCATATTTTGTGGCTTTTAGTTTAGTGATTTTATGGAATTCCTCAGTATGTGAACAAGTAGGCCTCTTTCGTGTACCTTTTCTTGTGTTATTTTCCTTCTGCTTTTTTTGTCCAATTTCAATGTGTTAGTTTTCCTTTTATATTATATTATATATATAATATATAATAATTCTTATTATATATTTGTTTCATTATCATGCCTTAGAAGTCTGTTTTCTAATTAGAGACATAAAAAGGGATGGATCTGGATGGAAGGGAAAGGCAGGAGTAACTGGGAGGAGTAGAGGACGGGGAAACAGTAATAAAGGTGTATCATGTGAAAGAAACAAATTTAATCCCTTCTTCTGGAATTTAGTTTTTTGAGACTACATCTCTCCATGTAGTCCTGTCCTGGAACTCACTATGTAGACCAGGCTATCCTTGAACTCACAGAGATTTGCCTGCTTCTGCTCCTGTGTGCTGGGATTAAAGGTGTACAACACCATGCCTGGCTCAAGGAAAAGAAATCTATTTTCAAGAAAAGGAAAACCTTTTCCACAAGTGAGCTTGGAATGCAGCTCAGTGATTGGGTGCTTACCTAGCATGTACAAGGCCCTGGGCTCTTCATCTAGTACCACAAAAATGAAAAAAAACCACTACCACCAACAACTCACAAAACAGAAGAAATTATATAAACCTGGCAGAGTTGTAGTATCCAAAAAATACAAGGAACTCAACTAAAAAAATGGACATATTGCCAACACTAGACCATGAAAACATGGGAAATTTGAATAAGACCAATTGAGAACATTAAATCAGAAACCAAAATATCTCCATAAAGAAAAGGCAAGATCAGATAGATGGTTGGAATCTTTCAAACATCAATTAAAGAAGAATTAATGCCAGTCATCTTTAGATTCATGTAAAAATAAAGGAGTGCTTCCAAAACCAGAAGCGAGTACAAGAGAGACTGCTGTTTTCTGATCGATATTGATACAAAACTTCTGAAGGAAATACTAGAAGCTGTATCAAACAGCACGATGAAGGGTAGTACACAACTCCTAACTGGAAATTGTTCTTGGAAGGAGAGGATGGTTTACCCTAATAAAATAATGAAAAATCACATTAGCAGGAAGACAAAAATCACAATTGCTTCAATTGATGAAGAAAAAAGTATAAACAGCTCACCACTTGATTGTGTTAAAAATAAATAAATAAGGGAAAAATAAAAGAAAACTATCACAATCCAACAAGAAGGCTGTATCTAAATACCCAGCTAGCTTCAATCAGTACTGAATGGATGAAAGGTAGGTTTTCTTCCAAGATCAAGAATAAGAGAAAGGAGCTGACTTCCACACATTCTTTTCAAGGTCTCAACACCTAACCAGGACACCCAAATTATGAAGAAAATTATCTGTGTTCACAGATGATATTTTACATGTTACTAAACTCTAAATATCTTATAGTCTAGGGCTAGAGACATGGCTGAGGTTAAGTGTCGCGTCCCCCCTTGTCCAGCAAGGAATGACGCAACTCACAAAAGCTCTTCTCCTGCAGTTTATTCAGGTCCCTTGAAAACAGTCTTCCGAATGCCCGGGCAGACCCAACCCACAGGCTAAATACTAAATGAACAGCCAATCAAGTAAAGCCACGTGGTGCTATCTTAGAGGCCCACGTATGCGGAAGCAAGCCAGATCAGCGGTCTTAGCCAAATATGGACTTGTTTACCACCGAGAGCGCTCACCGTCGGGCTGGTGGAAGGCGGAGACCAGCGCCATCTTTAAGGCGCGGCACGTCGCAGCTCTCTACAGTTCCTCCTTTTTTATTTTTATTTTTTCTAAAGTTGGTAGAAGTCCCTGGAAAGGTTTCGTAATCCCCCTATTTGGGGATCTCACGGTGGGCCTGAGCCTGTAGGAGGGCGGTGCTCAAACTCTTACCCGTCTCTGGGTCAGCCTCCCCACTCGGGACTGCCCTGTCTTAGGTGGCCGAGACTTACCCGTCAACTCCGTCACTGACTTACCAGACCCTAATATCCGTGGAACGAATACCTCAGTGGGCAGGGACTATGCTTAGTGAAGATTTACTTCACGGCAGCAAGCCATGCCTGAGGGGACTGGCCCGCCTCAATGGCGACAAGGGCTTGTATAATCATGGCTGCATTACACTTTTGTGTGGCTCTCATTTTGTAGATGCACCATAGGCAAACCAGAGAGGCTAGCATCATTAGTATTGCCAAAGAGCCTATGCCCGCCCACTCCTTAAGATGATCCATAGCCGTCTGTATCCAAGAAGTCAAGCCAGTAGCCAGGCTCAGATCCACCCGAGTGGAGTTGATGTGGATGATTGTCGCTCTCAGCTCTCTCATCAAATTTTCAAATTCAGCCGACCAATCCTGTAAGAGGAACTTTGACAATTGTCTAGACAAATTAGCAGCTTTTGTATAATTTTGATATTGTACGGAAGTAACACACAAACCTTGCAATTTCCACTCACACCCTAATTGTGCTAGTTGCCAAAGAGAATCAATCTGTTCTTGTATTAAATCTATGCGTTGATTAACTATCATAAGACCTCCTTTGAGATGAGAATTCATAGAGGCCTGAGTATCCAATGCCTGTGCCACAGTGGCTGAGATGTTATTCAGGGCATTGGCAGTCTGTATAGAACTAGACAAGGCGATAGCTGAGGCAGTAGCTCCCACAGCAGCAACAGTGATAGCAGTAACAATAGCTGCAGTGATGCCAAAATCTCTTTTAAATCTGAATAGCATCATGGTATTAGGAGCCTCTACAGGAACTGGTACATATCGAGGCATTCTAGTCACCACAGCCACAGGAAAGGCTGTGGCATTCCAGCATAGGGCATAAAAACATGTGCCTGGAGTGCATACTAACTTTTCTTCACCTAAGGATGCACTCCCATTACTTACAATCCACAGAAAAGGAGGCCAGAGACATACTGGCGAAGCTGAAAAGCTCTTGTTGCGATAAGAATGAAACAAAGAATTCCAAGTACCAGAGCCACTACTGCTAGAGAAATCCAATCTGGTAGCAGACCCTAGGGAAAAATTACCTCTTTGATAAATTCCTCCTCCAAGCATAATGACAGGTCCCAAGTCCATGCAACTTCCATTTACTCCACACAAAAGCCACAAATCAAAAGGATTGGTGGCAGTCTGCTGAGGATCCCTAGTAGATATATCAAGCATTCCTGTACAAGACTTATTCACTATATTACTAATCATGGGGCTAAAGGAAAAATGATCTTGTTGAACCCAAACTGCTCTGCGCTCTTGACACCCAGTCCAGGGAAAAGGTCCTTCCTCTCCTGTGGATCCTCTACAAAAAGGTGCCCAGCGTGGCTGTCTGGGGGGGTCCCGGTCAGAAACTCGTGTGGGCCACCATCCTTCAAGGCGAGAACCATTGCCTGAAAACAAACCACCACTCCTACCCCCAAACCTCAATTGTGGTAAAAAATCTGCTGACTGCTGAGACAATTTAATGCATTTTGTATCATCGACCTATTGAAGCTCATTAAAAAGCACAAACTACCCTTCAAGCTGACATTTCTATTACCCTCTATAGGGCTTCTCTGATCATCAAAGGGAAGGTAGGGTAAGCCTAAGCTTCTATTACTGCTAAATAAGCGTGGAAACACAGTTGCATCATGTCTGACCGGCATCAGCTTTGGGAATATCGACAGGATCCCCCATCTCAGCTCGGTCATTCCTGACATACTCACTGCTACTAACACCAGGATCCTTAGGAAGGTCTTCATGACGAATCTTCCTCACAAGGCATTCAGGCACCCACACTGGATCTTGTTGATCCTGAGGAAAAACACAAACAGACCCTCTCGCCCATGTTAGCACGGGGTCAGGCCCCCGCCAAGAGCCTGTCAGAATGTCCTTCCACTTCACCATGCTTTTAGGTGAACCATGGGAATCCTGATGTCTGTCCGCTGCTGAGCGGCCTTGAGCATCCAAATTGAAAAAATTTAAAGTAAATAAGGCTAAAGATATTCTCTCCTTGGGGGTACGGCCTTGGCATATTCCCCCTTTTTGTTTTTGCAAGCATTCTTTCAAGGTACGATGAGCACGCTCCACAATTCCTTGTCCTTGAGGATTGTATGGTAATCCGTGATTAAGCTGTACCTCCATCTGATTACAGAAGGAGACAAAGGACTGAGCCGTATAGGCTGGTCCATTGTCCGTTTTTAGCTGCTGTGGTTTTCCCCATGCAGCCCAGGCTTCTAAGCAATGTCCTATGACATTGCGAGCCTTTTCTCCACTCATAGGTGTAGCATGTATGATACCTGAGCAGGTATCCACAGATACATGAATATATTTTAAGGTTCCAAACTCTGAAATGTGGGTAACGTCCATTTGCCAGATTTTGAGTGGCATCAACCCTCTAGGGTTCACTCCCACACTGGGAGGATGATGATGAATCACACACTGAGGACAGTCCAAAACTACTTGTCTAGCATCTGCTCTAGACAAATGGAATTTCTGCTGTAGAGTTTTTGCATTTACATGAAATAATTGGTGAAACTGTCTGGCTTGATCCAGGAATGAGCTCCAAAAAATGCATTCCATCCTGGTCATTGATCAACTTTATCATTAACTTCACTTAATGGTCCAGGTAATCCTGTATGTGCTCTGATATGTTGAATATAAAAACACCTTTTTCTCTGCCAGATTAAAACTTGTAACTCTTGTAATAAGGCACATACTGTACTACTATTCTTAATAGGACCTGCTAATTCTAATACTTTCACTGCGTTGACCACATAGACTGAATCTGAAATCAAATTGAATGCAAATTGACATTTTTTAAACACCTCAATTACTATTTTCAATTCTACTATTTGGGGGGAGCCCAGTTGAAATTGACATAACACGGGCTCTTGTCTTTCTATCAAATAGGCTCCACAGCCTGTCTTTGAGCCGTCAGTAAACACATTTGGTGACCCTTGAAGTGGTACTGCTGAAGTAACCTTAGGGAATATCACTGGGTGCTCCTTAAAAAATGATAGCAATGGATGTTTAGGGTAATGGTTATCAATCACTCCTTCAAAGCTACATTGCAATATTGCCCAGTCATCTACAGTGCCACACAAAATCTTAATTTGATAACTGGAATAAGGAACTATTATACTGGCAGGAGCAACTCCAAAAGACTGCAAGCATTGTTGGACACCATTAAAGGCTAAAGCAGCAAGTGCAGTGGGATAATGTTCTAATCTGTTCTTACTTGTGTCCACATCCCCAGGCAGAAAGATCTCCCTACTTTCAGGGACTGAACTGGCTGATCTGAGTGGCTTCTGGATATGGAGGAGGAGTTGAAGGTGCCATGGCAACGGCTTTGTTTACACCAGCTGCCGCCAGCGTGGCTGAACGCGCTGTAGCAACGACTCCACCCACTCCGACTGCCGCTGACGTGTCAGGCACCATGGCAACAGCTCCACCCATACCGACTGCAGCAGCGGCTCCTCCCACACCGACTGCCGCCTGCGTGTCCTTCTCTTTTACTTTTTTCTTTTCCTTTTTTCTAATAACAGTCCTCTCCAACTGTTCTATTAGAGCGTGTAGCTCTCCTTCAGAATCTGTGCTCTCTGAGTCCTCAAAATCTCTAAAATCTCTAAAATCTGTGAGATCGGGATAGAGAGGAACTTTCTTTTTGCCTCCCTTTTCACTGTCTGCCTGCTCAAATCTTTCGCCTTTGTTACTTTCCTTTTCACTGTCTATTTGCTCAGATCTTTCCCCTTGCAGCAGTTCCAAGGCTGACACTCCCTCTTTGATTGCATTACAACATCTCTGATCTTCTAAACAACTCCTCACCATTTTCCAAATCGGTCTTACTCCATGCTTCAGAGTCCCCTGCTCCCAAGCAAAATCCAAGTCCCTGCCCAATTTGTCCCAGCAGGATACTGTAAGATTCCCGGACACCGCAAACCACGGAGCCACGGAATCACATTCATTTAAAAATCTTTCTAAGGTAGACTTCTTAATCTTCAAATTCCTAGCTAAAAGTAGCTCCTGAAGAGCCAGAAAAATTGGGTGTGACTCACACAACCCCATGTTTAAAAATTTACTTTCAGTTTGCAGCTTCCCCACGAAACTGTATCTTTTGTTCGCTATCTCCGCGAAACTTTACCGTACGTTCACTATCTCCGTGAAACTTCACCGTACGTTCGCTATCTCCACGAAACTTTACCTTGTGTTCGCTATCTCCGTGAAACTTTATTGTCCTGATTTATCCCAGGAACTTACCAACGCGTTGCCCCTGACTGCAGGAGTTCTGAGTCTTTCCTGGGTCCCCGTACGGGCCACCACTTTGTCGTGTCCCCCCTTGTCCAGCAAGGAATGACGCAACTCACAAAAGCTCTTCTCCTGCAGTTTATTCAGGTCCCTTGAAAACAGTCTTCCGAATGCCCGGGCAGACCCAACCCACAGGCTAAATACTAAATGAACAGCCAATCAAGTAAAGCCACGTGGTGCTATCTTAGAGGCCCACGTATGCGGAAGCAAGCCAGATCAGCGGTCTTAGCCAAATATGGACTTGTTTACCACCGAGAGCGCTCACCGTCGGGCTGGTGGAAGGCGGAGACCAGCGCCATCTTTAAGGCGCGGCACGTC
>CAJQZJ010032527.1:2205559-2235528 GCA_907164525.1 Lophiomys imhausi
CACACACACACACACACACACACACACACACACACACACACACACACCATACAATGGAAAAAAACCTGTAAATCCTGTATCTGTTAAGGGGTTAATAACTAGAATAAATAAAGAACTACAACTTGACAAGAACAAAATTAACCTAGTTTAAAAAGGGCAAAGGATATGGACATCCCAAATAGCTAACAGATAAGAAAACGTGTTCAATATTGAAGAAATGGAAATCAAAACCACAATGTGGGACTGAAAAAATGGCTCAGTGTTTAAGAGAAGTTGTCCTCTTCCAGAGGACCCAAGTTTGGTTCCCAGTACTCATGTCACATGGCTCAGAACTACTTGTAAATACAGCTAGAGGGGAACCAGCTCCCTTTTCTGGCCTTGATAGATTCCTACAATGCATACACAAACCCCTTCACAGTTACACACATATACACATAATTAAAAATAAAATTGTGGGGGGCTGGAGAGATGGCTCAGCGGTTAAGAGCACTGGCTGCTCTTCCAGAGGTCATGAGTTCAATTCACAACAACCACATGGTGGCTCACAACCATCCATGATGAAATCTGTTGCCCTCTTCTGGCCTGCAGATATACCTGCAGACAGAACACTGTATACATAATAAATAAATATATCTTTAAAAAAATAAAATAAAACTGTAAGATATCATCTCACACCTTTTGGATATCTACTGTGATAAAGAGAAAGGGAAAAAAAGGTCCACACATGTTCAAGAGACTGGAAAACTGTACTTGTGTACTGTTGGTAAGGCTATAAAGTGGTAACAGCACTATAGAAAAACACATCAATTCCTCAAAACTTTAAAACTCCAGCAATCTCACTTTTGGGAATATCTCAAAGCAGGGTCTCAAAGAGGTATATACACACCTAGGTTCACAGAAGCTCTGTTCAAAATAGCCAAGTTGAAAATCATCTTTCATCCACAAATGCACAAATAAGCAAAAGGCAGTATGTGTGTATACCTCCTGTGGAACACTATCCAGCCTTGAACAGGAAAGTAATCCTGCCACACACTTCAACACGAAGGGATCTTGTGGGCATCATGCTGTGAGATAACCCGATCATAAAAACACAAATATTGTGTGGCTTCATGTTCCTATCTAAAGTAGTAAATTCTGAGAAAAGGAAAAGTTAGTGTTGAGCAGGAACTAGGCATGGGGAGAATTGGGAAGCTGTTAAACCAGGACACAGCTGTTGCTGTTGTTGTTTTAAATAGTGTGTCTATCAGTCAGTCAGCAGAAAATCAGGACAGAGAACACAGCTTAAGGAGAATGCAGGCAATTGCTGCCCTACAAATACAACCTCCATCTATAGTTAAAAAAAAAAAAAAGCCTTTCAAGTCTTTTTGACCATCACTCCTCTCCTTATTTCCACATGGAGGCTTGGACCCTCTAGCTGGTGTTGCATGATGGTCTGACTGATCAATAAAGGGACTGCAGCAATAGTGGCCAGTTTGGTAGCCCCATATTTTGCTAGGTGAAGATCTACAGCACCAGCTTCAAGCATGTCTTTACAGCAGGAACTTCATCCTCAATATCTAATCCAGTACTTTTTGTGTTCTTGGTGCACTACGTAAAGTTTAGACATTACTTCACTTGTCTTAAGACTTTTCTGCCAATGCCCATGGAATAGCTTCAAATACTTTGGCAAAGTTCTTAAAGGCATATTGTGGAAGTCTATGGCGTGTGCCTTCATATGATGTGATCTGTCTGGCCAATTTAGTTTCTGTTGTCCTCTATCAGTTATAAAATGTGCCCCTGAAAGCCTGTATCAATACCACCGTCTACACCGTCTAATATACAATGTCTGCATTGTATATTACCCATCAGATTCTCTCTTAAGAACCTCAAAGAACTATAGTAAAAATGGCATCTTCTTTTTTATGCTTAAAAACAAATCACCTGTGTCTTCACCTCCTAAGAGTTACACTTGCCAAAATTCCAAGGCAGGAGTCAGTCTACGAAGAATTATAGTGCCAACCGCTTAAGTCTTCTGAGATCCTGTTTTGAGTTCAGTCTCTTTAACATGATATTTTGATCACACGAAGACTGCTTTGTCAGCTATCCCTCTGATACCTGCACCGATGCCATCAATGACTGTGTATCCAGGAGATCCTCTTCTCCCTCACTAACATTCATCAGCTCTCTGGCAGGCATTTGCAAGCGCTTTTCCCTTGGTCCATGCGACGCCATCAGAAGGATAAGCATATACAGCTGGTTTTGCATCATTGACAGCTTAATTCACTTTGTTTCCTTCTTAAAACACGTGCCATAAAATACTCAAGAGCAATAGATACCAGAACTTTATGGACTGATTTTACAAACATTGAAATTGTCAGAATCTAGAAAGTAAATATGCATGCCCCAGCAATAAGCTTGGCCAGAAAACTTCATTTTGACTCATCATGGAGGTACAAAATACAGATGACATTCATCAACATCCCAAGGGATTGTTGCAGAAAATCATACCAAGTCAGGAAGGACTTTCATGGGCTTGTGCAGGATGTTTCGTAATCTATGACCTCTGAGACGGATGGGCCAATACTAAGAAGTTCTTCAGAAAGTCCCAAAAGTGCAAGGACAAGTACTGGGACAAAGCTTGTGCTATTCCCAGCCCAGGGCTCTCACACATGAAAGGCTGTTGTACAATCATTTCTACAGCTCACTTTCGGTTGCTTCATCATGTGTCACAATTTGTCATTTAAGAGTTGAACACAGGAGCTCTAGAGATGACTCAGCTGCAAAGAGCACTGGCTGCTCTTTCAGAGGACCTGGGTTCAATTCCCAGCATCCACATGGCAGCTCACCACTGTCTGTAGCTCCAGTTCCAGGGGATCTGACGCCCTTACACAGACATGGATGCACACAAAATAAAATGCATATGAAATAAAAATAATTTTTTTTTTGTTTTTCAAGACAAGTTTTCTCTGTATAGCCCTGGCTATCCTGGGTTCACTTTGTAGACCAGGCTAGCTTTGAACTCACAGAGATCCGCCTGCCTCTGCTTCCCTAATGCTGGGATTAGAGGGATGCACCACCACATCAATTACAGACCACTGTGATCTGCCATGTGGGTGCTGGGATTTGAACCTGGGTACTTTGGAAGGCAACCACTGAGTCATCTCTCCACCCCAAAATTAATTTAAAAAAAAAGTTAAACACAGACTCATATAGAATTCTAGGTATATTTCTAAACATTTGAATTAATACTTGTATAATAACATAGCACTATTATTCAACCTAATGTTAACATAAAACCCAACTATCAAAATTAACTGACAGCTATATAAACAATGTATATCTGTATAGTGAATGTAATTTAGTCATAAAAAGGAATGAAGTACTGATATTTGCTAGTATATAATAAGCCTTGAAATTGTTATCTTAAACAAATTGCTAATCACAAAAGATCACATATTTATGATTTCATTTATATGAAATATATATGACTGACGGATCTGCAGAGGTGAACAATGCATTAGGCATTGTTAGGTACTAAGGAAAAGGCAAAAGAGTGACGTTTTATAGGAGCATTTCTTTGGCAGAAATGCTTAGAGATTTAATGGTGGTGATTACCGTACAGCCTCAAGAAAATATTAAAAGCTGTTGAAATTATATACTTAAAGCAGGTGACTTTAATTAAAATTATGTCATAATAAAAATGTTTGCAAACTGATACAAGATACAAGAAAGATACACTGTAACCAAGTGTGTTTGATCCAGAAATGTGTTTTAACATCCAAAAGAGTCTGTCAGTGTGGTATATATGAAAAAAGAACAGACAAATCATAATCTAAATAGACATTTAAAAACTCACTCAAAAAAATCCTTCATTAGCTGGGAAAAATGAAGTCCATAGCCACTTATCATACTTAACAGTGAAAGGAGATGTTTTCTTCTTAAAAGGCAGGACACTTTTTACTACTTCTAGGGTAAAAGATCCCTTCGTGTTGAAGTGTGTGGCAGGATTACTTTCCTGTTCAAGGCTGGATAGTGTTCCACAGGAGGTATACACACATACTGCCTTTTGCTTATTTGTGCATTTGTGGATGAAAGATGATTTTCAACTTGGCTATTTTGAACAGAGCTTCTGTGAACCTAGGTGTGTATATACCTCTTTGAGACCCTGCTTTGAGATATTCCCAAAAGTGAGATTGCTGGAGTTTTAAAGTTTTGAGGAATTGATGTGTTTTTCTATAGTGCTGTTACCACTTTATAGCCTTACCAACAGTACACAAGTACAGTTTTCCAGTCTCTTGAACATGTGTGGACCTTTTTTTCCCTTTCTCTTTATCACAGTAGATATCCAAAAGGTGTGAGATGATATCTTACAGTTTTATTTTATTTTTTAAGGTGTATTATACTAGCCAGTAAAATAAGGCAATAAAACATAAATCCATATAGAGTAAAAAAACTAACTTATTTCCATTCACAAATGGCATAATGATGGATATAGTATATTGTAAAGGGTTCATTAAAGATTAGAACCTATAAAGGTGTTTAGCAACATCACAGGATGCAAGATGAATGGATTAAAAAATCTATTTTATTTCCATATACTAGTCACAAAATATTACACAAGAAATTGAAACAAATTCACAATGACATAAAAATTTAAATAGTGCAATTCTTAAAAGGGAAGTCATAAAATCTGCTAGGAAAACTTAAAGCTATAAGCAAGTAGTATATGTTATGCTTCTGGGATAAATTTTTCTTTATTCTTAAATGATAATTGTCCTTCAAATTAATGTATAGATGTAGAGCAAGGTTTCGGGAACAGCATTGCTGGTACTTGGTGTCAGATTACCCTATTGTTGGCCGCTGTTGTTGTGCGAGCCATCGCACTCCACTTACAGCAAAAAGTGTCGGAAAACACTTCTGTACTTATTTCCCTTGACAGAATCAAGAAACAGGAGAGTGGGGAAATAAACCCCGCTGCTGGACTACTGACAAAGGTATCAGGTGTGTGTGTGTGTGTGTGTGTGTGTGTGTGTGTGTGTGTGTGTGTAGGATAGACTCATAAAATGGAATGGAATCCACACCCTTGTACCACATTCAAACTGAAATTCAACCACAAAACTCAAATGGCATGAACTATAAAATACATAGAAAAGTAGGAGGAAATCTTAATGAATTTCAGTTGGGCAAAAATCTTCTAAGATACAACACAAAACTTATACTTCATCTTTATTGATTTTTGGTGAGGAGAAGGAAGGGAGAAATTGGGGGAGTAAGACAGGGAAGGAGTGAGGGAGTGAATAAAGAAGAGGGTAGGAGGGAGAGAGATTGAGAAAATGCACACACACACACACACACACACACACACACACAACATCAGATGCACAAAATATATCCAGATATAAAGGACTTCATCCAGAATGTGTTTTTAAAGTCTCTTATAACTCAGTAATAAGAAACAAGGCAAGAAGATGGAAAATTCATGTCAGCTGGGGCCACAAAGCAAGAGTCTACCTCAAACATTCAAGGTTATCTACAGTGCCCTGCCAAGTTTAGGAGTCAGGAGGAAGTAGCTGTGGGAGAACTGCTAACAGCCTGTATCAGCAGCGGAGAGTCTCCAGGACTCAGCTTTGGATGCAATGTTATTGTGTGGATGACTTCTACAGAATGAATAAGATGTTCACCAAGATGGAGATATTTCAGATCCAATGATTCCCAAATGTGCCACAACAATGGAGAAGCGGAAGTGAGAAGGCTTCAGAAAAGTCGCCAAAGACTGAGAAATCTGTTTTGTCTGTGTGTGCAAGCGCGATAGGCTTTCAGAATGGGCCTGTTGAAATGTATTCACTTACTAGTGACTGTACAGTGATTTCCTCGTTCCTCTGTAGGGACACAAAACGTTTGATATGACTCTAACACATTTTCCTATAGAGCATAAGGCACCTCAAGCTCTTGATCTGAACTCCTGCACTCAGCCCCAACAAACCAACCCCACAGACCAAACCAAAACTGTGCTGTTCACGTGAGCTTCTGAGCCATCAAGAGAAATGGACTGAGCGGCTTCAGCCTGGGTCTCAGTATGTCTCCAAATAGCCTGGCACGGCTCAATGCTGAGCTGCCTGCTCCTGCTGCAACAAATTTCCTCGTCCTCGCTTGCTCAAGTCTCCATACTAAAACCAGCTATTCTGTGGGCCCAGTGCTGCTCCTCTTAGATGAGGTGCTGCCTGTTCATAAATTTCAAACAAAAGCCTAGTAGGGCACTTGACTAATTTGTTGAAAATGTGTTGTTTGACAGTTAGAGCTCAAGGGATACTTGACCCCTACAAGATACAAAGCCTTCCGGTACAGGTGGGTTTGCTGGCATAAAGCCAGCCAAATGCGCTAGCCTAAAGCAGACGCCTATAGTACTGAGGAAGAGGGAATCATCACCCAAACTTACCCTTTGTGCTCAGGGGGTGTGAAGATCTACCCTCCCTTGCGCACATGCAATGCTATGAAAGGTTGAGGATCAAGCAGGAGAGCTTGAAGAGAAATTCAAAGAGCCCTCTTAATGCAGACTTCCCGGCTTCTTTTGGAAACCCCGTAGGCCGTCACAACAGTTAGTGTCACCCATCTCCAGGACACAGTGGGACACAGGACCCCAGGTCACAGTGGGACACAGGACTCACCAGCCACGTCTCCCCTGCTGCTCAATGGAGGTGCAGCAGGGAGACCCCTCAACTGAATGCAGCTGAATGTAATTAATCAGCAGAGCATACAATTTATGTGCCATTCTAAGGCATAGGAGTCGGTGTGTACAATTATCTAATTCAGAATATCCTCATCCTCCCCTACCTAAATGGGCTTGTGCCCATCAGCGGGTATTTCTCTCTAACCACAAAGCCTCTTCTCCATGACTTTGCCTAGTCAAGACATCTTATAATGAAATCAGTTTTCCCCTTTATGACTGGTTCTTTTACTTACCATGTTTCTAAGACCGTCCATGTTGTAGCATCTTATTTCATTGTTTTAATTAGCATGCAAAGTACTAAGCCTCTCCCACCCACCACCCTCCATAGCGCCCTTTCAGCTTTCACATCATGTGGTCTGTTACCCTCTCCTCCCTTCCCCTTTAACGATCCCCTTTCTAGTTTCCTAGCTAGTAGCTACACTCACACCCACATATATGCATGTGTATAAAAACTAATAGTCAAGGCCTGCATATGAGAACAGTTTTGAACCTGAGTTACCTCACTTAATATTTTCCAGGTGCATCCATTTCCCTGAAAATCCATCTTCAGTTAGCTAAATAAAAGTAGATTGTGCATATTTACTGTATTTTCACTATCCACGCATCTGTGGATATGCCCAATGTGTCTAGGCTGCTTCCATTTGTTATTGTAGAAAGAGCAGCAACAAGCCCCATGCTACTTTCTATGTAGGATAGAGTGCTCTGGGTATATGCATGAGGTATATACCCAGCTCCCACAGCAGTTTGCAGACTCCCACAATGGCTGCACTAGCTCACACCCCCACCCACAGTGAATGAGTGTTCTTATTTCCCAACATCACCATTAGCACTTGCTGCAGTTTGTTTTCTTTAAGGTAGACATTTGAACCGGAGTAAAAATCTTAAAGTAGCTTTATTTTGCATTTCTCTAGTGGCGGCGAAGGATTTTTCGAGGATCACTTCTATTAGCATCACATTTCACTCCTTCTGGTTGACTAGCATGGAAATGTGTAGGTGAGTAGCCTGTCATCAGGCAGTTAGCACCTGCATTGCTTCCACTTAGCTACTGTGCTTCTAATATTGTGTATGTTTTTATACAAACAGGGGTTTTCCATTCTCTTGAGGACACCTACAATTCTTAGCTCCCAGGCTAATTGGGTGTTTAATATAGGAAAAGATGATCTTTCCCCTGAAGCCAGTGCCACAGTTTGCAATCCCACCCACAATATCCAACAGTTCACTTCTCCACTGCCTCAGCAACAATAGTTTTGGTTTTTTTTTCCCCCAGTGCAGAATCAAACCCAGGGTGTCATGTGTGTGAAGCAAGTGCTGTCACTGAGCTACAAACTCAGCCACTGACCGTCCCCGAGAAGAGCAATGCTTGGGAGGAAGTGGCTTCTCGCTTATTTACACTATCCTATTAATGTCGAGTGTCGTTCCTTATGCTAATCGACACTTAGAAACTACGAGACTTTACAGAAATGTCCACTGGATTTATTTGGACACTGAGTTATTAAGATCTAGGAGTCGCAGCCAGTGAGATGGTGCTTGCTAACAGGGACTAGAGGAGCTTGCTGCCAGCCGTGACAGCCTTTGTCCAATCCCGAGGGCCCCATGTAAAGGGGAGAGCAGACTCCAGGAAGCTGCCCTTTGACCGCCAGGCATCCATACACACATAAGCAAGCAACAGCTTCTTAAAGATCCAGAGTCCACTGTATTTTCTGAATATTTAACATTGGGTGTTTCCAGTCTGCTGACCTAATTATACTATCTTCTCATGTCATATTTCATTAGCTTTCAGAGTATGCTCAAGTTGGGATACATGTTTACTAAGTACATCAAAATTTCACTGTAAATATTTGAAATTGCAAATTTTAATTAACAAAAATTAAAGACATGGCAGATTTCTCAAGGTATAGGTGAAAAAATTTGCAAAGACATATGCAATGCATGGATCCTATCTAAATACCAACTTGAATGTTGTGTAAGAGTAGGGGTGGTGTGTAAGTTTGCCACGTGGTGGCGCACGCCTTTAATCCCAGCACTCGGGAGGCAGAGGCAGGCGGATCTCTGTGAGTTCAAGGCCAGCAGAGTGAGCTCCAGGATAGCCAAGGCTACACAGAAAAACCCTGTCTCAAAACATAGCAACATAAAAGAGAATGGGATTTATACACTGGCTAGTTACTAACATTAAGAAACCACTGATAATTAAATGGGGAGGTAGAATGTAGTGATGCTTAAAATCCTTACACTGAAATAATTACCAGTCAAATAATTTGCTCTCTGGGAATTGCTTCAAAATAAATCAAAGTTCCCAACATAGGTGGTAAGCCAATAAGACGGTCATTAACCAAGCATTTTTTGTTTTTGTTTTTGATTTGGTTTTTTTTTTGTCTGAGAATTTTCATTAAAAAAAAAAAACAAACACAACTGGATGAAAAAAGCCCAAGCCGCTTGTAATTTTAAACACTGGTCGTGTTTTATTTATAGTAGTGGGGACCTACCTCCTGGCCTCACATGTTAGAAAAGGGCTGTCTCCAAGACTAAGTCAGTCCTGAAAGCTACACTGCCTATTAACCTGTGACCAGGGCCCGTTTGAGGTTGAGGGAACCTTGTATAGCTGCACAGGCAGTTGAAACAACAGAATAACTAAATCTTTAAGAATTTAACCACAATTTCAAAGTTATCTCAAGAGTAAAAGATCTGGAAAATTGAGAAACAATAACTTCACAGTTCTTCATGCCATTTTAATGACACTCACCCGCGGACACTCATGTCATACACTAAGCTTTGCAGCCAGCTCATTGGCCATAAGCACCAACCCTCACTGAACTCATCTCCAAAACCACTTGCTGGCACTGGGTTCAGAAAATTCTACTTTGTGGAGGAACATGGCCCAGACTTATTTCACTTTTTTCCCAATTCTAGTGCAATCTCCCAAGGTCACCTAGATTGTACAACTTGCAGATAAGAGAGCTAATCTGAAAAATATACCCAACAGAACGGGCGTGTGTGTGTGTGTGTGTGTGTGTGTGTGTGTGTGTAGGGCCGACAAGAATGTGGAGAAGCAGCAACATTTGTGTAGTGGTAGAACATTTCTAAATGGTATAGTCACAATTCTAATGCTAAAAACACGAGATGAAAATGAATCCACACAAACAGAAACATTCACAGCATCATCACTTAAAAAAAAAAAAAGACTCACTAAATGTCTACCACAAACTGGTACAAAGATGGAATCTGGCTTAGTCCATAATGGAAGCGTTCAGTAATCCAGCGAGCTAAGCACACACAGGGTACAACAAAAACCGCACGCCACGAGGCTGATGCAAAAGTGGACAGACTGTAAGCTTCTCCCTAAAAGGAAAGCTGTGCATAGACAGCAGATCAGCAGGGTCGCCTAGGAACAGACAGGAGCGGTTCAGGGGACATTTCCCGTCAGGTGGCAATGTCTGGTGAGGATGACACAGCTCTCAGATCTGCTGAGCGCTCAGCCATGTAGGGTGCGAGGACCGCACTATTTAAGGAGCCACTGTTGGCCTTGGGGCCAGGGATACCACCGACTGTACCTTAGGCCTCCTGGGGTTTTAACAAACAGCAGCTTAGGAAGACCCTGGAAGCTCTGCCTTGCAGTCCAGGGATTCAATACAAATTCTTGTGAGTAGTAGGACACGATCCGCATTCGCTTGAAAGCATGTAGCCTGTAAAGATCTCACCCTGCTCACAGCGGAACGGTCTGCTGAGCCACAAGGCAGCCTATGAAACCCGTGCACAAGAGCACACCAGTTGGGCCATTTTCCACGTTTGTTTCACTCTAAACTTATACCCAGCCACCATCGCTATTTTTGTTCGGGGAAAATTGCTTGCTTGATATCATCCAATTTTTTCATGAGACAAAAGGGTTTCTCTATTTCATGACCTGAAATAAAATTTTAATATACTATGCCTCTAACTATAAACATACGTTCTTGATGTAAAACAGCTGTTCTCTTGCCTTCTATGTTTGTTAGTTAAGCTGTTCCTTGTACGCTTTCAAACATTTGTTTGAAATCAAACTTTGTTTTCACTGTTTTGGTTTAAATCTCTTTTCTTTGAACTTGATGGGTGCTTTCTTCCAGAGAAGGGCTGGCTTCAAAGCTGATGCCGGCTTTCCTTTTCGTCTCCATGTCTTTCCGATGGCTGGCAGATTTGCCAAAGAGGGAGAGTTACCTTCCCAGCTCACCACTAGCAGCTCTTAGGGGCAGGGTGTAGCTCAGCTGGCCACTGCTTTCACACTTCCATCTTCAGCACTGCACACACCAGACTTGGGGTTCGCGCAGAGACAGGAGGGTCAGGAGTTCAGGATCATCCTCTGTCACACAGTGAGTTCAAGGCCAGTCTGGGCTGTGTGAGACCACCTCAAAAGCAAGACCAAAACACTTTAAAACTCAATGTTAAGAACCTACTGAGGAAGTGAGCGCCTGTCAGTTGAGAGCACAGGCTGCTCTTCCCAGGGTCTGAGTTCCACTTGCAGAAGTCACATGGTGTCTCACAAGCCGCTCACTTCAGTCTCATGAGACCTGACGCCTCTTCTGGGCTCCTTGCACATGACGCATAGACATACATGAAGGTAAAACATCCCGTACACATAAAAGGGAGGAAGGAAAACAATTCAAACTGGGCGTGGTAACATATGCCTTTAACCCTAGCATTTGGGTAGCTGAGAGGCAGAATTAAAAGCTTGAGGGAGCCGGGCGGTGGTGGCACACACCTTTAATCCCAGCACTCGGGAGGCAGAGGCAGGCGGATCTCTGAGAGATTCGAGTCCAGCCTGGTCTACAAAGTGAGTCCAAGGCAGCCAGGGCTACACAGAGAAACCTTGTCTCAAAAGGCCAAACAACAACAACAACAACAACAAAAAAGCTTGAGGCAACACTGGGCTATAGCAGTGCCCCATTTCCAAAAACAAAATCAAAGTTAAAAAATCTAATCCTAGCAAATCTCATATGAACCAGAGAGAAAAGCAGTAGGATGTGACGGTACCCACCTTTAATCCCTTCATGCACAGCCTGGTCTACATACACAGGGAGACCCTGTCTCAAAACAAAACCCACACTAACAAAACAAAATCACCCCCCCCAACAACAACAAACAATAACCACCACCCCCACAAAGGAGAAAAGTGTAAAGCCCTGAATTACATGGGGTAACTGCATCCGACATCTCAAACACCTTACATCATAGCTTACAAACCAAGCTTGAACTACTGGATGATCTCAGGACAGCCTAACTGCAAAAAATTAAACTGAAAGCAACCTATACAACTTGCTTGTTAAGAGAAACTTTGTATACACTTAAACATCTTTAAAATTTCAGTTTAAGAGAGTAGGGGATGTTGCTTACTTTGTTGGCACTTGGCTTGCCTAACATACAGTGCTGGGCTTTGATCCCAGCTCCAAATAAACCAGGCGTGGCAGTAAACACTTTTACTCCCAGCACTCAGGAGATGGGGGCTAGAGGATCAGAAGTTCAAGGACATCCTTGGCTACATAGTGGTGCTGGAGTACGTGAAAACCCATCTCAAAACAGTAAGAACAAAAGCAAAAAAATGAGTAACTACAAAGTAATTCTCTTTAAATCGTCCTATATAAAGCCC
This sequence comes from Lophiomys imhausi, assembly GCA_907164525.1. Taxonomy (NCBI): domain Eukaryota; kingdom Metazoa; phylum Chordata; class Mammalia; order Rodentia; family Muridae; genus Lophiomys; species Lophiomys imhausi. Next base: position 2,217,880 of record CAJQZJ010032527.1, read on the forward strand.
ATTACCTTTTAGGTAGTGATAAGTCTTCTCTTTACACCATAGTTTATAAGAGGTGTGTTGTTGTTGATGATGTTTGTTTTTTAAATTAACCTGGGGCTGGAGAGATTAGACAGTGTTTGGTGCTCCTGTCAGTTCTCAGCAACCACATTAGGGGGCACCCAACTGCCTGTAACTCCAGTTGTTCCTGGGGAATCCAATGCCTTCTTTTGGCCTCCACCAACACCTGTACTCATGTGCACACAACACACACCACACACCTACAGCCACAGAATTTAAAATGAAAAAAAAATTTTTTGAAAAAACAATCAAGAAGTCAAACGCTGCATTAGCACCAATTACTGTGCCTGGGGCAAAGTTGTCAAAAAGTTGGTCTACAGGAAATGACACTTTCCAAACAGGCAATACAGAAAATAAGATGCCAAGAGTGCTCTGAGAAGACCACCTGTGACAGTTCCAAGCTTATCTGTTCTGCCTCCAGAGTGTGCTACAAAGAAAGCTAATTCAGTCAACCAAATGGAGTAAATGGAAATCAGAAATTACCTTCCCTAAATTCCTATGAAATAAAAAGTATTGCTAAGATTATAAAGATGGAAGCAATAAAAAGGTTCAGAAATACACTCAAGTTTATAATCAATTAAATGGTGAGCCATAATTTGACCCTATTCATAATCTGTTATAAAAAATCCACAATTCAGTTATTAAGATATATGATAAATAGTTCACATTTAAAAACATTTATCATTACATTATCAAATTTGATAAACTCTTATCAAAACATCTCAGCATTCAATATAAACCATATTATTAAAGTTTAAGATGACAACCAAAAAACCCCCAGAGGTGTCAGGCAAATATTTCCTATTAAATATACAATTTAACATTCAGAGCCACATAAATTCTCACTAAAAGTTGATTCTGTTTTACAAAGGTATACTTTGTAAACAATTATAAATTTTCTCAACACTGTTTTCCTTTTTTAATTCCAAAATTATTCTATTAGGTCAACTTGCTCCTAATTGTATATCAAAATTACAGGTTCCCAACCAACAGTCCGAACAGCAACGTCCCTAAACATCAAAGCAGGGTGAGCACGAAATGACTCAAAGCTGCTTATTATCAAAGAAAAATAAAATCTCTTCATGTAGGCCTTTGAGAAAAAACAGTATACCTTGTTTAAGGAATTATTCAGGAAAGAGATTACCATAAAAGGCTTCCGATATTTTTGTTGAGTGGATTTTTACTTTCACTAAAATTTGTTAAAAAAAGAAAAAAAAAACTATGACGAATGACGCATGTTCGTAATGCCACAGCTAAATCTAAGAGTTGATTAGCTAATGCAGTGGGTACAGCTGTAAATATTAATGTAGGGAACACGTGGTGTGTCTTTTCTTCCCCAAAATGTGCTGTTACAATGCTCTTCCACGAAGTTATTCTTCCTGGAAAAGTCTTCAAGTATATTTTAGTTTTGTGAAAAAACTAAACCACTGAAATAACATGTGAAAGGATTTAGTCATGGCAAATTCACTGAAGCTTTTATTGCCTCCGTTGGTAATATGACAGGGATTGTAAAAGACACGAACTTACAAAGATACGCAGATGATGTTCATTGAAAAGAACCTTGATCTCAAGTATTTTTATATGTGGGTACTTCTCATTTTATACATTTCACTATTTAAAAAGCATTACATTTAGAAATGTGTACCTGTTCTGACATTTGGCAAAAAGTAAACTTTCCCTATGGTTCTGTCTGGGAAAAAAAAAAAAAAGGATCACCGTGGAGGCTTGATCCAAAGAGGGGAACCCGTGAACTGAATCAGCAGCTGAGTGGCTGTGTGTGTGCGTGCGTGCCCTTTCTCCTGCAGACTCCCTGATGCCTCTCCTCCGACAGTGTAAGCATTTTTAGTACAAAACATTCCCTATAAGCAGACATTTGTCCTCAGAAGAAACACATTAAATCAATTTTCTCTTTTGAGCCCTAGTAATAGTTTTGTTTAATTTAATTCTATGATGCCATCATTGTGAACAACCTTAACTTTTTTTTTGCTACATAATTATATTAAAAGCTTTATATACTTTTGTTTATAATTACACAGTAATTGTAAATGTTTAGTACCAAACTCATGACAAACACTATTTTGTTAAAAAGTCTTGCATTTAAAAATAAAATCTGTAGAACCCAAAACATTAGGCCACACACAAACATTAAGATTTTTATGAAAAAAAAATTATGAGGTGGGGAGAGAAGCTAATGGGCTCTCATTTGAAAACAAGTCACACCTGAATCAATCAATCTGAAAACAATACCAGAACTCAAGATGTTCCATGTAGGGAATAAACAATATAGGTCTGTAAAACTTTTAAAGATATATATACATATATCTTTAATTTTTTTCATAATTGAAGTTCTTCATATTTACAAAAATGAAATCAAGAAATACTGAAAACAGCAAGATTCTTTTTTCTTTTAATAACCAATTCCTGTAACGTGAATAGAAATTTATTCTAAGTTTTCTTTTGGTAGAAATGCATCCCTAAATTAAAGTTATGATTGGATTAATGATATGCCTGAACGGTAAGCTTTCTATGCAACTTCCAAATCATGTGACTAAAAAGCAGTTTTAATCATTTCCAATATCTGCATAAAATGTTCTGCTCTCCTGAAGAACATTCCTTGGTACCCTGCAGAGGACCTGGATACATGGAGCAAAATCTGTTCCTATCGAAGACCAGTCACCCAACATTTAGTTCATCATTTTAACTTCCTCATGGAAATATTTATGAATACACCTTTTTCACATGTCATGTTAACAGAGAAACAAACATTTCAGCAGGAGAGCAATTCATGAATCCTGTCATGAAAAAAAACAAAAAACAAAAAAAAAACCCAAACAAACAAGACAGCATTCCGCTTTGATGAGGAAATAGCAAATGCAAGTGAGACAAAAACAGTCAAAAGTTCAAATAATTTATAGAACAGAAGCCATTAGAATTCTGCACCAGTGCTCGCTTGTTTAAAAATATCTGCTCTTGGAGTAAAGATTTGGCAACCACAGTGATTTAGCAGGAAAGCCATTTCAACACAGTAAGAAGCCATCAAGGCTGGACTATATCACCTGAAAGAGTGCCTATATGAGAAAGATTGAACTTCACGGCTCACCACAACCATTTCTAAAATGTAAATCTTACTATCTTCTTATAAATTAAGTGAATTGCATTGTGTTCCATAATGCGATGACAAAAATAAAAACAAAACCCAAAACAAAAACTAAAACCCTCATGCCTAAATTTAGAATATTGTATTATATAGCAATCCAAAACATTCAAAACAAATGAAATAGTTTAACTTATCCGAAAAGCATAGAAGCTTTTCAAAAGCATAATGCAATCCAATTACGTGGTGTATGATGCAAATGAGAGTGGAGTCTAACATTGTGTCTCACTACAACACTTTAAATAAAGTTCACTGCAGGAGCACTGGGCGTAAGCACGGGTGAGGTCACCACAGGCCCCTTTGCAGACCCTTTGTGAGAGTCGGAAACAACACGAGGCTTATTTCAGGTAGTCACCAAGTTAACCTTTTTGTTTTTTTTCATTTGTTGGTTACTTTGATATTTCTTTCATGAGATATTCTATTTACATAGACAGTACATGTGGTTTTCCAGGAAAATTAAATTCTCCCAAATCAAACACCATTCCAGATCCGGTACACTCAGATAAATCACTCTCATTTGAAGTGCTACCAGCATAGTCTTTGCAACTAGCCCAAAGCATATACTTAAGAAGTTTTTATAAATTGTTTGTGGTGTTCATTATTATGTTTAATTCTTATGCCAAACTGTTTTCTGATGAAGACAGCATTGTGCTTTATGCAAGAATGGAAACCTCAAAATAATCACCATCAAGCTTCTATGACTTATGGGAAGACAAACTAAGATGGTCCACAGGTATAAGATGAAATCCACAATGTTGGAATTATAAATGTTTAGAGTGGCCCAGACTAGAAGACAAGCCCAAACCACCAGTAGAAGAATGGAGAACGATATGGTCCAAGACGTATCCTTAAAGTTCTGTCTCAACCCTCAGTTTGAACTGTGAGGATTGATCTTCAGTTCAGCCCAGTCAGCAGAAATTTGACTGTGCATTTTTCCGTCATATTTATTGTACAGACTTATGTACATTCTAGAAGGTTCCTTTAGTGCTACACTGTTGTACTTTTTGTCCCAGCAATTTGAGGGCGTGCAAATTCCACAAAGTCATCAATAAGAACAGGCCATGCTCCTGAAAAAAAAAAAAAGAAAGAAAGAAAGAAAGAAAAAATATGGAAAGAGAGTGAATACAGAAAAGCAGAATTAAACCCTTTGTTTTTTATAGCTTCCTCATAAGAGTTACAATATGTTACTCTAATCTACTCAGTCTTTATGTCTTCTGTTCACATATTCCTGTCTTCCCTCTAACCTATTATTGTAAATTGTGGCTATTGATTAATCAATGAAAACACCTCTTCTGAGCAATAAATCAATAATACACTAGTATTGTTTTCAGAAGGTTTTATTAAAGCCAGGCGGCTTCTTAATGACACTGTAACAGGTCCTACAGTACCCCATGAGGACCTCTCACTTTTTAGGTGATGAACATGGAGACAAGAAAACAAACCATCACTGGTTAAGCCAAATGAACATTTTTATATATATATATATATATATATATATAAAATTTATAATATATATATTATAACATTTATAATATATATAATATATATTATAACATTAATATATATATATAATATATATAAATGTTATAATATATATATATTATGCTGCTGGGAGGGCACACTGCCCACACACATGCAGCGATGGCAGAGTGTGCTTCTGCACAGTGGCCGAATGCAACTGAGACCTCCAGGCAGCTGGTCATCTCAAATTACACAAATCCAGCACACGCCATGAGTATACAGACAAGACTAACAGAAAACAAACAAAATCAAAAACCAACCCCACTGGATTCAAATGAGTATAAAATATACATTAAGAGAATGTCACTCTTAAAGTAAATTGAACATGTAAGATATGGGTGAATATTCTTATGCCTTTCTAAAGGAGAAACAGTGATAAGATTTTTTCCCCTTTAATTGAGTAGTGCTACAGAGAAAGCCCATACACTACAAATGTTCTGCAACTGAGCTATGACTTCATCCCACCCTCCTTCACAGCAGTTGGCAAAGAGGCCAAAAAAAAAAAAAAAAAACCCAAACCAAACTAAAACAAAACAAAACTCTGAACAGGGACTCAGATGCACTACTTCGTGTTACAGCAAGTGCTTAGCAAATGAAGGCCTAGGTTCAATCTCTAGGAAGCAAGTACACACACACACACACACACACACACACACACACACACACACACACACCATACACTCTCATACAAACGGGGGTGGGGTGAGGGGTGTTAAAAGCTCAGAAAAGTAAGATCACTTCCATGGAAACAGTGGACAAAAGTTCAGGCAACGCAAATATTTCTGCTACCTTCTTCGTCATAATTGGACATGTCATCTGCAATCATTGAGCTGAAGTCTAACAGAAGATTCCACGTGTCTTTTGGAATTGACCGTTTATGATGCTCCTATTAAAATACCAAAAACAGAAATCCTTCAAACCATGGAAACAGTTGGGAAAAGTTAGTCCAGCTGTTGCTAAACATAAGAAAATGTAACACTTGTATAAAGAAATTCTAATAACCAAGTTTCTCACTCTATGTTCACGATACGCTCTGAGATTAATGAAGTCTTGAAATAAGTTAATATTTAATTATTGTATAATCTTAAGAGAAAACAGAAACTGAAGAAAATGTTAACTTACCAACAAAAATTTATTCCATAAGTCTAAGAATTTAAATCTTCCATTAAGCACTAAGTTCCAGTAAGCAATGGCCATTTCTAGATCTGTAATATTAAAAATAAATTATGAACTTCAATGCTTTGAATATATGTCCCTGCAAAAGAACAGTGAAAGAAAGCCATTTGTATTTGGAATGTTGCTCTGAGCGTCATGGATGCAGCTTTTCTTAAAGATCCAAGTCTACATTTGAGTCCAGCTTCCTTTCCAGTGAGCTTCCGGGGGCCTCTGACTTAAGGTAACACAGCTTACCTCAGCGTGCTCTGACCCTGAAAGCACATGTAGCCGTGCACTTTCCACTGTGCACACGTGTGGAGGGCACCAGGCTCAGCACGGGAACCTTCCAACATTCTGAGTCAAGTAACTATTTGCATAGGGGCTGTGTATGCAGGATGGGTCTCTTAGCAGTACCCAGGCCTTTATCATCAGACACCACCGCGTCTCCTAGAGAGCCAAAGACATTCTTGAGGGCAAACTCGCCTCAGTTAAGAATCCCAGAGGCACATCAATTGGTTGAAATGCAAAGGATTGCTCAATTCCTAATTCTAAAATTCTTACACTCCACAAGTTGATGTCTAGCTTATCCTACCTACAAAAGGTCATAAAAATATGTGGGTTTTTTTTTAATGTGTTTGTCTGTTTAAGCACAAGTCTTTTGCTCTCTTGGTCCAGTGTGCCAATCTCAGGAAATGCACACTCATGGCAGGGTTCATTCCCCAGCACCAAGGGAGAACAATTTAAAATTAAATAATAATAATAAAAGCCCAAGTTTTCTTTAAATTTGCCAATGATAACATAAAAGGATCTTTAGTTGGGCATAGAACAGAGAAGGCTAAAGAAGTAATCCTGCCAATATCCACTGTAACACATTCTAGACCTGTTCTGTAACAGAAAAAACAAGTTGGAGCTTTTCAAGGAACTCAAGTAGTTCAAACTGCCCAGCTCTTAAGAAAGACTGACATACCTTAGGAAAAATCACACTGCAGGAACCTTAAAAATCCTTTCAGCTGTGAAGTCAAAACCACGTGACAATCTGAGGCAGCCCAAAAGGCTAGTAAAGCTAAGATGGGAAAATGCTTCTCAGATTTTTTTAAATAACAAAAAGAAACTCAATGCTTATTCACTGACAAAAAACAAAACAAACAAACAAAACACAGCTGATTTGAAGATGATTTGAAGAAAATCAATTGAAAATCACAAATGCTAGAACCTGGAGGGATCTGTGGTGGTTTGAATGAAAATGGCTGCCATGGGCTCATGTATTTGAATGTTTGGTTCCCAGTTGATGAGAAGCTCTGAGAAGGATTCAGGGGTGCAGCCTTGTTAGAGGTGTGCCACTACTACTGGTGACTAGCTCATGCCATTCCCAGTTAACTCTCAGCTTTGTGCTTGTAGATCACATGTAAACTCTCTGAGACTGCTCTAGTGCCTGCCTGCCTGCCTGCTTACTGACATGGTCCCCATTATGATTGTCATGAAATCACCCTCTGAAACTGCAAATCCAAATTAAATGCTTTCTTTTATAAGTTGCTTTTGTCATGGTAATTCATCACAGTAGAAAAGTGACTACAACAGGGTCCCTTAGTAATTAGAAAAATACAACTTTAAGATGTCAGTTTACTGCAGTCAGAATAGCTAAGATTAGGAAAACAATTTATAACAGATGCTGGCAATGACTTAAGGAAAGGAGACCCTCATTCACTGTTTAGGGATTGCTCTGTGAAGAACTCTCAAAAGCTAAAAATAAGTCTACCCATATGACCTTCTCCTCAGTATATGCCCAGAGGACTTTGTGGTGGTCTGAATAGATTTCAGGGATTTTAAAGAGTCTATTGTTTCATACGCAATGAATTCCTTTTTGTTAAACAAGTACTAAGTAATTGGGCTACCCAAAACAGAGTTATTGCACAAGATTGGAAAGGACTGGTGACAATTAGAAGCTGGTCAGCAGTTTCAATGATTGTCATGGTAGAGAAAAGCCACAAACATAGAACAATGAAATAGGGCAAGGGGAATTAATATTGTCAGGGAGCAACAGCTGGGAGAAGGGCAGTATTCTGATCTACAAGAACAAATTTGATATGTCATAATAGAACAGTGTCGCCTGGCAGCTTTAAAAGCTTGGGATAGGTTGGAGAGCCCAGAAAAAAGCCACCTCATATACTAAAATAACACAAGGTGCTGGAAAAGCTTTAACAGACTTCTTACAAACATTGGTGGCAGCTGTAAACAAAGTCATATCTGACCTTGATGCCAGAAAGGTGTAGATAGACAACCTGAGCATTTGAGAACGCAAATACTGAAGGTAAGAGAAAAATTAGGCATCGCTGGAGGGACAGATAAGAGACACAGCTGATGTTGCCTCTCATGACCTTCGTGCTCATATAGGGACAAGCCATAGCTAGAGGTCTCAGATATCAAGACTCCTGGTGCTTAAGTGTGGTAAAGTTGGCCCTTTACAAGGAAATTGTAAGGCTAATGGTGTAAGAGACCAAAATGTCCAGCATGGTGAGAAATACAGTACTTTCCAAGATAGATCTCAAAATGGTATTTGTGTTAACTCGAGAATATAGTAATAGCACACAAGTGGTGTCTGGTGGCAGAAAGCTGAGATTTGTACATGCCATGGAAAAGGAAGGCACTGGAAAAATGACTTTTCTAGGAGGGACGTACACGGTAACCTCTTGTGTTCAGGAAACAATCCAGGGGCCTGATGGCTTGGGTCCCCAAAACAAAAAATATGAGCAGCTTTTCCTGTGGTCAGCCCAGAGGTATGGCTGATCTCATGCACGTTACTGAAGGCAGTGCAGCTTTAGATCTGGCCACAGATAAATCTCTTGCTCTATCCCCCAAAATGCAATCTTACAAAATAATCACTGGTGTTTATGGTCCTTTGCCTGGAGGAACAGTAGGGATGATCTTGGGAAGACGAATGACTTCCCAAAGAGTTATTGTGCATCCAGGTATAACGGATGGGGACTGCAAGGAAGAAATTAAAATCATGGCATATGTAAAAACAGAGACGCAAATCAATGCAGGGGGTAGAATTGCTCAGCTGTTGCTGTACACTAAGGGCAAAGTTGCTCCTATAGAAAGAACATGGGGATTTGGAAGTACTGGAAAATGTGTGTTTTGGTAAACAGTGGTTAATGATCAGAGACTCAAATTAAAATTGCAATTGAATGGTGTTGGAAAAAAAAAAGGAAAAAAAAAGGTTAATTACTGAATCTACTCTTAAACCAGAAAGTATTAACAAGCCAAAATCATGCACTGGTATATACTGACATAAAAATTGGGGTTATTTTTGTTGCAACATACTGTATATTGTGTTTCAACTCTTGCGTAAGGTATTAGACCTATACAAAAATGCAATTTTTAGTTCCAGTCCATTTGAAAGGTACTATTGAAAATTGTATAGGATAAACAAGAAACACAAATTATATTTAGTCAATCAAACTTAGAGTTTTGTTAGATATTGGTTTAGTTATTTATAGAACTAAGCTGTATTTACTCTCATATATTTTTGAAGTAGATAGTACATAGATAAAAACAAGCAATGTTTGTCTATTTAGATAGATAGCTCATAGATGGTCTTCAAAAACCTCAGAGACCTACAGAAAATGACATTTAAGATGTTTTAATAATAAAAGGTTTTTCTGACAGAGAAACAGCTGGTCCTGGCAGCACCCCAATCTACTTAATAACAGGTAATGGGCATCAAAGAAAGAAATGTGGGAAGACAGCCACTGGCCAAGGAGCTGTCCTTATCATAACTGCTGAGAGCAAGGCTGTATGTCTGATTTGTGAATAAGCAGGACTGCCCAACATTACAGAGATAAGGTAGGCCAGTCTTTCAACATTCCTGCTTCACAGAAAAGTCTGTCAGATATTCTGGGCCAACAGGCTGATGACTGGGTGCCGGACGACACAGAGAAACTGTGGGTGACTGTTCAGGTAGCTAGCAACCTCTGTCACTACTTCAGTTTTGTAAGTTGCTTGCTCTATATTTCCTACATACTTAGGTAATAATTTAATTTCCGTCTAAAGACTCTGATAGGGATGAAGACTAGTTATAGTTTTACAATTAAGCTTAGTTGTTTAGGATTTAAGAAATGTTTTAGGTCTAAAAAGATTTAAGTTGGTAAATGCAAATAATAGAAAATGATTTAGGTGCAGAACTCTAAGATAGGTACAGAAAGGGGATGCTTTCTCCAGAGCTGCCAAACACAAAGGTGTGCACATTGTAAATACAATCCTTAGTTGACAGATCTCATTTGGTTTATTTGTTTTGTTTTGGTTTGGTTTTTTGAGATACACACACACACACACACACACACACACACACACACACACGAGGCCATTTTTTTTTTAACTAAAAGGGGAAATGTGGTAAGAATTTTATTTATTAAAAACACAGTTATGTTATGAGAATGTTTTTGTTTTCATCCCAGCTGTGGGACTGTGTCAGTTTCTCCACACCTGTAAAATACAATTGTGCCTTGTGAGCTGGCAGGGGGGGTGGCTTAGCCTGCTGGAGAAAGTTAATTCTGAAGACTCAAGAGAGGGATATAAAAAGCCAGAGTCCTGAGAAGAGGCGCTCCAAAGAAGGAAGAGGTTACTGCTCTCCTTGCTGCTGATCTCCCGAACTGCTGCTGTGTTTCCTGGTTTGCTGGTTGGCTGTGAATGGTGTTGCTGGTTTGTTGGACTTCTGGGTACCCTGACTACTGAGACTAGTATTGCCCCTAGAAAGAACCCAATGGCATTAAACAGCAGGAAGTAACTCCACCCCTTTTCCCTTTAACCTTCTTTCTCTCCCACCTAGTGTTGGGGGATTGGAAGGAACAAGGGTTAGAAGGAAGGTAGAGATAATTAAGAACAATAAAATTAGAGAGTATAATAAAACAGAAATAATAAGTCACTTTCAATATCTCTTCACAGCAACAGAACAGTGACTCTTAGAACACGGCCTATGAATGAGGCTGCGTGAGGAGAATTCTGAAGGAACTCCAAGGAAACAAGGCAAACGTCGTGTAACCTCTGTTTCTCCGTAACATGAGTTGTTTTTGGAATGTATTTTTGTGCCCCTGCCAAGTGCAGTAAATAGGTGTGGGTTTACTTCATTGTCTTAATGTTCAGATGGTGTTTCCGGGTACCAGTTATTCTCATGTCTGTACAAGCCTAAACTCATGGACCTTGTTCTTGTGACTGCACAAAGTTTGAACTCAAGGGGACTTTGCTCATTTGACCTTCTTAGCCCTGAGCAGAAACTGTCTGATGCTCTGAATAAAGCTGGCTATTTCACCAGACTATAGTGTGCCTTGTTCTTAGGCTCCATGCCTAAGCTGCCGCCTAGAGCAGTGACTAAGACAGAAGAATATCACGAGTGGGGATTTGCTGTCCCAGGCCTGACAATGCTTGTTGGTGGCAGAATGTGGACTTTGGATTAGCAAGCAGTTGAATGCTTTAAGTAGGCTTAATGGACCATACTTGGGAGCAGGGAAGGCAATGGTTCTGAGAGCACTGTATATTATGATGGCCCAGCTTAAGAGGTTTCAGAGAAGAAAGTCAGCCAGCAGCCTAGAGATCATTCTTATATTTTGGCAATGAACGAGGCTCCCTTTTGCTCTTGTTCAAAAAGTCTACCTGAGGCTAATTTGAAGAGTTTTGAATTAAATTGTAGAGGGGATATCAAGGCAGCCTAGTAGTGACTCTGCCCTGTGGCTATTAGTGACCACTCTTATGCAGACCTACAATGAAAAGGAGCAAGCTAAGCAAGGAATAATAGAAAGTGTACAGTTTGGGAGAAAAGGAGCACCAGGAAGTGTAGACCTAAGTCCAGGGCTCAAGGAGAGAAAAAGTTTAAAGAAAAGCTTGATCCTAAATGGAATTAAAGAGTGGTGACCTCAGGGCAAGATCCCACCCAGCTAAGCTTCCAACTTATGAAAAGCAATTAAAGAAAAGCTTAGGCAGTACAGGAAACTATCAAAAATAGAAAGCTGATATAGATGTAATTAAATGAGGGGGCCATGATCCAGCCCTAGCAAGCAGCAAACTTGGCAGTTGTGGCCACACAGTTCTGGCTTTAGAGTCAAGGATACAAGAAAGAGTTATTGAATCCCCCTCTGCGACTAAGGAGAGCTGCCGAGGCCAGGAATATGTCCCTACATGGGAGGCCAGAGAGGCCTTTCCATGAAGTTGTGAAGGTGAAGCCGGGATTGCCTTGGAGAACTCAAGATGTTAGAGATGCCAGAGCCATAGGCTACCTGCTGAAGAGAACTGCAGACCAGGTGTGGAACCAGCCCGAGAGAGAGAAGTGTGGTGCACTCAGCACGGCTGAAAGGAGTTGGAGATCGGAAGAACTCTTTGACATCAACATGGAGATACAGAGTTTGGAATTTGCCCAGCTGGTTTTAGGTATTGCTTTGGTCTAGTGCTTCCTCACTATACTCCCTTTCCTTCCCTTTGGAAAGGTAATATATATATTCTGTGCCATTGTATATTGGATGTAGGTGATCTGCTTTTTGAGTTTTACTTTATAGGGGGTTACAATGAAGAAATTGCCATGAGTCACTGAAGAGACTTTGGACTTGTAAACAGTGTTAAGACTGTAATAGACTATGGGGGACTTTTGAAGTTGGACTGAAAGTATTTTTGCATTATGATATGGCTACAAGCCTATGGGGACTAGGAAGTGAAACGTGGTGGTCTGAATAGGAATAGACCCCATAAACTCATGCATTTGAATGCTTGGTCATTAGGGAGTGGTGCTACTTGACAGGGATTAGGAGGTGTGGCCTGTCAGAGGAATGATGTCATTAGGGGTGGGCTTTGGAGTTTCAAATGCTGAAGCCAGGCCCAGTGTGTGTCTCTCTCTCTCTCTCTCTCTCTCTCTCTCTCTCTCTCTCTCTCTCTCCCCCCCCCCCCCCGCACTGCCCATGGACCAGATGTAGAACTCTCAGCACCTCTGGCACCATGTCTTCCTGCATGCCCCTATGCTTCCCACCACGCTCATAAAGGACAACAACTTTGAAACTGTAAGCACCCCCCAATTAAGTGCTTTCCCTTATGAGAGTTGCTGTGGTCACAGGGTTTTATTGCAACAGAACATCATGTAAGCCAGAATTCAACATCCTACTCCACAGATACTTGCTCAGCTATGCTCATTGTTCTAGTCACATGGCTAGGAAATAGAAACAAACTTAAAAGCCCTTCAACTGATAAATGGGTAATTGGGTAATGAAAAGGTAGTACATATATACCGTGAAAAATTGTAAAAAAAATTAAATCATAAAATTAGCAAGCAAATGGATAAAACTTATATATATATATATATATATATATAATATATATATAAAATATTGAGTGAAGTAACCCAGACTCAGAAAGGTAGACCTCACATGTTCTCTCTCAAATCTGTAGTTCCTAGCTCCAAATATCAGATGTGAGTATATAATTTGAAGTAACTGCATAAATCAGGAAAGGAGAAAGGGACCATGAGGTGGGAAAGAAGCTTTAGAAAAGGGAATGGCAGGATGCAGGTTATGGGGATGGAGGCTCTAACTGGACAGGGAGAGGGAGGAGAACACAGAAGGGAACATAACACTAAATATATCTCAAATAGCCACAGGAAATCACTGTTTTATATCTACTTAAATTATGCATATACATGTATGTATGTGTATAGATAGATAGATAGATAGATAGATAGATGGATGGATGGATGGATGGATGGATGGATGGATGGATGTAGATAAATGTCTGTGTGTACATGCACAGACATATTTTAAGTGAAGTTATTCTACTTGGGGTGATAATGCTTCCCCCAAGAGCCAAAGACTAACAAAAACCCCAGCACCAAGCCAGGCATGAGAAACTTCCTTTAAGTTGTTGGTCAGGGGAATCTAGGACTCCGAAAACAATATAGGCTATTTGCTTGTGGTTGCCTCCAGAAGGCTGAAGGTGAGTCCTTATTGCTGAAGACAGCAATACTTTGGGTACAAGACTTGGAAGATTCAAGTGGATCTGACCTGAAAGCTTCCTCCTTGAGGCCTGGCATTTCTTAGTACCAGAAGATGATACGCAGACTGCAGAGGGAGGGAGGGAGGGAGGGAGGGAGGGAGGGAGGGAGGGAGGGAGGAGTCAATCCTCTCATCCAGCTGTGATGTCTATGAACACAATGACCAGTGCAGGAGCAAAAGTGGCACTCATATCTTGAAAGTAACTAACAACAGTCTGAATGGACTTAAGGTTCACCCAACAAGGAAATCATGCCTAGTACTGCAAACTTAGCCAGCCATCTGTGGGTGGTAAGGTCGTGGATCCTAGAGGAGAAGAATCTACTACTGCACGTCTATAAACTTGAATAATTCCTAACTACATTTTAAACATTTGTCCTTATAAACACAGATAAGTATAGCTTTCTCACATCCTTCCTGCCCCCATTAAAGAAGTTTCTTTCTGCAGCAGACAGAGAGACCATTTGAGACAGTCAAAACTGATCAAAATGAAGACAGCAACTGATGTGGGGTGCCCCAGCTGACACAACTACATCAGAACGCCTACACCCCAGTCTGGAAACATTGTGGAAGAGGGGGTGGAAAGAGTGCAGGAGCAAGAGAATCAGGGAGTCTGCTGCAAGACTGTGTTTTCTAAAGCATGCAGGGGTTTGTTTTTCCTGAGTTGTGTGATCTTACTTTATGTTATACATCCTAATTCCTTTATTTTTGGTACATTTTATGATTACATTTTTTTTTTACATTTTTTCTTCAGAGTGGAATAGTATGTCTGTCTGTCTCTCTCTCTCTCTTTCTCTCTCTTTGTCTCCATCTCTCACATGCACACATTCACCCTGAATTTTCATTGCCCATTCATTTGGTGATGGACAAAGAGGTTAATTCCAATTCTTTGCTGTAGTGTAAGATAAGAAGCTAAGATCCACAAACAAAAGAGAACATGTAGCATTTGTCTTTTTGGGTCTGGGTTACTTCGCTCAGGATAATCTATTTTAGTTCTATCCATTTACCTACAAATTTCATTTTTTCTTTACAGATGAAGAACATTTTTATAGCTTTATTATATAAAGCTTGTAAATAAAAATTACAAATCAAAATTAACCAGACCAAGTCTACACAACTCAGTGAATTTCTATACATTTAGAATCATCTACTCTGAAACTGCAGAGCTTCACACTGGAGTTTACACTTTCACTGCTGAATATATTTTTATGCACTTATCCACCAGCAAATATGAAAAATCCATGACAGAGTCAGAACTAGAATTAAACGGTTAGCTTTCTATTCTCTTTCATAGCTCATGTCCATTGCCTGTATTCCTTCATCAAGCCATATATTTAGCCTTTCTTTTCTTCTTTTCTATACTGAATCCATGTGTGTGTGTGTGTGTGTGTGTGTGTGTGTGTGTGTGTGTGTGTGTGCGCCTGTGTTTTACTGGCTAGGTTCCACATTAAGAAAGAGTATGTTCCTTAATCCTCTTGTGCTCTGTGAAGTCTGGCTGTTCCCAAAGGACTGGGGTCATTTCCGGTAATAGTGGCCAGGCATCCACTCCCACAGGACCATGTTTACCCCCTTAAATCAGTAAAACCACTTCTAAGTCACAGCTTTGTCTTTGTGCGACAGCATGTGATCTGTGAACACCCCCAGCAGCTCACTTTGTCACTTCACCATTACTGCGGTCATCCACCACACCTCTAACTAAAATCCTCCCACGCACTGGTGTCTCTGACACCTGGTTTACAGTCCTTGATGCCACAATCTGCATCATCCTGAGGGTCTCAGTGTCCATGTAAATAAAACACATCAGGTCTGTAACCTGCTAAGATTGATCACACTTGCCTCTGCTCTAACCCAAAAACAAGACCTTCTACAAGAGACTTCACCAAAGACTATCTGAATTGATGAAAATCTATTCAGTGAAGTTGTGAGACCAATATGCAAAAATAAGCAGTTTTGAAATAATAATAATAAAGTTGTTGGTAAAGAAATCATAAAAAACAATCCTACTCACTATATCATAAAATTAAATCACTAAAGTTGAGCACAAAAGAGACAGGCCTCCACATGAAAATTGACAGACCATGATGGAACTGAGACAGAAAGATGGAAAGATCTTCTGTGGTTGTGCATTAGCAGAATGAATGTGGCTAAAAAATATCTCAAAACACATAAACAATGTACAGACTCAATGACATTTTTCAAAGAACTGGAAAACCAACCTTAAAATTCATGTAGAAGCATACATATCCTGAATAAGGGGTTGAAGACCTAACTCAGCGGTACACCACTGTCTAGCATGCACAAGAGCCAACTTCAACCCTAGTACCACAAAAATCCAAAAATCAACAACAAAACCAAAATAAGAATAGCCAAATCAATCTTGAACAAAAATACTAAAATTTGGACCAGGTAAGGCATTTGCTGACAACCTGAGTTAAAGGCCCCAAACTCACATAAATGTGGACACAGAGAACCAATTCCTCAAAGTTGTCCTCTGAAAGCATGCACAACACGGCACACATTCACTCACACACACAATCCAACAAATAAATTGAAATCATCAGCATAGACATTGATCTTTTGGATGAGACCTCAAAAAAACAAAAGGCAAAAACAGAATTCAAAACAGGAAACTTCATCATTACAGAAGTAGAGTGAAGAGAAAATCTATAGAAAACACTTGTAAACTATTCATCTGAGCAAAGGCTAATGACAAAACCAAATAAAGGACTCAAAACAATATTAGCAAAACATTCCAAGAAACAAAAATGGGCAAATGGTCTGAATACATATTTCCTAAAAGAAGAAATACAAATGACTGACAAGTATATTTTTAAAAATACTCAATAAGTGCAAATTAAAACCACAATTTAAAAAGACAGAAATCAACAAATACTTGAGGCTCAGTGGTTAAAAGTATTTCTTGCTCTTCCACAGAGTTTGGTTCCCAGTTCCCAAGTTGGGAGGGTCACAGCCTCCTGTAACTCTTGGATCCAGTTCCAGTCCATCCAGTGCCCTCTCTGACCTCTGCTGGCACCCTCACACACACTGTAAACACTCATATATACATACTCGTTTTAAAAAAGAAAAGAATCAAGAGATACTGACAAGGATGTAGAGAAAGGAAAACTGTGGGACTGTAAATTACTGTAGCCATTACAGGAAAAAGCAAAACAAAAAAACAAAAAAGGAAAAAAAGTCTCTCAAAAGACTAAATCTAGGAGCAAGGCATGGTGGCACCCATCTCTAATCCCAAAGGGTTTGAAGCCATCCTAAGACCACACATTAAAATACTGTTTCAAAAAAGAAAACAAACCAAAAGATCTACCATATGATCCATCATCTATGCTCTGGATATCCAAAGAAAATTAAATAAGCCTACCACAGAGACAACTGTGCTTCCACACAGTGTGCAATTGGTCTCAGGTGCAATGACAAATAGCAGAGAAAATGTGGGTACCCCACAGTGACAGATTCCTATTTGGAGTGAATTAGAGGAGATTCCAAAGATATTAAATAAACAGCTAAACTCAACGACAATACAGACAAATGTATTCTATGCTCCAAAAGACAATAACTAGCAACTAAGATTATTATTGTAAACTGCAAAACTATCTAGCATGATTAGTGGAAAGGGAAAAAAAACTATATGGAAAAGCCAGCACTACAGGGGCGCCTAAAGAAGTTCTATGTACTGAAGAGAGAAACATGCATATGAGGGCACAGGGAAGAAACACCAGGACAGAA
>CAJQZJ010032527.1:2235538-2259747 GCA_907164525.1 Lophiomys imhausi
AGAGAAACATGCATATGAGGGCACAGGGAAGAAACACCAGGACAGAATGGCAGATAAGCAAATAAGGAACAGGGAAATGGAGGGGATCAGTAAAATGATCAGAATACATCACACCATTCAATGATAATTCTTGTAATACCTAGCACAAAAGACTTCAAAGCACAATTAGAAGATATCGATTCTTACAGAGTACGGGAGCAATTCAAAAGAACGCATCATTTTAATACACATATGTGCCTTTATTTGTTAAATTAGCATATGATGTACTAGATATCACAGTATCTTCAAACAAAGTATACAGGGGCAGATTTTCTTTCCCTCCTAACTCCCCATCTTCCTGGTACCCCTTAGTTAACCCTCGTAACCTCTGCCACCCAGTCTCTTTACCCCTTTCACGTCCCACAAGCCTCTCTGCACATTCCTCATCCATCCTCATCCCCTATTTCAACCCTCTCTGGTAGTCTGAGTGAGAGCAGCAAACACTGTAGATGTGTATTATCTTCTGTGGAGGACATGGGTCCTCCCTGGAGTTTATGCCCACGAGTGAGACAGCTGGGTCATATGACAGGCAACAGTTTTAAGTCTTTGAGAAGCCTCCCAATGAACTCATAACTATACTACTTTGCACTCACCAGCAATGAATTAAAGTTGTTCTTTACCCCCTTCCCAAATGCATTGCTGCCCGGGACTCACTTTGTAGATCAGGCTAGACTTGAACTCCCAGAAATCCACCTGCCTCTGCCTCCCAAGTTCTGGAATTAAAGGCATGCACCATTACACTGGGCAATTACAGACAGCTGTGAACTGCCATGTGGGTGCTGGGATTTGATCCCGGGTCCT
Source organism: Lophiomys imhausi (assembly GCA_907164525.1). Taxonomy (NCBI): domain Eukaryota; kingdom Metazoa; phylum Chordata; class Mammalia; order Rodentia; family Muridae; genus Lophiomys; species Lophiomys imhausi. Next base: position 2,236,379 of record CAJQZJ010032527.1, read on the forward strand.
TTGGAAGAACAGCCAGTGCTCTTAACTGCTAAACCATCTCTCCAGCCCCTGCTGGCATTTTTTTATGGTAACCATTCTGACTAAGGTGAGATGTTTATCAACTTAGTTTTAATTTGTATTTCAGTGATGACTAGGGACAGTCAACACATTTAAAAACATTTGTTAGCTGTTTCCTCTTCTTCTTCTTTTTTTTTTTTTAAGTGTTAAATCCTGTCTGAAGTACAGTTGGTAAGATTTTCTCCCATTCTGTGGGGTCTAAGTTTCTTTTGCTGGGCAGAAGCATTTGAACATAGCGTAGTACCATGTGCCAGTTCTTGGGCTAGTTCATGTGATAATGCCAAGCAGCTCAGCAAAGTCTCACCTACACTTCAAGTGCATTCCCACATTTCCTCTAGCAGTTTCAAATTTGAAATTAAATCTATGATCTACATCACATTGACCTTTGCACAGGAGAAAGACAAGTCTCATTCTTTTGCAAGTGGACATCCAGTTTTGCTGAATAGAACACTTTTCCTTTTCATTGCATGCTTTTGACACTTTGTCTATAGTTAAGTGGACATAGCTTTGCCCATTTATTTCTGGGCCTTCTGTTCTGTTCCACTGCTCCAGCTGTCTCTGTGTGCCAGTGACAGACTGTCTCTGCCACTACAGCTTCATAGTATAGTTTGAGTTGAGGCACTGTTGTATCTCTGTATTCTTTATCCTTAGGACTGCTTTGCTTATTCCTGATCTTCTGTGGTTCCCACATGAATTCTTGGTTATTTTTTTCTAGTTCTGTGAAGGACATAGGAATTTTGATAGGAATCACACTGAATATGTAGATTTACTTTTGGTGATACGGCCATTCTCAGATTAATTCTGCCAATCCAGGATCATGGAATGCTTGGCTACCATTTAGGATCTTTGATTTCCTTTTTGAGTGCCTTTAAGTATTCACTATAGCAGTCTTTCCTTCTTTTGACTAGATTGATTCACTGGTACTTTATTTCCAGATGTTACGAATGAGGTGTTTCCCTAACTTGTTTCTCTTTCATGTATTGACTTTCCTATATCCTGCAACTTTACGAAAGTGCCTATGAGATCTAGGAGTTCTCTGGTAGATTCTTTAGGGTCTTTTAGGTATAGAATCATGCTATCTACAAATAAGGATTTACTCCTTCCTTTCCTATTTTATCCCTTTTATATCTCACTGCTACAGCTAAGACTTTGAGCAGTATAATGAATAGGAGAGGTGAAAGTAGGTAACTCTGCCCCATTTGTGATTTTAAAGGAAATGCTCAGTTTTTTTCCATGTGATATAATATTGGCTACATATTTGTAATAATAACTTTTATTATTTTGTAGTATATTCTCTCTACTACTAATGTTTCCAGGACTTCCACCATGTTGATCTTTGTCAAATGCCTTTTCATTTATTGAAATGATTATATAATTTGTCCTTAAGTTATTTACATGATTTGTTACACTTAATAATTTGCATATGGTAAACCAACCGTCCATCTCTGGAATTAAGCTCACTTGGTCATGATCTTAATGTGTTCCTGAACTTGGTTTGAAAATATTTCGTTGATAATTTTTGCATCTATATTCATGGGAGAAATTGAAGTGAAGTTTTACTTTTATCATTGTGTTTTTACCTGGTTTTGGTATCAGGATAATACTGGATTTGCAAAATAAGTTTAGTAGCGCTCCCTCCCTTTATATAGGACATAATTTTAAATGTATTATTCTAAACCTATTTCATATAACAAAGTCTCCTGGATCTGAGGACATGGATTTAATCTCAATGCAACAATAGTGGCTCACTTCAAAATACCACTCTCACCAACAGACAAGTCATTCAGACAAACAAAACAAAAATATGAGTCAAACGATATCATGAATCAAAAGGACCTAATAGTACTTTGAGAACACTTCATCTAAAATCCTCAGTATATACGTTCTTCTAGCAGACCATGACATTCTCTCTAAAACAAATCACATACAGGGCATAAAACAAAGGAACAATTTCTTTTGTTCTATCCAATCATGATGGAAACAACAAGAAATGAACAGCAAGAGAAATGACAGAAAATATGCAAACCTGTGGATGAGGAACAACACACTCCTTAATAATGAGGGTCATTGTAGCTTTAAAAATTAGGAATTCTGAGCTGTTATACAGAGAAACCCTGTCTCGAAAAACCAAAAAAAAAAAAATTAGGAATTCTTAGAATTATATGAAAATCAAACCATAAATACCAAAACCTATGTGCTGCCATCAATGAAAGCAATCCTGAGAGGGAAGTTTATGGCTAATAAGCACCCACACTGAAAAATCAAAGATTTCAGGCTGGGCAGGATGAGTTGGAGGGAAGGCACTGGCCACTCACGTTGGGCGACTGGGGTACAACCCCACCAGGCCTACATGGTAAGAATGAATGATTCCCACAGGTTGTCCACCCTCTACGTATGTGCCGTGTATGTACCCATGTGTGTATCACACACACATAAACAAAAGCATTAAAATCCAGAGCTCTAAGTTTAATGACTCAATAATGTACTTTAGGACCTGGGGGAAATACAGGGTGAGGGAGAACATGTCAAACCTATTCTGGAGGACAGAAATAAGTAATAAGGAATGGGACAGAGATAAATAAAGCAGGGCTGGTGAGATGACTCAGTAAAGATGGAAGCTTTCCACCAAGCTTGGTCAGGCCTAGGGCTTGATCCCTAGAATCCATATGGAGGAGGGAGAAATGCTGACTTCCATGTGTCATAGCACACACACACACACACACACACGCACACACATACTAAATCAATCAATACATGCATGTATTTTTCTTAAGTTAGAAAAAAAGATGAAATAGAAATGAAAAAGTCGGCAGTTGCTTTCAGCTAAGCCTGCCCACATCTTCTGAGTTATAACTCAAAATGTTTAACTTTTCTTTTTTTCCCCGTTTGTTCTTTGCATAACACCAAAATCCCAACCATGCTTGGCCTGACCCTGGGTCTCTCTGAAGACTCTCTGCCCCCAGTTCTTAATGCTGCTTATTTTTATATCACCACTGTTGACTCTAACTCAAAAGCAGGACTTTGTCTCCTTCCTCCAAGCACCTACCAAAGCTTATCTGCCTTGTTCTATTTTTTTTCTCTCAAATTCTAGTAAATAGTCCTTGAGCTCCAAAGAAACTAACAACAACAACAAACTACAAAAGATCAATGAAACACAGTTGGGCTGGCTCTTTAAAAAGATAAAGATCATCAAATCCAAGATTAACAAAATTAAGAGGTGAAAAAGGACACATTAAAACAGAGTTTTGAATTAAAAGAGAAATCTTTGTGATCTCTGTTAAAATTGATTACAGAGGCCTTGGGAAGCACTGCTGTTGGTGTGCTGGCTGTCACTATAACCTCAGCACTTGGGAAGCAGATGCAGAGGGCCACTGAGTGTGCGGGCCAGTCTAGTTCACTTAGCAATCTCCAGGCCAGCCGAGGCCCCACAAGGAGAGGCTCTCCAGCCCTCCACAACCCAAAACCACAACAAAAAGCACTGTACACTAGTTCTAAGCAAGTAAGCAAGTTCTTTCCTTTTGAGTTAAGGCTTCACTATGGAGTTTGGCTTGGAACTGACAATCCCCCAGCCTCAGCCTTGGATGCTGAGATTTACAGACAGGTACCACTCCTGCTGGCTTTAGAATAAATATTTAAACACCGACGCTAAGATCTTTGAAATCGTCTACACAGCTGTAGAACCACAACTCAGAAGAAAATGACCTTCAGGTTCTATTCTAAGAATTTTTTTGAAATTGATTTATTTTAGTGTGTGTATGAATGCAAGTACAAGGGTGTCATACCCTTGGTCAGAGGTCAGCTTTCGGAAAGTGGCTCTCTCCTGCCACCTTGTGGGATATCGGGGTCTAACACCAGTCTGAGGTCTGCTCTTTATACTGTCCCCACCCACTGAGCCACAATATAAACCCGAGTTTTTATTCTAACAATGGTTCAATATGGTCCTTAAAATGACGTGGCTGTTATAGAAAATATAATCTCTGAACAAATTAGCAGGACCAACAGTCTCCACAGTGCAGTATTTTTAGCAGCTTTCTGAAAATTGGGTCCAACTTTTAATGCTCAATTTTGAAAGAAAGAAACAAAAACTGGCAACGTACTTGGGGGACAGCACTAGAAATAATAAACATGTCAAATGAAGAATAGTTAAATAAATTGGAATATTGACCTGGAAAAGGACAAGGATTGAGCGGTGGTGGTTTTAAATAGTTACACTTCCTTTGTTTTAAACAGGAGGACAAATACGAACAACCTCAGCTTAAACAGAAAGAACTGTAACAAAAGGAATGGTAACTTCCTAAAACAGTACACATCTCTCTTTTTCCACAAAAGTAAAAACTAAAGTGTGCTCCCAAGCAGGGGTGGTACTTTAGGTAGATCAACACTTCATGTAGGGCTTACAAAAATCTCTTTCAAATTTAAGATACACAGACTAACCAGAAACTGCAGGTGCCTGAAGCAGATGGTAGGGAAAGGCGAGAGGGGGGTAGGCAGGGAGACAGAAGAGATGAGAGTAGCAGCAGCTCACAGAGCACCAGGAGGTTGCTGAGTGCTGTGGCTCTCACTCTTCCGTCTGCTTGGAACTTACTGTCCTCCCAAGAACTTCACAAACTTGTGGGCTGCCAGAAAGACTGTCAAGGAACTTATCAGTATTTATCAGTACAGCAGATAAATCCACACATACACAACTGTTAGCAAACTCCACATTCTACACTGGAGTTCATTTCACTGTACAGGCTACAGTCTGGGAAGCTTCACCAATGACTTTTTCTTCTGGCTGTATATACACGACACAGACTTTGCTTCTACCTTTAAAAGTGAACTGTGGAACACACTCATTAGTAACCAATCTCCTGAATGCCCATTACAAAACAAACTCTATAACCATTGAACAATGTACTTTTTCTTGATACTAGTAAACAATCACAGCTATTTTTTTCAAAATCTGTTTTCACATAACCGTTTTCAAATGCTTTCTAATCTAAAAATTCTAATTTATCATAACATTAATATATCAAATAACCATAAAATATTGATTTTCATTTTAATATCAAACTGTATATTTACTCAAAACACCATTTATTTTATATCCTGTAAGGGCAGAAATGAAACTAAGAAACTGATTCTTAATCAATTTGACATCCACAATACTATGTGTGATCTTATCAAAATGCTGTTACATTTCTAAATACCACAAAATAATATTCAAACTGAAAGCGTTATCAAATTTTTACTTGAGAGAAGGAACGTGAAAACTAGAAAAAGAAATGCCTAGCTAACCGGTGTCTAATTGTAAGCACTGGAGTTTTTTCTGCCTCATTCCAAAACGGAAGTCTTCCGGAGTAATGAAATTCACCCAATCTGGTCATTTTGTACTGTATAAGTACACTGACGTCACGATGCACCCCACTAATTGCGTAATTATGTGTTCATTTCAGATGACATTTAAAGAAAAGAAAAGATCATGTTTGACTGAACAATCAGTTCAAAAGAGGGCTTCATTAGAACTTCATTTCACAAACATTTTTAAAATTTTTCATCAACTCAGTCCTGTTTCATCTCTCCTTAGGTCTCCACTACACACACACACACACACACACACTCATCCCTTCTCTAGCTTTCAGCTGTTTCTTTGCTCTAATTTCTAGTCATATAAGTGATCTTTTCCCTCAATGTCCAATTTAAAATACAAGACAGGATTAGTACAAGAGGCTTCATTAGCCTGCAGCTACTGTATCTTCCTAAGGAAACCAGTGATTGGGGTCTTGGGGTGGGCACAGTGACAGAGCACTCTTCCCTAGCAGAGGATAGGTTCAATCCCTCCCTACCAGTGCAAACCCAGCCAAATTGAGCCTGCAAATGCAGGCTCCTAATCTAGTTACTTGGAAGTCTGAGCAGGAGGATGGAAAGTTCAAGGTCGGCTTGGACAAAAGTGAATTTCAGGACAGCCTGGGCAGCTTAGTGAGACCATCAAATTGAAGAGAGCTAAAATTAAAAGAGAGTAGTGGGCACAGCTCAGTAGGTAAAGCACTTGCCTAGAATGGCTTCGAAGCTCTGATTCAATCCCTAGTATCACAGAAACACCAACTCACTTAATATTTAACTTTCCTGTGCCTAAGCTTCTTCATTTGCAGATTTAAGAACAAAACAGTCTAGATTCTCCAACAGGGTACCTGCTACCAGGAAGTGGTAATTTACTGAATGAAACAATCAAATCATGAGCAAGGCTGAAGTGGTACAGGGGACAAGAGTTGGCACCCCGTCAGCTACACTAAAAGCTGACAGTAGGCGGGATCACTGTCATTGCCCAAACTTCAGTGCGTCTTATTTCTCACATACTCCAATTCGAAGTGTTTTTGTTCCATTTTCAAAAGAAGCCTATAGTTATTAATTTGGCCTTACTGTGTCCCACCGATTTGATTCCCCCTCCCTCTAAAATCAAGCCAACACCTCTCCTGCAACAGTGTCAACTGAAGTCTACGGTGTGGGCCCGGCCCTCCATTACTACCTTCCTTTGTTCAGCCAGACAGCAAACCTTTGCCCTCCATCTCCAAAGCCCAGAGCACTTTACAATCTCTCTGGCTTTAATTTTTCCTCATCTTTGGAACCCTGTCTTTACTTTGCATTATCTCCTGCTGCCTAAACTTTTAAGGAACTCTGTAAACTCTGTCTGCCTCTCACTTTGAGAGCCCCCAACTGGCCCTGGAACTAATGGACACACACTGCACTTAGTCCCAACTGGCCGATCTAAGCTATTAGCATGAGGCGGCCCACGTGGGTTAGGGTTCTACACTCTTAACTGCTTTTTTTCCCAGTAAGATTTTGAGTGATGATCATTTTCTTTTTCATCCTTTCTTACAATTTTCAAATGTGAAAAAAAAAAAAGAAAAGCAAAAGAGAGAAAAGCAGAAATGAAGTGATTGGACATTCTATGACCCAGCACTCTTATGACAGTATTTTCATAGATCCTACAATCCTAAAAAACGTTTTTTCTTGAATATATACGAACAGAAGAATGCATACGTAGATATCAGTGAGATGTTAAGGGCTACTTCTTTTCTGTGATTATAGTTTTTGTGTTTTAATAACTCAGTGGTTCACACAGGACATCCAAGTGACCCTCTGTTGCAGCAAGCCCAGTTTACTGCTCGGTGTTTGCCAATGGCTGGTATTTTCATAACATTATGTTCAAAACACATGACTTTCTATTGCAAAAGTGATACTATCAATATATTTAAATATATGTAAAACACCAAATATAATTTTAAAATATTCTTACCTAATCCTTTTTGTCCTGGATTCTTTGCAAAATTAAAAGTAAACTGGTAAAAATCCTTAAATCGTCCTGGTTCTTTCAATTCTTGTTCCATCTTGGGTATTTGGGCCTTTAGTTTTTCTATGCTGTCACATCTACATTATAAAATTAAGTTTATAAACAGTTAACTTTTCACTATAAATTAAAACTTAACTTAATTATTCCAATGAGGGCTTGCATTTGTTTCCTAGAACTTATTTTTTTTTAAATCAGATAGGTGGAATTTCATCTTTTTACATAAGTGTCTCACTGACCCCTGAAATCTTGGTGAGCATCAGGTCCCAGATATGCATGACTTCTTCCTACACACACATAGATAGCTATGGTACACAGTGTAATTTACACAAGACAAAGCAAGAGATTAATCAGAACTAACAATAATTATACAGTAATGAATAATATGTATGTGTTCTCTCTCTACTTAAAAGTAAATAAGCTTAAAAGCCCTCGGGCATGTCGTTACTGCCAGCACGACTACTCTCACACATGTGGAGCACTGTCAGTCACTTAGTGGCTTTCTCGGTTCCCAGGTTGGTGTTGTCTTTGCAGTACCTGTGTTCAGGTGGCCCCACTTTGACTGACAGGCAGGCATGATGGACAAAGGGACAGCTTATACTTCAGGCAGGACAGCAGGACAATTTAACATCTTACTGCTCTACTCAGAACGATACTCAACTTAAAACTTAAAGATTTCTTTTTCAGAAAACTTTCAACTAATAATTTGCACACATGGTCAATAAAATTTCAAAAACGTCATGAAGGAGACTCTTGTCTAGGATCAGCTTAAAGAAGACAATTTCTGTGATGGTGAGATTTAGAGAGACTACTTCTAAAACCAACTGGCTATTCTTTAAACTGTATCAGCTCGCCAAACTCTCAGCACACTGGCTTAGACCTCTGCACCCATGACAAGAAGGCTCACACAATCAGCCGCGCAGCCACACCTCACTGTGGCAGGCACGCTAGTCTACCCTCCAGACAACTAGGTCTCTTGCCAAGGAAGTGTTCTTGAAAACTTGCTTTTAATAAATACTTGCTAAAACCTGTACTACCTTCAACTGAGTTAAAAGCAGGATTAGAGAATTTTTCTATGTTTACAAAACTTTCCTCCTAACAATGGCCTTATCATAGAAATGTCTCATTTCTTAAAGATTACACAAATCAACCCACTCTATCCTCTGAACATTTCTGCTTTTATTTTCCTTCTATATTCTCTGTAACATTTCATTAGGACTCATTTTATATTACATTTCCATTGCTTTTCCATAATTCTAGTGAAATCTGTCTCTGACAGAAAGGAGACAGGCTGGGCGACTGACTAACTTATTGCCTCTCTGCGTGAAGCCTGCCCTTCTCTTCCCTGGTTTGTAGTTGCCCGCCACAAACCACTGGACATCACTTCTCCTGCCAGCTCATTCAATGTCAGAGTCTACTGACAGGGCTAAAGGGTCAGGGGAGGAAGGGGAAATTTCACCCGGGTTGCTGTCAGTAGAGCGAAAGGGTGTCAGGGTGTGGAAGGCCCCAGTGCTGCCCACCGCTGCTGACAGTCTTACAGTGGCTCCCCCTGCTCTCGAACCAATTGTATCCACCACATTAGCAGCTTCAAGTAGGCACTGTGCTCCTGCAGCCTGTCACTCCCCAGGGACTGGGTGCTGCCTGGTTGGCTCATTTTGCGCAGCCCCAGGGTGGCCACAGCCACAGGCTCCTCTCTATCCTTTGACAGCACAGTACCTCTTGATGTTCTCTGCGGTCAAACTACTGGTGAGGTTGTGTCCTCGCTGGCCCTTTCCAGTACCCTTCTGACTCAGTAAGCGCAATTCCACTTTTAGTCCTGACTGGAATATCACCTGGTTTTATCAACTCTTACAGGTCAGTAAACTACTTCCTTCACAAAGTGGTTATGAAGAGACAGGCAAAGCAGTTAACAGAATGAAGCCATGCTCAGTTAATGTGAGCTTTTGTTTTGTTCTATTTTGGAGATAGGGTCTCACTGCTGCATCCCAAGCTGGCTTGGACTCCTGGGTAGCTGAGGGTGACCTTAACTCTGATCGATCCTTTTGCATGTGCCCCCAAGGCCTGGGATTCCTGGGCTGCCCACCATGCTCAGCTTTCAGTCTATTTCCACAGTCCCATCAGTCAACTAGAGATTGTCAGCAAACCCGTACCTATGATTTTTCAGTCTACTTTTCCAAACCTGTTTAGCTAAGCCAGCCATCAAGGCACTAAATAGTCAAAAGCATTCAGTAATGTCCATGTGCCCTCTAGTTTTTAAAGTCTACATTTTATCAGCTCAGAATACACAGCCTTAAATTAGGAAATAACTTACTTGCTCGCTCATTTTACTTTGTTATGTTAAATATTAATGTCAGACAATTTTAATACTAGTGACTCTCTCCTACGAACAAATGATTATAGAACGATGCAGTTGGAGGAGGCTACAAAGTTGTACAGGTATTTAGCAAACCCAGAAAATACCAGGAAAACAACATACTGACTCAATATTGTTTGTAGGCTAGTAAAAACTTACATTTCAATCTAAAAACAGGTGACAGAACTGAGTGCTTTCACTCCCCTAGCTTGTGTCCATCTTCTCCTGTGGAAGCTGCATACTCACCCTAACTCTGCCATGCCTTCCATGAACTCCTGTCTGGAGAACTCGCACTGCGTGGCCGCCCTGAACTTCCATGCGATGATCAGCACACTAATGCTGGCTGGGTCGAGGGCCAGATCATCACAGAACTGCTGTATACCATCTATTCCAATCTTATTTTCATCTTGAGGATCTTTGAAAATATCAATACAAAATAACATTAGAGACATACTTTGTTGTAGTCATAACAAAAAAGATACTGCTTTATTTTCTATTTTAAAAGAAATCACAATACATCAAAGATATGAAGCAGTATTACTTTTATAGGTTTTCTCCATGTAACAGCCTAAGTCAGTATACCCCTAAATAGCACTATTAAAGTATACAGGAAAGTGTAAAAGTAGTTGGACATTTAATTTTTAAAAATCTCACTAATGGAGCCATAGGCTTAGTGAGGCACACCTTTATTTCCAGGACTAGGAAGGAAGAGGGACATAGATAGATCTCTGTGAGTTCATGGTCAGCATGGTCTACAAAGTGAGTTCCAGAATAGCCAAGGGTACATCATGAGATCTGTCTTAAAAAAAAAAAAAAAGGACACCTAACACTTATCTTATGTGAAAATGTTACACACACAAATAAAATCAGACATGCCTATAAAGGGACAAGGGACTTGTAAGTCGAGACACCCATATTTTATTGAATTAGGCATTCAAAATTAACTATTAAATTAGAAATTTTTTTCTTAAAACAAAATTCATTTTACTACAACAATCACATAAGCACTAGTAAAATTAAATATACAATTCAACCTTAATCTCAACACTATAAGTATACGATGTTTACAACAGAAAAACTGAAAAAAAAAAAAGATATACAAAGAAAGAGATTCCCCTTTACTGCCACCAAATGTGACTTGTTAAACAGATATTGAAAGCACCCGGCAGTGAAACTGGCAGCGACAATGACGCACATCAGGCCGAGTGTGCGGCTCAGTGGTAGAGCCCTGGATTCATTCCCAGCACTATGGAAAACTAAAAAAAGGAACACTTTGGAGCATGAATTACTCATATAACACCACTTAGGGGAAAATTTGAAAATAACTCTATGTAGTTCTGCATAAACATAAAAGACATGTATGTTTCCAAACTGGACTATTAAATATGTTACTCTTAGGAGAATAAGAACAGATAAACAAACTCTTAATCTTTTCCTTTTCTTTTTCCCTTTTCTGAGATGGTCTTATAGTTTAGGCCAGGCTGACCTTGAACTCTCAGTCTGACTGCCTCCACCTCTACTAAGCCCAGCTGTTCAGCTTTTTAAAGCAAGCATCACTTTACAAAAAGTTATTATACAGACTTTCTTAAAATCTGGCTCAGCAAGTTTTACAAACACAAGGTGAGGAAAAATTGCTCCGATCTTCTATTCTCCAACTACATGAGGGAGAGAGGCCAAGAAAAGATTAAGTAAAAGGGAGAATGATTCGTCGTCTAAGAGCTTGTTAGTTCCAGGGTCTGCTGTAGTTCTGATGAGCATACTCAACTCCACAGTCTGGGAAGCTCATGTCTCAGAGCCAGTGCACAACTTTGAAAAACTGTTCAAACATCCACATCATCCAATACTCACCTTTGTATCTATTGTACAGTTGTTCTAACTTCTTCCTGTCCAACGATCCTTTTACACTCTCCCGTATATAAAGTTCTGGATTTTGAAAAAAATTATCTGTTGCAACATCTAACTTCCAGTCATTTTGAGAAAGACAACTTACTGCAGTTTTCTCACTAGATTGTGTGAAGATCATAAACTGACGAACTTTATCCTTCTGCGATGATTTCAACTTGTTCTATGAGAACCAGAAAACAAACTGAAAACTATGTAAAATTACATATCACTACACATTTCACTAAATCATCATTAGTAATGTTTTTCTTCACAAAACATAAAAGAATTTTTTACTAAGACTTATTTGTGATCTATCACTAATTGGCAAGACAATTTTTTAAAAACCTGAAACAAAGTTTAGTAGAGTCCTGGAAAGGTAATGAACACGGAGACAGAACAGGAGAGCTCAGCCACCTTGGATCAAAGACGACAGTCCGACAGTGAGCTGGCACAGCATGGGAAGGGAACTAGAGGAATGGGATGAGCTGCAGTCCTCATGCCCAGCCCAGCTCTAGCTGCCTGGGTTCGTGCTGTTGGCACCAAATGGTGGAAGGTCACTTCTCCTAGTTGGTACTTAGGAGACGTGTAATGCTTACCAGAACTCCCTCACAAAGAAGCATTTATACTACTTATATACAACCTCTAAAAGGATTATTTTAATTATATTATGTATTTTGGGTATATGTGTGCGAGCGTGAATACACACTTCTACCATGTATGTCCTGAGGACAGAACTCAGGTCATCAGACTTGATGGTACCTTTCTTTACCAGCTGAGCTGCCTCACTGCTCCCTGAGACTCTAAGACCCTCTCTCTCTACTTTCTGTAGAATTCCCTAGAAGGAATCATCTTTTTCTGTGCTTTCCTTTTTCACTTGCCTTACACTGCCAAGGATCCACTTCTCTGATTTAAACCCAAAGCAAATAAGACAAGGCGGCGAGGCTCTCCTCTCTCCTGCTGTGGGACGATGCTCTCCCCTCCCACCCAAGCTGGTCTCCTGTACAAGGCCCACTGCTCTCCTTCCACCTTTCTCGTCACAATTCTGTTTTCTCAGCGAAGTCTTTGGGCTCTTCTAATACTGCGACGTAAACAGAGGGCCAAACACATTAAAGATACAGTATTCTGCAGTTTAAGTGGCACTACTAAAACCCTTGAAGCTCTGAGCTGGCCCAAAGCGATAGGTCACAAACTTCAACCTCATACTGATCACAGGAGAAAACAGACCCAGAAGGTAGTTTACTCCCATCACTAAAATCAGCCAGCTTTCGTAGAAGAAATGAGAGAAGAATAAAAGTAGTCTCACAAATTCAAATCCTAGTGATTTTTCTAGGAATCTTCCTGCTCGATAATTTATAAAGCTTTTGAGAATCTTAGACTATCAAAGATAAGCTTTGCCACTATCACAGTGAAAATAAGACTGCAAAATCAAGTATGAAAATAAACCCTTTCTCTCAGAACGTGAAATACGTTTATTTCTAGGAGTCTCATGTGTCACTCTCTCTCTTGGTAAAGGTTAATGTATGAAGTTACAGATTACAACCTCAACCACTACCCTCCACTGAAACAAAAACCGCAAAATATAGCAGTTTCCTGCACTTGACTGGTAATCCCACCACCTTTGGATGCCACCTAAGGTACAGTCCAGTGATTCTCAACCTGTGGGTCACGAAAAATATTTACATTATGACGCATAGCAGCAAAATTACAGTTATGAAGCAGCAACAGAAATAATGTTATGGCTAGGGGTCACCACAACATGAGGAACTGTATTAAAGGGTTGCAGCATTAGGAAGGTTGAGAACCAAAGTTATAGTCTATCACATGATACATCTCTCAAAGACTCAGGATTATCCTTGAAATGTTTTATTCAAAAGCAATCCCAATGAAATAACCAAAAAGGAAATAATGTAAATTCCTAAAAGTTAATTAACTGAAAGTTAGCAAGAAACCCATTTTTATTTCAACCTTGGAAATTTTTCTGAAACACAGCATACACTGTCCCTCGAATCACAGATTAACTGACATATTTACACCCCTTTAAAGGAGCTGAGTGTCACTGTGATCACCATGGGCCACTGTACAATGTAGAAAGTGACCCTGGAAACTAGTTTGAACCAACCCTGAAAGAACTTCTTGTGTGCCTCTCCCTCCATTCCTTACAGTTGGGGGCAGAATGACAACTTGTCTTATCTGGGACTTTAATCGAACAGCACTGTGCCCAGTGTGCTGCTCCCCGCTGAAGACAGGAACTTAAAAAGCACACTGTAAACTACTTCTACAAGCCAAGGATGGCTCACCGCATTGGTGATTCCCTGACAGAAGGCTGCATATTAGAGAATAGCCTATTAAGTATCAACGTTACACAAACTACTTAATTTCATATCACACAGCTTAGTTTTCAATACAATCAACTATTTTGCCTGGTTCAATTATAAATTTTTGGTCTGTGGGGAAATAAAACACACTCTTCAAAAGCAGCTAGTTCCCCATTTGCAACCTCACACAGACAAATGGGCAGCACCGGGCAAAGACCTGGTAGTAGAGCAAGTGGGGGTGAGATGTCCTGTCCCTGCCTGCTCTGCACTGTCTGATAAGCAAGCGCCCTCCACTTCTCGGATGGGCTGTCAGCATGCCTCTCAGTTCCGCTCCTAGAGCAGGCCTGGGACTCCTCTCCCTCTGTGGATGCACAGCTTCCACAGGCAGGCTGGGGCCTCTGCTAGGTAAATGACAGCTGCCCTGTGCTCAGGCCAGCCAGAACCCTAGCCTCCCATCCCCTTTCCCAGTCCACACAGGTAGTGTAGGGCTGTGTGTTCCCATCCAAAGAGAGAATGACATTAAAAGTTTGCCAACCTGCCAGGGGCCCAGCACTTGGGAGGCAGAGGCAGGTGGATCTCTGTGAGTTCAAAGATTGCCTGGTCTACAAAGCAAGCCCAGAACAGCCAGGGCTATTACACAGAGAAACTCTGTCTCAAAAAAAACAAAAACAAAAAAGTTTGCCAACCTAAGGAAGAAGAAAAGGGCTGCTAGATTAAGGAGAGATTCTTGGGAAGCAGGAGATAAGAGGATGAAAAGAAAACCTAAAGAAGAAAAAGCAGATTTTTTCTTTTTTAAAAATTTAGTTTTTTTAGATAGGGTTTCTCTGTGTACCTCTGGCTGTCCTGGAACTAGTCTGGTTCCATTCTGGCCTCAACCTCAGAGGCAACCTTTGCCTCCCAAGTGCTACAATTAAAGGCTGGCTGTAGATTTTCTCTATTTCTATTAAAAATCTAGTGAAGACCTTTTTCCATGAGGCAGCCTCAGTGATACAGCAGTCAATGGTGTAAATAAGATTTACTTTACTATGTATTTAAAAGGAACAGAACAGAGTGGATGTTAAATATGATTAAGCAGTACAATTTTCAATCAAGTGTTAAAGCCACTTAGATATTACTAAGTTCTCAAGAAAAGTCAATAGTGGTATGAATGCAAAGACATGTAATACTCAGGCCGTGTTAAGATTTCTATTTTTATTCTAGACAAAAAGTAAAAAAATAAAAGGAGAGATGAGAGGTGTGGGGGAGAAAAACCACAGAAAATTTCCATAACCTGAACAATGAAACTCACCTATTTGCTTTACGGAAAAAAAAAAAAAAGCCTACACAGTGAATATATACCACTTTGTACTTAAATCTGTGTATATTCCCTTTTGTCCTTTTTTAACTCAATAAATGTAAGAATCACATTAAGAAAAATGTCTTTTCCCAGAAGAGGGTACGGTTCATCAATAAGGCTACAAGCTTCAAGTTTATTCCCCATCACCAAAATGAGTAAGTGGCTCATCGGAAGAAAGTCAAATACAGTGTTTTGGATCTACCAAGCACATTTTTATCACTGACATCACAAAACACAGTGACTAGATTAACAAAAGGCCAGGATTATCCTACAGGAAAAAAATTGTGATAGTAGAGTTGAGAAAGACTACCTATTATGTTTCCCCAAGAAAAACCATGTACATAGAAAACGGTTTCCCAGCCAACTACCATCTCAAATTTTCAAAACAGAAGTAACTTTAATGAGAATGTGGTTATTTGTTTTGTTTTTTTTAAGATTCATTCATTTATTTCTATCCACAATATTCATCTTCTTGCCCCTATGTTCAACTTCTCAACTCCAGAAGGATACTCAGGCCCAGTTCAGAGAAATTACTTTTTAAGTCAGTGTGAGTATTGCACATGAAGGCATGTGTGCGCACCAAGTGCCTGCCTGCATGTTGTATGAAGCCACTGAATCCCCTGGAGCTAGAGTCACACATGATTGTGGGTTGCCATATGGACACCTAACCTGGCCCTCTGTAAGAGCAAGACTCTTATATTCTGAGCCATCTCTCCAGGTCTGGAATTAATTCTGGAATGCAATTCTATTTAGCTTATATCTAGTTCACAAGAGTCAATGTTTCAAAATATCAGAATACCTAAATGAGGCCAGGTGCACAGAAGGCAGATCTATGTCAGTTCAAGGTCAGCCTCGTCTACAAAGCACATCCCAGGCTAACCAGGGCTACTTAGTGAGACTCTGACTCAAAATAAAAGCAAAACAACCTTAACAATCATGTGTCACTTTCATGAAAAGTTCAGTATAGTAGGTCCCAGTGAGATGGCTCTGCCTGTAAAGGCACCTGCCACCAAGCCTGATGTCCCAAGTTCAATCTCACACAAGCTGTCCTGACTTCAAGATGTGCAATGTGGCAGAGATGTGCTCCATACACAAATAAATAAATGTAATACATTTTTTTAAAAGCTCTGTATGGCCATTCCTATGTGATTAGCATGTGCTTAACATTTTTAAATCTCTATGAGAGTTATAAACGCTAGCTTAACTCTAGGAAGTTATGCTTTCTTATGTAAGATCAAGTCTGCTGCAGATACCATTCAATGTTACTCATACCCAAAGCACTCAATTACAAATGGCCTTCCCATAGATCAAAGGTCCACAGTGTAAGAAAAGTCAATTTAATGAAATGACCCGATCCAAGAGAAGGCTTTCCAATAGGGACAAAGTTCTGCACCAGGGAAGTCAGGCTAAGGTGAGGAAGACCATCTTTCCTTCCGGCACAGAGCACACTACAACATGGTTTGCTGTGTACTCTCAAGCCAATGCTTCCATCCCACCTGACTTCCTAATTGCTCTGTGATTTGGAGAAAACTATTCTCTGCTCCAATAAACCAAGTGTTACCAGTTCTAGGCATTTAACTTGAATTAATTTAACCTTAACTTGTACATAGCAAGGATTCTTCTAAGTCCATAAATTAAGAAAGAATAACGGGGAGGGGTGGACAAAACAAAAATTATTTAAATGGTAAATGAAAAATAACGACCATAATCAAAAAACTAGCAGCTTGTATTTATTTGAGTAACAATGTGTCTCAGAACGTAGGCTAGCCACTTACTTTCCTTTCTTTTTGGGGGAGGGGGCCATTGAGGAGAAATAAGACCTTTTGTAGCCACAGGAGCCTAGTCCTGCCTCAACCGCCTAAGCTGGGTTTAGAGGCAATGGATCACCTTGATTTACATATAACAACTCTGAAAAAATAGTTTCACTGGGCCCATCTTATGGAAAAGGAAATCAAGTCTCAGAGTTAGGACCTGCACTCATCAAAAAGAACAGAGACATGGGGTCTGGTTTCAAAGAATGGTTTTCCCACTTATTCTACAAACATCTTCTTGTGAAAATGAAAACGAAAGTCACAACAGTGCGACCACTGAGTCAGCAAAAAGTGTATGGGCCTGGAGGGCAGCGTTCTTCATCTACCTAACAGAACTGACTTTTCCCTTCTTTAATGTAAATATCACTATTAAACACTGGCTCCCAATCTAGTCCCCAGGCTAATACAGGGACTAGGATAGAACATTTATTTAGGGCTTTGCTGCGGGAGTAAGAGGGTAGGTTATTTTTAAGACAAGTCATAAAACAAAATGAAAAGTATATTTATGGTTCCATGACAGTCTATTTTTTAAACAGATGACAATCTATAGCTTCGAATGAAGATGTAGGAAGACCTACAGCTACTAGAAGTCATGGATTCTTTTTCCAACAAAAATGCTAGATACAAAATATAAACAGGTATGGCCAGAAAACTTAAGGAACTGGGTACAATTTCCGATACTAAGCTAAATCAAAGAGAACTCTCAGAAGATTCTTTTACACCATAATCTTCAGTGTAGAATAATTACTTATTCCTAGGCTTATGCAGCTCATCATTCATTCTTTAGTTTCATCCACCATGAATAAGTTTAAATAACCTAGTATCCTGCTACTGAGCAGCAGAACGTGGACAATGCTGGGTAGTTGTTATGTACACTGATGTAATCAGGAAGTACATCTATATGACTCAAGATGGTTGAATAGAATGCTCCTCACAGGTTTTGTGTGACAGGATCTTCCTCATCCTGTAGCCCAGGCTGGTCTAGACCTCACCATGTAGCCTTGGGTAGCCTTGAACTCACAGCAACTCTGTCCATCTCCCGCACTGTCAGCATGAGAAGCATTCACAATCACACCTGGCCCTCACAGGTTTCCAACAAGGGTTCTTGTCATAGACACTAAATTGTTTTCTCTCTACTACTCCTCAAATGTGTTTCTCAAAACATGACTGTTGTTGAAAATGAAAAAAATCTCTTGATTTTCTAAAAAGTGTTTGGTGCTAAGTTATTTTTGCTAATTTCTAGTTACATATGGTGAGAGGAGAACGAGTGCCTGTCCTTCTACTTTGTTGGCCATTTCCAATTGAGCTTCCCTGACTTAACTGCCCGACCATCTCATATGCAGCCATGATATTGCCTGGCCATCTCATATGCAGCCATGGTATTGCCTGACCATCTCATATGCAGCCATGATATTGCCTGGCCATCTAATATGCAGCCATGATATTGCCTGGCCATCTAATATGCAGCCAAGATATTGCCTGGCCATCTAATATGCAGCCATGATATTGCCTGACCATCTCATATGTAGCCATGGTAGGCAGCTTTGCTCGCAAAGCTGGGCATAGTGATATATTTTGCCCCAGTCACTTAGGAAGCTGATACAGAAAGACCGTTTGAGCCCAATAGTTGGAGACTAGCCTTAGCGATTTCATCTAAAAATAAATTTTTAAAAATGAAAAAATTTTTCTTTATATGAACATTTTTTTCTACAAGGAGGGGGAACAGGACAGAGAAGAAGAAAGAACCCAAGGAAGTGAACATTTTTAATTTTCACAGATAATTACGATGGTTAGCATTCAACAACCAATGCAATATTGGTTTCACAAAAATCCTTAAAAAGTGGAGTCCAATTTTAAGATTCTTTATCTACTCAAATGTTACACAATACTCTAATTATGTAATAAATACTCTAAATGTAAGGCGGTGACTGCTCATGGCTAAGGACAGATTTAAACTTCTGACCCTCTAGGCCTATGGTGTCCCAAGTTTGAAGGGCTATGCCACCATGGCCAGCTTATAGGGTGGTGGGAGTGAAACCCAGGGTTTTAATCACTCTACCAACACCACAGACCCTTAAGTGTTTAAAATAAAATATGCCACACTAACAAAGGGGACAAGTTTATAAACATCAGCAACTGATCACTGTGCTCAGTGGTGAGGAACTCAACAGCAAAATTCAATACAATTTTTTAAGAAAATTACTATTCAAGCGTAAATCTCTTAAAATTTTACAATGCAGAGCCACAGTTTAAGAAACTTCACAAAATCAATGAAAAATGGCTTTGGGTATGCTTGTTCTTGACTGTCGTGGGGCAAACCAATCACTCAGCCATTCACTGACTCGTTTCTGTCCACACAGCAACTGAATCCCACTTGGAACTATTTCTCTTCATCAACTGTCATGGCTCATGGAATATCACACAGTGCTATTTTCATTTTATTGTTTTGTTGTTGTTTGCTTGCTTCCTTGCTTTGAGGTAGGGTCTTACTATATAGCCCTAGTTGTCTCTGAGCTCATGTTGCCCAGGCTGGTCTTGAACTCCCACTTGTGATCATCCTGTCTCAGCCCCCAGCATGCTGGGGTTACAGGCAAGCACCATCACATCCAGACCTTAAAAAGAGACTTTGTTGGGCTGTAATGTAGGCAACAGCAGGGTACTCATCTACCATGCCCAAGCCCACCCTCAGTACCTCAAAAGCTTGTGAGAAAGGGGCCTCTTCAGATTTTCTTTATATATGCCTCAGCCTAAGAGAGCAGAATAAAAAGACACTAGACTCCAATAAGTCCCACTCTTATTCAACTTAAGAAAAACAAAATCTACACTCAGTTAATTTTATTTACAATGCTTTCACCATATACCAAGAGTAGTAATGTTCAATTACATATTTAATGTTTATGTCAGGTCATTTGGTTTACTATAGAAGCACCTTGGTTGCATTCAACATAAGAAACTAGAGTCAAACTAGCCAGAGATTCCAAATCAACAGTAAAATATTGCTTGCTTTATTTTTTTTAAAGGGGGAAAGGTAAGAGCTGGATGAGGAATTACACATGGAACCAGGGACCTTGTAATCCCTGCTCTTTCCTACTTCTCACCTTAGCTCTTCACCTTGCTCAGATCACTAAGAACCACGAAGACATCTGCCAGCTGTGCTGACAGAGGTGGTAACACGGCCTACTCTACAAGTGGGAGTAGGAATACATAGTTATAAGCTGTCAGAGTAGCATGCACTATGTTCTCAAAAAAAAAAAAATCTCAATTTCTTCTCTCCTCAAAGGCCAAGTTTTCTGCAGTACAGTCATTGATGTACATACAAAAACAAAAAAAAACAAAACAAAACAACAACTTAAGAAAGCATTTTTTAAATTAACCCTAGAACAGCTAGAGGAAATGTTGTATTAAATATTATATAGTAAAACAGAATTCAAAACTCTGTATATATAAGCTACATAAAAAAAAAAACTTTAAGGAGAGTCTTGTATGCAAAGGACTGTCTTAAAGTGACTAACACATTGTAACAGGGTACCTGAAACAAAAGAAACCCTCCCATACTATTCAGTTTAGCAGCGCTCCTCTCCCTCGGAATTAAAAATCTGCTATCTTCACAATGCTCACCAAGGCAAGGCCCAACCTATCACTTCCCTTCTTTGCTCTGGTGCCCTCTTCACACACTGGTCTCCCGCCTCACAAACTCTCTCCCCTCCCTGACTGCAAAGCTTATTCTCTCAACTCCCAGTGCACTAACATTTTACCTCACCTGTGGTGCAGACACTTGCTATTTTGTATCCCCACTTCCACCAGGCCCTAGAACTCCTGTGATCAATCCCGTTACCACAATTTTGACTTTTTCCCAGAACATTTAACTCCTTCTTAACTATAGGGAAACAAATATATACAAATGTTTTCTTTTTCTCCCTAGATTTTTTGTCTGACTTTTTCAGGTTTGTCTGATAGATACAGTTCTATCTCTTCAACACTTAGAACAGTGAGACCTACACAGCAGATAGCTTGTGATGTGGAAAGCAATCAGGCCCTACTTACTTTACTTGGGAGTACACAAAACATGTGCAACAAATTTTAAAGAACAACCCAGAACGGATTTATACACTGCATTTTTAGGGCCTGCTATTTGCAGAAAACATAATTATACATTTCAAAGTCCATACATTTTAAATCCATTAAAAACAATAATTAACATTAACTACTCATTAATTTTAATTTTGCTACTTAACAAATTTACTGTAATACTTATTTTCCTACTGAACATAATCTAATCTCAATTGCAATTTTCAACCATTTTTCTATTTTTCATGTGATTTTGAAGACTTATTTAAAATGTTCCAGAAATCCCAGGAAATGATGGACTGGGACGAAATAGTTACATTTTTGTAACCATCTTACAAACCTGACCTTCAAAACCTTCTGGAGTCTCAATTTCTACTTCTGTAAGGGGAGGGGATATGTTAAATGATCTAAGACACAATGGGTCTAAAGACTTATACAATTTATGAAAAATATATCTGACACAGTTTAAAAAATCATTAGAATTACAAAATCATTAAATTCGGCAGAACTTTGGAAGTTAACAAACCCAGTCCTGCCACCTTAAGGAGAAAACTCAGATGTTTTGAATACTTCTTAAAA
Organism: Lophiomys imhausi; assembly: GCA_907164525.1. Lineage (NCBI taxonomy): Eukaryota > Metazoa > Chordata > Mammalia > Rodentia > Muridae > Lophiomys > Lophiomys imhausi. The sequence continues at coordinate 2,258,109 of CAJQZJ010032527.1, forward strand.
TACACTTGCCTGTTGTGCATGGAGCCCTGCCTAGGTCTGACTCCTGCCCTGGGTTATTTTTGGTCTCTGTGTGAGTGTGAGAGATAGGTAACTGATTTTTTTTCCCTATAGAAATATTTCAGATATTTTGCCATTTATGTCTTTCCTAAAACTGACAATAATTCATGTTGTAGAAATTAGCTATGGTGCACATACCAAAAACAAAACAACAGTCTACAACTGTTGCATAACTGTTTAAGAAGCAACTATAAACGTATAATGAAATACTTTTACTGTAAGATTCTTATGGGCCCATATTGACTTTCTAAACTTACATGATCGTACCAATACAGTGCTTGTGACATAAAATGAGTTAAGGCATACAAAGTGCTTTAAGCTAAGGGCATCTTAACCAGTTGATCAAAAACCAGTACGACTGCATGACTCACGGCTAAATTAATTTAATATTAACCAAAGGGACAGAAGGCTACAAGTCCGAACCCTAAGTGAGCTCTCATGGAAACAGCATGAATCCTATATTCTTAATGAGTATTGGCAGGCACTGGATTCGAAAGGAGGCGTCTGATGTGGACTGTCAGAAGCTGCATACACACACCGCAATGCTGAGTGTTCATCAGAGACCCGCACCACGTTATTTCAGCCTGCCACAAGCCTAGCAGTAAGAGAGTGGAAACTCCTGGGGGTTCAGGAGTAATATCCAAGGCCGGTCCAGACACTTAAAGGAGAAACTGCAGCCTCTCTCCTGGGTCTTACACTGTACTCTCAATCCGAACTTTACAGGAAAGCTTCCTTACAAATACGAAGTTTCACGAACTTAGCACAGAAGAGAAATCTTGAATTATGTGGGACCGACCGAGCCGCACAGCCCACACTTGACCCCAAGGCAGCGGGAGGCTGGGGCCACGTAAGTGTCACTGAGCGACAATAAGCCCCCCAAACCTGAAGACTGGGGCACACACCCTCCGCAAAAGAGGCCTTTCTGCCCTCAGGAGCGAAAAGAACCGCATCACTTTTACGGTTCTGCCAGCCGCCTGCCGGGAACTCCAACAAGGTGTGACTGTATACTTCCAAACCGAAAAACAGCGACCGGCAGGCAGCGCCAGGTACTTAATGACAAAGGGCTCAGCTCACCGCCAGCGTCTTCCAGCTTCCGTGACTTGTTCTCACCCAAACAGAGCCCAGGCGAGGAGCAACTTGACAAACTGTTTTCTAAGAATCACAAATGGTCCCCTAACTGCTCTAATGGAGCAATCACTCCTCCCACCGAGCAAACAGGGAAGGCGCTCGGAAGGCAGCCGGTCTCGGGTCCCCCCGGCTGCACTTCCGTCCGCAGCCCGGAGCCTCCCAGTCCGCTCGCAGGGACCGAGCCTCTGCCGAGCCGCCCCCAACTCCCGGGTGCCCCGCTCCAGCGCGGACGGCAGAGGCCGACGCCGGCTCGCCGGGGGCCGCCAGTCCCGAGGGGCCCGGCCGGGACCCGGCAGCACCCGGGCCCGCTGCCCAGGCGCCGCCCGGCCGCACAATGGGGGCGCGGGCCGTCCCCCAACGCCTCCGCGCCCGCCCGGCGCCCGGCCCCGCTCCGGCAACTAGGCCCCGCCGCGCTCTGCTGCCCGGCCTAGCGTAGCGGCGGCGCCGGGAAGGG
>CAJQZJ010032527.1:2276097-2287382 GCA_907164525.1 Lophiomys imhausi
TTTAGTAATAAATAAGTGTTAAATAATAATTTAAAAGTTCGGTTTCACATATGTTTATCATCATTGGCTATATGCTTAGTCAAGGGCAACCCCTGCTGCATGAGATTCTGTCTCAAATATGTGTTTGTGTGTGAATGTAAATGTCTGCCTCAAATGCATGTTTTTAAATGGGTGTAGAAATCTAGGATAACCACGTATAAAACCTCATCTTGAGGTACTGGGAATTGAACCTACGATCTTACATATACCAGACAAGCAAGCCCCCTCCCTCTGAGCCACATTCCCAGACCTCTTTTTACTTTTTACTTTTGAGACAGAGCCTCCTGAAGATGCCAAGCCTGACCTTGAACCTACCTCTAATTGGCCCTGAATTTGTAGCTCCCTAACCATAGTTGGTAATAATTTCAAAGGGAAATGGTTTCAAAGAAATTGTTTAGGATTAATGAGAAGAGTTCCAAGAAAAAAATTTCATTGCAAATATTAGAAAACAGAGAAAATAGAAAAATCAGAATCAGCGTAGCCTGAATGAATGAGAATAATAAAAATAAATGTGGCCGGGTGGTGGTGGCGGTGGTGGTCTCGGCTTTAATTCCAGCACTCAGGAGGTGAAGGCAGGCAGATCTCTGAGTTTCAGGCCAATCTGGTCTACAGAGCTAGTTCTAGGACAGCCAGGGATATATAAAGAAACCTTGTCTCAGAAAACCATAAGCAAACAAACACTTATCTTATAAACGGATCGTTTTGAGGACGTACCTATACAGAAAGAAAAAAAAATGCCCATGGAGATATCAAAGCAAAGGTCTAGTGTGTGAATGTTTAAGGAGACATTTAGGACAATTGAGCAAGGAAATGAGTGGGCTAAATTCCTTATGGGTGACATGTGATGCAGCAGCTTTTAATTGACCAGCAGGGAGGTAAGTAAAGGCATGACCACAGGATACTAGGATGGCTGCAAACCATGAATTTTAGAGAATTTGATGTTTGAAGGTCGTTTGATGGTTTCCTTGATAACCCTGACTGCAGATGGCACGGGGGTGTGGGTACTGAGTGAGAAGGAAGGAACCCCGGGGGCTGTGGTGGGCGGGCCAGGAGCTCTGGATGTGAGGGGGTGACAGCACAAGCAGCAGCCACTGGGAGGGGACAGGAGGCATTCTATTTACCTTCCATCCATGGGCCTCAGCCCTGTGTGTAGGAGAAGAGCCTGAAGTAGAACACCATGTTCTTCTATGCAAATGTGCTGGGCTGCATACCAGAGTAAATTCTGTGGCTCACATCTCATGGTCTTAGCTTATTAGCACTGAGCCAGGGGTTAAGTTAGCTGATCTGAGGCCAAGAGAGGCCCCCACTAATTCCAAATGGGGCAGGGAGTGGTCTTCAGCCCGTCTACCAAACAGCTTTGCTAGGTATAGGCACTGTGGTTGGAATTTTCCATGGCACCTGTGATATCAGAAGTTCAGATCCCTTAGGTTTATGGCTTTTTTTTTTTTTCAAGTTAGAAACTGGAGTATTACATCAGCTTTGCAACTTCTGAACTAAGCCTGACAGTTACATGAAACAGTCATGGATGGAAAATATGTCCTACTTTGTTTATCACTGGAGGACGGGGTAAATGACACCTCCCTTCTTTGAAGTTCAGTTCCCTTGGCTGGTAGCAAGACTTTGTATTAAATTCTTAGTTTCCTTCCCATGCCTAAGTTTCTGGAAGTATAGTTGTTTTCAGCTAAGTCACAAGTTTCAACATACAGAACACCTGTGTCACTGCTCTAGAATGCTAGAAATACAAAATAGAACCACACAGTTCTAGCAGGCCTGCCCAAGCTACTCAACAAGGAGTTCTGTGTCAAGCCATATGTGGAGTCTGTGTGAGGTGGGGTCTCTGAGAAAACTCTCCAAGTACCGGGGGACGGGTGCACAGCAAGCCGAGGGCTAGCTTGTCAACAGGAGAGACCACCTTGAATTACCTGAATTAGTGCTTGAACCAGACTGGTCATTTTCCTTAGAGGTGATAATGGCCTACTTTCTAACCTCTCTGGGCCCCAGGGTCTTCATCTGTGAAAGGTCTGCCTCTTAACTGCATGTGAAGGGAAAGAGGACAACGCAGCGCAGACTGGCAAGTAGTGGCTGCTCACTCTAGAAGGGCTGACGTGTGAAGTGAGGTTTGAAAAAATGAACTGCAGTGTATACTGTGCTGAGGTGACTTTGTTTTGTTTGCAAAAACTGAAAGTAACTTAGTGAATTATATACCAAGATCAGTTAAGTTGGAAGGAAGCCATTCCTTTCCATTGTCTTGTACTTGTCTAACACCACGCTTGACAAACTAAACAAGTCATGATCATCACAAGTATTGTGGATGCATGACAGAGATGGCACTGACTGAGCTCTTGAATCGCCGGGTTGGTGGTTAACACACAGGGTCTTCTGACAGCCGACTGGCTGTTGGCATCTGGAAACACTAGACAACAGAGTCTTACTTGATTGTTCATAAATGTCTGTGTACCATTATCATATATCTCCCCCAGATTCAAGAGAATGTGATAAGAAGCTGGAATGGCAGTGACCAGTGATGACTACAAAATATTTTTTAACCACCCCATGATACAGAAGAAAAGTAGAAGGGGGCAGCACACTCCTCTCCTGTCCAGTCAGTGCAGCTAATGCTGGGGTACGTGGGTCCTGGCATATCATCTGCCTCCGTCCTTGTCTGCAACAAGACACAGTACAAGACTCTGGACATGATGTACCAACTAGACTGTGGTCAGACTAGTGAATGAGGTCTGACTTATTCCTTAACTTGGCTGAGACCATGATTCAGTCATAGGGGCACACTACATAGTAGGTCCAGTCTAAGCACAAGTGATTATAACAATGGAAATCTCACAAGCATGTGCCATTCTGTGAGCCAGACCCTGACTCCAAAACCCAAAAGAAAAGGCAAATCAGGAAATAAAACTGAAGACTAATATCCCTCTTACATATAGATACAAAAATACTCTGAAAGATATTAGAAGGCTGGGCATGATAATGCATTCTTAAAATCGTAGCACTTGGAAGACTGAAACAGGAGGATCACAACTTCCAGAACAGCCAAGCTGTTCTTAAATATATTAGCAGTCATCTTGGATTATAGCTACTGGTGGTAGACGTTAGTCTTTATTGAGGCCCTGAACTAAATGCCCAACACATACAAAAACTTGGCATGTTAAATCAAGTACTATACAAAAATACATAGTGTGACTAAGTCCCAGAAAGTCAAAGTTGATTTTATCATTGAAGATCAACTAAAGTCTCTTATGATTTTTAACAGAATCAAAGATACACCTCATAATCATGCAGAAAGAGCATGTATTAAAAATCTAACAGCCATTCATGGTATTATCTGTATTTGTCAGAGTTCTCTAGAGAAATAGAGCTGATAAAAAATATATGAATATATAGATATATACACATATATACACACACATATTTTTACATATATATATATATATATTGTGTGTGTGTGTGTGTGTGTGTGTGTGTGTGTGTGTGTGTGTGTGTAACATACTAAAAAGGGATTTATTAGAGTGACTTACAGGCTGTGTCCTGACAGAAAGGCCAAGAATCTAGTGGGTTGTTCAGTTCATGAGGTGGATGTCTCAGCCCAGTCTATGCTGAAATCTGACCAGGTGGGTTCTAATGGTGGTGAAGTAATGCCTCTGTGGCAAGAAAGATAAACGTGCCAGTGAGAACTAGAGCAAGCGAGCAAAAAAGCAAAAGATTCCTTCTTCCTTGCCCTTGTAGGCTGCCACCAGAAGGTGTGGCCCCGATTAGGGTGGGTCTTCTCACCTCAGATGATCCAATCAAGAACATTTCTTCAGTAGTATATCCAGCTGCTTGTGTTTCAGCTGATTCCAGATGAAGTCAAATTGACAACCAAAATTAGCCATCACAAGTCCACCCCTTGTCAATTTGACACACAATCACATCTTATGTTCTCAATTTACAAATGGAAACAGTACCCAGGTCATAATTACACTTAACACAATGTAACTCTCCCAGGAACAGCCACAAAGTATTCCATGTATATTCGCAAATGAATGGCACATTTTAGAATGTCATTTGAGGGACATTCTTTAAGTGTCTCATAACTTAAATATGACATATGACAGTCAATAATATATCAATTGATATTACATTACATGATAAAGAACTGGAGGGAAAACCACAAATATCTGCTGTGTATGTGTTTGTTGCACATACCTAGTTGGTGTGTGTATTACCTTAGCAGGTTTTGGATCTTAGAGGAGTGGCTCATACCTTCATTCCTTTAGGGTTTGAGCTCTTTGTCCTCTAGCTTGAATTGTGTTGTAATTTCCCATTGACTTTAATCACAGGATATTGTAATACCAAGAGTCTCCCTCATGGACCTGTTGTAAAAGACCAGAGGCTTATTTTTCCAGTAAAAATGCCTGAGACCCTTATGCCCACAAAATAAATACACCAAGACCTTCTAATATTTCAATACTTAGGCCTTAGCTGGGCAGACTCTTAACTAGCTCACCTAAGTTAACCCAACTACCTAGTCCCAACGAGCCTTGTGGCTATTTGTACCTTCCATCAGACAGCCGTCCACAATCACGTCGGTCTCCTCTAGTGTCTCCTGCTGAAAGGGCCCTTCTTCTTTCCTCTCCCAGAGTTCCTTTTTCTCTCCCAAGAAGTCCTGCCCTCTACTTCTCTCTCTGCCCAGCTATAGGCTGTCAGCCTTTTTATTAAAGCCAATCAGAGAATGCCTCAGGCAGGATAGTAACCAGATCTCAGGGCACTGAAATCAGCAACTGAAAACTGGGCACAAGATCCTTCTCCAACATGGACCTCACTCTAGACATAGTATTCCTCACCTTCTTTGTAGAGAAGCCACCCAGTGTGCCCCTGGCAATTCGGATCAATCTCCCACCCTAACACCTATATTCCTTTCTTAGCCTGGTAGCTTAAGGGCATTAGAAGCCCAAAGTGGCCAGGGGAAAGTCTGAGCCTCTAGTTCAATGGAATGTTTATTGTGGCTACTGGCAGAAGTGTTCACCCATCTGGAACCAAAACTTCTAGGCCAGCACAGCTTAAGGTCATGGAAAGAAGCAACAAAAATTTTCCCAGTGGGTCACTAGGGGTCACAGTGAGTAGAATGGTTCTCATTTTCCCCCTGGATTCCTAGACCTCATGAATCCTGACTAGACAGGAAACTACCATATATTAGATGTTGATCCAAAGTACCTGCTACCCTCTTGAGAACTCTGCTACAGCCCTCCCATTTCTGCCACCTAATTGGCACTGTAACTGTGTCTTCAAAAGGCCATTCCACTGTGGTATACAGCCAGCTGCTTCAGGATGGTGGGGAATGTGGTAAGATCAGTTGATTCCATGATCATGGGCCAACTATCACATTTCTGAGTTCCTTCATTAGAAGCAGTTTTTTTGTGGAATATTATAATGTTGGTAAATCATTCTGTAAGTCCGTGGATGGTGGTTTTGACATTACATATAGAAAAGGCAAACTCATAACCAGAATAAGTATTTACTCTAGTAAGGACAAAGTGTTGCCCTTTCCACAAAAGAAGTGGTATAATGTAGTCAACCTGCCACCAGGTTGCAGGCTGGTTGCACTGGTAAATGGTACCATATCTGGGGCTCAATGTTCGTCTCTCCAACTGGTCAGGCATTCAGCAGCCGCTGTATCCAGGCCAGCCTTGCTCAGTAGCGGTCCATGTTGTCAAGCCTATGCATAACCTTCATCTCAGCCACCATGGCCCCTTTGGTCATAGGCCCATTGGGGAATGACAGGGACGGCTGGGAAAGAGGCTGACTAGCCACAGGAGAGATCAGTCTATCTACTTGATGATTGAACTCCTCCTCAGCTAACATCACCTTTTGATGAGCATTGACATAGGACACAAGTATCTTCAGAGCCTTTTCCCATTCAGAGAGATCTGTCCACATGCCTCTACAGATGTCTTCCTCACCAATTTTCCTATCATGTTCTTTCCAAGTCTCTGGCCAGCCAGCCAGTCCATTCACTACAGCCCACGACTCAGTAAACAATCACACATCTGGCCATTTCTTCTTCCAAGAAAAATGTAGGACCATGTTGAACTGCCTAAAGTTCTGCCCACTGTGAAGATTTCCCTTCACTGGTGTCTTTCAGGGTTGTCCCAAAAATGGTTTGTAATGCTGCAGCTGTTCACTTCTGAATGGTGCCTACACAGCACGAAGAACCATCAGTCAACCAGATCCTAGCCTATAAGCTGATTGAATACATAGCAGAAGGCATTTTAACAGGAGTAGAATCCATAGGTCAGAACATGGTCCAAGAATGGAGTCATGAGGAGATTTCTGAGTGTTTTTGAGAAAACTCCAACAAAACAAGACAAGAAAGAGTCTTGTGACCTCAGTTTCTTCAAAACCACAGAATGTTCTTGAATTATGCTTTTGTGCTCCTCCCACAATAGCAGATAGGAGTGAGTTTACTTCAGATTATTCATTACAACTGGCTATTGTTATTTGCTCATATGTCGCTATGGAAAAACATGTTTTTGCTGCATGCAACTGGTTTACCATGTGTGGCTTGCCCTTGTGACTGTACATTTTACTCATGTGACTCCTTTTAGCCTCAAGAGTACAAATGGTCCAGTGCTCTGGATAAAGTGTGATATTGCATGTAACTGTAGTTTGCCTCATTTGTCAGTTCCATTCTCCAAGGTCCCACCACCTATAGAGTGGTAAACAACAGGCATTGGGTCAGTAGATTCATGTAACTTTCTTATGCCCTTAGCATTTTATATATATATATATATATATATATATATATATATAAATGTGTGTGTGTCACTTCAATTTAATAATGGATTGCTGCTGTGTATATCCTACTTAATGTGGTGGGTCAACCAGCTCAGGTTGCACAATAACTTGATGGCCATTGGCAAAAATTAAGTTTCCACTAAGGCCCAATAGCAAACTAAGCCTGACAAAGGCTCCAAACAGCATCCCTATCTACCACATGTCTTCTGGGCTTTCTCATTGTGGAAGATTAGGTTTGTACATCATACCCACTCTATCATTGTAGTGTCCCTGAGCCTTAAAATCCCTTTGTCAACACTAAGCTAAGGGACAACAGGCATCTCCAGTTCCTTTTCAGTAGGGCAAATTCTTTTGACAAATGCTTCAACCCACCAATAAAACGAACTTTTGACACCTCAAGAAAAACTGCTCAAGTGTCCATATTAAATCTACAATCTCTGCTCAGTGGATATGTGATGGCTAATAGTCTTGGTTGTTACCTTGACTTCATCTAAAATAAGCTGAAGCACAAATAGCTGGGCAGGCATCTGAAGGAGTTTTCTTTATTGGATCATTTGAAGTAAGAAGAACCACCTAAATCTGGACCGCACCTTCTAGTGGCATTGAAGGACGTGGAAGAAGGAAGCCTTTGCTTCTTGTGTGCTTGCCCTCTCTCTCACTGGTGAGTTTATCTATCTTTCTGTTGAGACATTACTTTGGGGCATTAGAACCTTGGGATTTCAACATAGACCAGCTGAGACATCCAGCCTCATAAATTGAAGAACTACTGGATTTATTGGCCTTCCTTTGGGTGTCAGCTATTGTTACAGTAGCTGGACTCTACAGCCTGTAAGCAACTCTAATAAATCCTCTCCCTCTCTTTGTCTGTCTCTCTCCATCTCTGTCTGTCTGTCTCTCTCTCCCTCTGTGTGTGTATGTGTGTATAGTCATTAGTTCCGTTCCTCCAGAGAACCCTGACTAATAATGATGGTTGTGGTACCAGAACTGAAGTGGGTCTTCTCACCTCAAATAATTCAATTAAGTAATCCTTCACAGTGTGGCTAGCTACGTGTGTTTTGGTTGACTCCAAATGTGTTTAAGCTGACAACCAAGATTAGCCCATCACAGTTACTTTTCTCAATAAACTAGTAATAAAAGGAAATTCCATACCTCTACAAAGGGCCCAAAGTAAAACCCTAGCACCAATATCATACTTATTGATAAATAGTACAAAACAAAATGAAAAGCGTGAATGCTTCTCCTTAAAATAGGAAGACAAGTATTCTAGTATCACCATTGATATTAGTCTATTTCCCATTACTGTAATAATATAATTAAGGCTAGTATATTAGGGTTCTCTGGAGAAAAAGAACTGATAGGATAACTCCATAAAGTATTTAAGAATACATTTAGCAAATGAACTGCAAGATTTATACATTTGACAATTATAAAACATTGCTAGGGGAAGTGAAGGGTGATATAAGCCAATGTTATCCCATGTTCATGAACATGCAATGTTGCTGGCACAGCATTTCTTCCCCAAATTAATTTTCTGACTCATTACAGCCCCTACTGAAATCCTAGTTGGCTTTGTAGAAATTAATACGCTGAATCTATGAAAGATTTATATGAAAATTCAAATGATCTACATAGCAACACAACTTGGAAAAACTATAGCAAAGTTCTATGACTTATATTTCTTCATTGTGAATCTTACTAATAAAGCTGTAGTAACCAAAACATTATAGTAACAGCATAAAGACAGACATGAGTCAGTGGCCCATACCTGAGAACTCCCAAGTGAACCTTTACACTCATGTTTAATTGATTTTCAACAAAAGGATCTAGACAACTTGGTGGAGGAAATTATAGTCAATAAATGTTGCTGGGACAACTGGAATTTCAAAGAATGAATTTGATTTTTCTTTTTACTATACTAAAATAATTAAGTAAAATATGGATCACAGAGTGAAGAGCCAAAACTATAAAACATTAGGAGAAAACAGAAGACTATATATGTTCATGGTTTGCTGAGTTCTTAGAAATGACCCCAAAGAACAATTTATCAAAGAAAATGACTTGCCAAAATTTTAAAATGTTCCACTTCCAAAGACAGCAGTGATAAGATAAGACACAGATCACAGGAAGTACCTGTGAATCCTGTCAGATAAAGGATGCCCAGAGTGTGTAAAGAATTCTTGCAGGCAAAGGTAAGAGGCTCAACTTTAAAATGTTGAATAGACATTTCACAAAGAAAGGTATCTAAATGGCTAATAGACCTATGAAAAAGAGTTCATTAGATATTAGGGAAATGCAGAATAAGATTCCAATAAGACTCCATTACATACTCACCAGAAGGGCTGCATAGAATGTTACTTTACTGTGCATGGGGGAAATAAGACTCTGTCATTACTTGTTTTGTGAATGTAATGAAATTCCAGGACACATAAGAAACAACAGTGCTCAGCTGCTGGTGGAAGGAAAACTGGGTACATAGAAGATTATTCTCTGCATTTGTTTAATTTTAACTGATATTTTCATTCTTTGAGACCATATCTTCCCACTCTTCCCATGAACTCTCCCTGGACCCCCTTCCAGCACATCTCCTTCTCAACTTTGTCATCATCTCTGCATCCCCCTCGTCCTCATCTTCCTCCTCCTCCCAGCCCACTGTGTTCATTAGAGCTGCCTGCATGTACTTGAGTGTGGAGCCATCCACTGGAACATGGGCAGCCTATCAGAACACACTTTCTCAAAGACAGACGAATATCCCTCACACAGCAGCCATCAACTGCCAATAGTTTCTCAGGGGGAGACCTCATGAGCCCATCCCTATCCATTCTTGTAATTTTGACTGCCTTGATCTTGTACGGGCAACTCTAGCTGCCTGCCATGAGTCCACAATTGCAACTGGCATGTCATGTCTAGAAGGCAGCATTTTACACATTTCCCCTGTCCTTTAGCTCTTAGACTTTTCCCTTCCCCTCTCCCATGATGTTCTCTGAGCCTTGTGGGACAGAGTCAAAATAAATGATTCGTTTAGGATTGAGCAGTAACAGTCACTTACTCTCAGGGCTTTGACAAGTTTTATGGGTCTCTGCATTAGCTGTTACCCATGATACAATACTTCTCTCGAAGAGGCTGAGAGCAACAGAGACCTATGGGTATAAGCCTAAATTTTAGAAGGTAGTTTGACAATTGGCAAAACGGAAGTAGTAAGTTCTCCCCTGTAGCCTATGACCTCCCCAGACATAGAATTTTGACTAGCTTTATATTATATGCTGGCTAGTTTTATGTCTACTTGACACAGGGTAGGGTCATCTGGGAAGAAGGAATCTTAATCAAGAGAATGCCTCCATTGGATTGTAGGCAAGTGTGTAGGGCATTTTCTTGATTAATGATTGATGTAGGAGGGCTCCCAAAACTGTGGGCAGTGCCACCCCTGAGAAAGTGGTCCTGGGGTATGTAAGAAAACAAAGTGAACAAGCCAGGAGGAGTAGTCCAGTAAGCAGCATGCCTCTATGGCCTCTGCATCAGCTCCTGCTTCCAGGTCCCTGCCTTGAGTCCTTCCCATGAGGAGTGCCCCATGTCGTGTGATGAAGTCCTGAGTTTCTGTAAGGCTTTTCTCCCTTAAGTTACTTTTTTCAAGGTATTTTAAAACAATAGAAAATGTAACTAGGTCAGTTTAGGGTGTGTGTTTCCCAGGGATTAATCCCAGGACCTTAGACAGGCTAACCACATACTCTACTACTGAGCTAATTCCTTGAGAATTATTTCTAACCTAATCCAAAGACTTACTAAAGCAATAATGAGGGTTGTCATATATGAAGAATTGAGTCAGCCATTATGTGGAGTAGAAGGAATTTACGTCATTGCTGTGGCTTGCAGGGTTGACAGGAGAGTAAGTATCTTGGGAACTCACCATAGGAGATTGTAGAACTAAAGCATTCTGATTCCAGAAGCTGTGCGACAAATACTTAGTGGTGAGGATAATCTGGAAATCCCATAGGGCAGAAGGAATAGTGTCCCCAGGGTTGTTGCAGGGTCCTGGGAGAAGGGGCAAGATGCTTTCACTCAGCCTGTGGCTTGAAAGCTATGAGCGGGCCACCAGGGCACCTGACCGGGTAGGACTGAAAGTCTACTCTCATGGCTGCAACCCAAGAAAGTGAGCAAAGGCATGCCAGCAGGAGAGGAGCCATGGCCAAGGATTTCCTGCAGTAGGCACTGTGGTAGTTTGAATGAAAAAAGCCCCCATGGGCTATTTATTTGAAAACTTGATCCCCAGGTAGTGGAACTGTTTGGGGAGGATTTGGATGTGTGCCCTTGCTAGAGAAGGTCTGTTGTGAGGTGTGAGCTTTGAGGTTTCAAAAGACCCTTGAGATTCCCAGCACTCACTCTCTTCCTCTTGCTTGCTGGTCAAGATATGAGCTCTCATCTACTGCTCCTGTGCCATGCTTGCCTACTGCTCCTGTGCCATGCTT
>CAJQZJ010032527.1:2297128-2309498 GCA_907164525.1 Lophiomys imhausi
TCCCCAGTGCCAGCCCTCCACATCTGTCTTAATACATGTGCAATTGTGTAACTATTTCATGACAAAATTGTTTCTTGTTACATTTCACATTAAAATGATGACTTTTAACATAACACCTGGTGAACATTCTATTTACATTCTTAAAAATACATTCTGAGCTGGGTAGGGTGGCGTGCACCTGAGAAGCGGAGGCAGGAGGAGCCCTTTGGCCCAGGAATTCAAGAACTTACTGCGAAATATGGAACTGTTAAAAGAGAAAAAACTCACTTATTTGTATTTGGCCTTTAATTCACCCCTCCTCTCTCCTCTTTCTTTTCTTTGGCACAGGGAATTGAGCATGCTAAGTCCATGCTCTGCCGCTGGACTGCACTCCTAGATCAGCATTAGCTATTATTTTTTTTTTTTTACCCAGGCTGGCCTCAAATTCAGGTGACCCTCCATTCTCAGTGTGCCAAGCCACTGAGATCACAGGCTCAAAGGGACCAGGCAGGACACACTGTATTATGATGTAAACTCTCCTTTTCTCCTCAGGGTCACAGAGATGGCTCAGTGGTTAGGAGCACGGCTGCTCTTCGAGAGGACCCAGTTTGGTTTCCAGGATCCAAACAGAAGCTTGTAACAGTCTCTAACTCCAGTTCCAGGAGCTCCAATACCTTCTTCTGGCTCTGTGGACACTACACTTGTGGTGCATAGACATACATGAAGGCAAAACACCCCTACACACATTAAAAAAAACAAACAAAAAAAAAAAAGTGCAAAACACAAAACCTCCCCCAGCAGTTTTTGGGTGGAGTTCAGGCACACAGTTCTTAACATGTATGAGCCCTACCCCCCTCCAAAAAAACCCCAAAACCCAGTAAGCTCTATCAAAACATAGGTTTTTAATAGTTATTTAATTGACAAATGAACCACTATACTATAATCTAATTATTTTCTTCAAGTGAGTGCTTTCCAATGAGTAAAATTTAGGAGGAGAAAGGATATATAAAGAAAGAATACACCAAATTCCAGAAAGACATTTCCTGGCCATTGCTAGCATCATTTACAGATGTCCCCTGATTACCTTTTCAATGGTTCCAGTCATAGGAGCGATGGTACCTCCCTGAGCACCTTCTGAGCTCACTGGAGACAAATACTTGGGTACTGGAATGCCAATTTCAATACTGCCTTCCTATACAAAACAGTGAACACAGAATCAAGACCTGATCTCTTTATTTTCACTAGTCCTTCTGAGGGAGTTTCCAAGTTATTAATAACTATTAGTTGTCATCGACACCCAGGTTCTAACAAACCTTAGTAGGTCACCAAACCTTGCTTGGTCCCATCTCCCATGACTCAGAGGTAACGATATAGAAGCCTAACCAGGGATTAAGAATTAAGACAGGACTGTAGGTGACATGATGGGTCCTTTCTCGAAGTGTTTTTTAGTAGCATCCACAGAGGACACAATTTACAGTAAGAACTTCACAGTTATACACACACTATGCCATTAATTGTCACAATTCTATAAGGTAGGTATGCTTACTAGTCAAGGTTGTACATGGCAGACCCAAAGCCTGGAAAGTTTAACTGTACAAGTCCCAGAGCTGCTGAGTGGCAGTGCCAGGGTTTGATCCAGGTCAGCCTTACCTTCCAGAGCTGCTTGCTTCCTAGCCTGGCACTCTTACAGCACTGTTAGCTACAGAAAGGAGCAGCGGGGAAAGCTGACAGTCCCTGGCTTTGTGCACAGTTCAGCCACTAAAGCTGTTTTGCCATAAACACTGTGGTCTTAATATGGTCTCATCCGTCTGATGGACTGTCTATTCTCCTTTGGCTGGAGGCTCAAGACTTAAAGCAAAGCCACCCTGGTCCTGGCTGTCTTGATTGTCATGGCATTACCTATTCACTTCCCTGCTGCCCCGAGCATCTATCTGGTCCAGACTGCTTTCCTGGAGTTACCTCCTCTCCTAACCCCAGGATTCAAACGTCACGGGGATGAGTCTGGGTAAAGCACGAGAGAATGCTAGCACTGAGGGCACAGCCCCTGACAAGGAGAGTGTGAGCTTCATTTCTGAATTCAGAGAAGAAAACTGTCATGTCTCACAATGAGAGTCTGGGGGAACAAAACAGAGAAACAGAACTAGAAAAGGTAGGAATGTGGGAAAAAATATGGATATGGAAAGGGAATTTGGGGGCAATGTGTCAGTGGCTGAAGGAAGTGGGGCTTCTCTGTGAAATGCTTCTGGTTTGTCAGTTTCCATCCCAAACTCCAAGAGGGATATCATCAAACCAGACATGGTAGGCTATACCCAATCCTAGCACTTGGGAAACTAAGGCAGGAGGATTGCTGTGAGTTCCAGCCCAGTGGACTGTAGACTGAGACCTCATCAAAACAAGACAAGAGTGGGAGACATCACCATGGAAAACAGGTAGATAGTGTTGTTCAGGATGATGAACTTGGATTTACTGGCTACTCCATTAACAGAGGACTTCAGGTAGGTATAGCCTCCCTCACTGGAAAGATCACCAAGGACTCGGAAGGTCTTATTTTCAATCTGGGGAGATAAAAAAAAAGTCTTTAAAATAAATGACCATGTAGGGTTAAAAAAAAAAACCAAAATGTCCTCATCATTAGCAGTTTCAAAAGTATATTTTTCAAGGAACCTTGTAGAACTGCCCCCCCACAACAAGATTCCTAACCAGAACAATTTAGATACAAATAGCAGTAAGATAATTAAAAGAAAAAAATTATATGTCATCCGTATCAGTATGCCAGATGAAAGTTCATTTGAGAATGGATAGTATAGCAATAAAAATGTCAAATACATGTACAAATCAAGGCTGGAGAGACAGCCAGCAGTGATGGGCTCTGCACCCATGTCAAGCAGCTCACAGTTAGCTGCCTTCAACTCTAGCTCCAGGGGCTCTGACGCCCTCTTCTGTCCTCTCTGGGCAACTGGCCTCAGTTGCACATACCCACCCTTCACATTCACATAATTCAAAATAGAAATGAAGAGAAACCAAATGGAATTATTTAGTTCACCTGCCTATTTTACATGCTGGTACTCATTTCTGAGTTCTTAAGTTAAATGCAGCTTTCCTGTGCCAAGGTCAGTAATGAGGGAAAACGCAGCTAGAAGACAGAGTTGGAGGGTGTCTCTTCTATCACGCCACACACAGATCTGACCCATGGGCTGTGGCTGTGATTTGTGGGGACAGAGGGGTTGGGGACTGGCCACAGTGGTCCTGCTCTCAGAGGCTGTGCAGGAAGACAACTTACGTCTCAAGGGAGTTGGCAAAAGGACACGTTTTCTGTATTGAAGACCATTTTCTCAAATATACACACAAGAGAAAACTTCCCTCACACACAGAAAATCCATTTAAATCTATATTTTTCTTTTCAATTCCCAACAGAAGTCTGTGTCTGTCCTTTGTAAATATGCTGTCTGGGCTAATAGGCTACATGGCGATATTTGTATATTGGTTCTCATCTCCTGTAAGTTAAACATGGCATTTAGTCTACCTTGTAAGCTACCAAAACAGTTGTTTGAGTATTTGTGAAATCTTAAGGTATAAAAGTTCTGCCTAAAAATTTACAAAAGCATATTTATTTTCATGAATCAACCAGGATAAATTGCTAATTTACTAGTCATCACAGAACAAGAAAGGGTCCCCACACTAGAGGCACCAATATGAAGCACAGCACGTACATCTAAATCGGGTAGACTACCATGGCTCTTCTGAAGCTTGGACAGAAAACCACTGTGTCTCAAAGTGTTGGGTATTACTGGTAAATCCATTCTGTGGAACTTGAAAATTTTCAGTTCATATTAAAAATGATATATTTACTGAACTTGTAATTGAATTACTACATTTTAACACCTTTTAAAAGAGCCAGGCAAGATGGCCCAGTGAATGGTGCCTGCTACCAAGCCCAAAGACCTGAGTTTCATGTTTGATCCCTAGGACCCATATGGTGGAAACAGAACCAACTCCTCTGTACTGTCCTCTGAATTCCACTTGGTCTCTGTGATGCATGCATGTGCCCCCCCCAAATGAATAAATAACATCAATAACCTTCTTAGCATTTCATCTTGCCAATACCCCTCTTTTAATTAAGGGCTAGCATTACATTAGCTTTACCCTGGAGCTTCATAGACAATGACTTAGATTTCTTGGGTTTTCTGACAGCCATTTAGCGAGACTGTACCATCTAACTTTCTTCACAATGGGATCAAGAGGGTTTTAAATAGGACCATATGGCTTTTAAAACATTTTTCCCTTCATGAGAATGGAGTAGAAGTATCTAGAAGCCCCTAGACCACTGAGAATGTTACACTTTATGATGACTAGTGTAATGGGTATCTGTGTGATCTTAGATTTTTTTTCTAGTTTTCCCACAACTGAACAGCAACAAAACAGTTGGATTAAAATATAGATAGGCAAAGGTAACAGACAGCAAATTTCCAAAGAAGACACACCAATGGCCAGTAAGTACACTAAACAAACAAATAAAAAGAAAAAAAAAGGTATTACCCTTAAGTCATTCATAAATCAAGCCATCAACACCTTACCACTTCATACCCATTAAGATGGTTGTTATTAAACAACAAGAAAGTGTGTGTGTGTGGGGGGGGGGGGATGACAAGTACTATGGCCAGGATATAGAAAAGTCCTATGCACTGTTGGTGGGACAGCAAAACGCTGCAGCTGCTACAGGAAACCATGGTAGGTCCTCAAAATGAAAAACAGAATCACTGCCTGATGGAGCTACTTTTAGATACATACACAACAAAATTAAAACAACTTTGAAGAACTATTTGTACACACCCATTGCTAGCAGAATTTTCACAAAAGCCAAATTAGAAATAATTCCATTGCATCCTCAAATGAATGGATAAGAAAAAGCTAGTGGATGAAAACTATACACCTCCAAAAGGAAGTTTTGATACTTGCAGACATTATACTAAATGAAACATGCCAGTCATGAAAGGAAAAATATTAAATTATTCCATTTATATCAAGTAAGAACAAATACTAAATTATCCCACTTATATCAGGTACCTACAGCGTCAAACTCACAGATAAAGGAAGCAGAACAGTGGTTCTCAGGAACAGAGGGGAAGAGGCTGTAGCTCAGTAGTTCTCAACCTTCCTAATGCTGTAACTCTTTAAAACAGGTTAATGCACGCTGGGGTGATGACCAACCATATTTTCGTTGCTACTTCTTAACTGGAACTTTGCTACAGTTATGAATTGTAATGTTTTCTATATAATCTGTTTTCAGATGGTCTTTGGAAACCCCTGTTAAAAGGTCATTCGACCCCCAGGTTGAAAACCACTACTGTAGCTGATTAACAGGCACAGGACTTTGGTTTCAAAAGATGAAAACAAAAACAAAACCACTTCCGTTGTCACACTCACTGCCTTGTAAATGTTTGTGTTTGTGCCAGCAGGTGAGTGCTCCTCTCAGCCTGGGGTACAGACGCTCCTTTCTGCAATGGCTAATGGCTGACGCAGTGACTTAACATGTAGTCAGTGTGCTGAGAGTAAGAGAGTGTTGAGTGCTCACTTACAGAAGAGTATCTGTATCACCCTCTCCAAACAAAGCCCAGCATCGTAGAAGAGGTAGAAAGAATAAAACAAACAAACAAAAAACAGAATGAGGAGGTGTACTGTAAAACCCTGTAAACACCCAGACACGGATGTTTGTAATCATGAGCACACACTAACTATCCACACCTGCACAAGGCCTGCAAGACACTGGGGCTCTTCAGTAAGGCCTCATGCCTTCCAGGGGAGGAGGAGGAAGGGAAGGAGAAAGAGGAGAAAGAGGAGAAAGAAGAGGGGCCGTTGGCAGTTAGTAGTTGCTAGGGAAAGGGTATCATTTTCTTAAGTGGTGTAGCCAGCGGAGTGTTGCCTATGCTCCAGCAAATAGCTCCTGGATCCATGCTTATACAAGCAACCCTAACTAACTCAGTGGATTAAAACAAAGTCATGAAAGTTGGAGAGGACTATTTCAGGAAAAGAAATAGTGGGGCAGGGGAGGGATAAGAGGGCAGTGGAAGAGGGAATGTGTTCCAATACACTGTATCTATGATGGAAATTGTAATAAAAGAGAGGGGAAAAGTACAGTTTTTATTTTTAAACAGCTCTGTTGATGGGTGGTGGTGATGGGTACACAACAACGAGAATGTATCTGTGCCACTAAGCTGTACACCTAATTTTCTTAAGTTTTCTAATAGCTCTCTGCACATCTGACCTCTCAATAACTTTTAAGTGTGTATAGGGTTCCTAAGCCTGAAACTCGAAAGGCTGCTGTTTTGGTGAATATGTGCACATACCTGAGGGGCTTATTACCTGTTTAATTTGAGGTTATTCTTTTTGTTAAGTTTTTATGCTTAAGGGAATCATAGCCAAACCGAGTAAACAAAGTGGACACAACACAGGCGTGATTCCTTCAAACTGCTCTGAAATAAAAGCACAGGGCACTCTCCTTACAATTCTAACAGTCAGAGGCTTACGGGAACCTTGAGAAGGGAAACTGATCCTATGCAGTATGAGAGACAGGATTTGGCTCTGAGCCACAGACTAGAACCAACAAGGCTTACCTGCATGTCATATGACCCATCATGGTTATACGTCACAGCTATGACGATATCTTTATGGAACAAGGGAAAAATTGAAGAAGAAAAAAAAGAGAAAACATTATGTAACAATGGAGATGACAAAATTGTCCCTTTCAACTTTAAATCAGTCAGCTATTCAAAGAAAAGGCAACATCTTAACTCCCGGGGATACAATGTTTTTCCTAGCAAAGTCCCTTACTGGGTTCGGAACAGCTGGATTTGGGAACCTTTCTCTTTTGAAAATGGACTTTTAATATTCCACATATTTTCACCTGTACACAAAAGCAATAGTGATAGTGCAGAAAATGCAATCAACTAGCAAAGAGAAGGTCTGCTTTGAGGTCCAAATCTACCATGTGATCACCTCTGTGGTCTGGGCTAAGTCATTCTTTCTAAAGCCTTCATTGGTCAGCCGTTAAATGGGTATGGGAATGTAACAACTAAGTAAATATGAAAGTGTTTTAAAACTGTAATAGATCATAGGAATATAAGAAATTATTCAGCTGGGTGTGGTAGCACACTCCTTTAATCCCAGCACTCAGGAGGCAGAGGCAGGCGGATCTCTGTGAGTTCAAGGCTAGCCTCCTCTACAAAGTGAGCCCAGGACAGCCAGGACTATACAGAGAAACCCTGTCTCGAAAAACCAAAAAAAAAAAAAAAAAAAAAAAGAAAGAAAGAAAGAAAGAAAGAAAGAAAGAAAGAAATTATTCATGCTGTACATGAATATGGAATTGGGCGAAGACAGTTGCCCAAGTTAGAAATCAGAGGTATTGGTGTTTAGGTGTTTTCCTGTGGTATCCACAAGGCCCCAGTTCAATCTGCAGCAACAAACATTTTTGTGAGCAAAGTTATGCAAATTAACTCCATTTGAACTGAAGTCTCGACTATCATCTGGATGCTTCCACCTTGAGTGTTTTTAATCTCGATTCTCTCCAGAACCTGATTAGTTATGCCCACCTGAATGCTGCCCACACCTTGAGATGAACATATTAGACCCATTATTGTCCCCTCCTGCCTCAGAAGCTCAATGCTGGCACAGCTGCTCTCCTGCTCTCTGGCTTGAAGCCCTTTACCCTTGGCTTACAATATGCCTTCTATGTGCCAGCCTGACCTAGGCTGACTGGCTCTGAAGACATCTTCTGCGCCCTCCCTGCTTCTCATCTCAACCCTTTTGGTTCCACATTCAGATCACTGTCCTGGTAACGAGGGTCCACCCTCTCAGCACTGTTCTCTGCCTTTCCCCTCTGTGTGGCTTAGCTCCACGCAAGTGGGAAAATGAACCAACTGATATTCCCATGAGCCTCTTTCCCATTCTCCCCACACCACAAGGGGATGCTCCTTGTTATATCAGGCTCGCTATCCTAGTGTCTGCATAGGTCTTTCGAGCTCACTCTTTTGAACATTTATAGACTTCTACCTATAAAACAATTATGATTCCCTCTTATAAATCCCAATTTATGGGAAACTTTTCTCTTAAAAAAAACCTAAAAAGTTGAAAATATTCACAAATGAAGTCCATTAACCCTATGGCCTGTACCTCAACACCCACACTCCAACTATGCATGCCTAATAGCACATTCCTAGGTTCATGTGCGCACACACACACACACACACACACACACACACACACACACACACACACAACAGGCACAAAAACTGATTTAGTCTTCTCAACATCTATCAGCATAGCTGTTTTCATAACTTTTACACTGGGTGGGTAATTCTCCACTGTACGAATTATACACATGCCTGAAATTTTTCAGGAGAAAATGCCTTCAATTACACTTGATCTTTTTTTTTTTTCAATTGCAAAACAGTAAAATTGTTTAAATGTCATTAATGTAAGTAGAATTATAGGAAAGATTTGACTAGAGTTTCAGAGTGAAATTGGTATTCCTCCCCTCTCCCCCAGATATTTTTGTTTCCCACCAGAGAATCTTAAACAGCTTTTACACATTTAGTAAGGCATGGAAATTTAGCGGGCATAGTGTCATGTAAGCATGCACTCCTTGGAGTACAGGGTTGAATCTAGGCTTTGTATGACCTTTAGAAAATTACTAATATTTGAGCTTTGTTCTTGACTAAGAAATATTAGTTGCTGACAATACATTAATAATAAGGTGGATCTTATCGGCCTGCTCCAAAAACAGCAAATGAGATAACCTCTGGAAAATGTTTAACGTATCTGAAAAATGTTCAAAAAATTGAGTTATTATTATTATTGAGAGCCAACACAGGATTCTGTGAAACATGGCCACAAAATAATACAAAATAATATACGAAAAGTTCAAGTTATAAACATAGTACTGAAACACTTGGTCATTTTCATTAAGAAGACTGAAAAGTGGTTCTATGTTAGACTCATAAATGCCTAGGGGGATACTCTCCTGGTCACTGCTTATTATCTCTACTGAATAGTGCTTAAAAAAAAGTGTATAGTGAATAGCAATCATGTGGGCTTTTCAGTTATGTATCTATTTTCAATTAAAATTTTTTAATTCTAAGAAAATTGAGTACAATTCAAAATAGTGCTCAGTGTTTTAATGAAGATATATGCCAATAGCACAGTTGGCTTCTCTGAATTACCATGGACTCTGTGGTGATGTGAATAAGTGTTTACTCCAGCCCAAGAAGCAGAGGTTACCCCTGGCAGTATGGAGCGGAGGGGTATTTGTAAACCTCCTTGGAGACCACCCAGGGTGGTTCTAGTAATGTCCCTCTAGGCTAACGGTGACACAACAGTCACAATGCAGTCACACTGTGAAGGACATATTTGCCACACAGGAATGATGCCTATGGTCTCTAAAGCCAAGAAGCTCCTCCCGCTCCTCTCAGATCTCTGAGGGTGAGGGAGCCTCTCTATCTAGTAGGCATGTGTCTGTGAGAGCTGCCATAGCTCACGGAGTCCTCACATCCTCAAGCATATTTCTCCTCTGGCTTCTCATGCAGACCGTCCTGTCGCAGAAGGGACAGTCACTGGCTCTTACAGCATTCTGATCGTCTGTATCCTGCCTGGTCGTGATTCATGGACCATCTTTTGGCTTAGGTGCCAGGGTCTTCTAACTTTAGTTAAAACACTAGTCTTTATGTTGAGCCGTCTCAAACTAGTACACAGTTAAAAAAACAAAAACAAAACTGCCCAACCGAAAACTGTTAGACAAAGCATCGAGTCAGTGTCAAAAAGAGCGGGCACCCATAAGGCTCTGCCCCGACTGGCCTTCAGTAAGTCACCCTACTTTCTGTGCCTTAGCACCCACCCCTGAGCAGAGGCTCCCTCATCCCTTCATGAAGCTGTTGTGAAGATAAACAGTCATGTGATGAGACATACAGTAAACGGCAGAACTTCAGTGACCCATTCCACCTGGATCTCAAAGCCCTGCCTGAACTGGGTGACCTCCACCTCCCACAGTTCTGAACACCATTTCCTTATCTAAGAGCAAGGTTCTTAGAGCAGGAAAACTGCAAAGCAATGCAGAGTACTAAGAGCTGAGGGGAAAGACGTTGCCTCAAATCATACCCTGGTGACCTCACTAACACTTCCTCATTTCATTTTGGTTGTTTGCTAGGTATGCCTTACGGGACAGTCTCAGAACACTTAGGAGCACAGAAGTGGGCAGAAAAGGTGCACCATTCACTCCCTGACCCTGAGCCAATCAACTCCACCTTGACCACTGAAAGGCTCATAGCTGAAGGAGCAGGACCAGGCTGGGAGTTTTTTGGCTCAATGCACTACGTCCCTGCACCCTGCATTTCCCTTGCGATAAAGTGTCACTCACCACTTTTGCCACTTCTCAGAGTCATGTGTCTGGTGTAAGAGACATTCAGTCTTCTCCCACTGCTGAATGAAAACGGAGAGAACTGATCTAGAAAAAATGTAAAATACAACAACAAAATTACAAGTATCAAGCCCCTCCCCCCAAAAAATGTACACTGTACAAAAGTGAACATAAAACACAGGCCCTCAGTTGGCAGCTCAGACATGTGTTCTTTGTTCTTACTATTTTCAATTTAAGGCAGATAAATTTAAACTTAAGGTAGACAGTCTCACTTATACCTTAGAGACCTTTACATGAGAAGTCCCGGCTTCTCAGGAAGCACCTGAGTATTTGGAACTCAGCTCTTGTCCTCTGATGGCATAGAGGTCCCCATTGTGCCCTGGTCTTGACCATTGACTGCTTTCCTCTCACTGTGTCACTGGCCCAGCTCTATGTGCTGTGGTACGCATGCTCTGCTGGACACAACCCAGAGGCCGTGGTATAACTAAACTGAAGCCATGTAGTGTGAAGCCTGTATGTGTGAGACTTATACATTCAAAGAGTAAAGGAGCAAAGTGACAAGAAGCGAACAAATGTAAAGACATAGGTCTATTCTTTAGGCTTTCAAACAAATCTAAAAAATCAAAGATGCTAACAACAGAATCCTATAGGAGGCAAGAACAAAAAATACTCCTGGAGCTAAAGAGATGGTTTAGTGGTTGACAGCTGTTCTTCCAAAGGGCCAGGCTCAATTCCCAGCTAGATGGAGGTTTACAACCATCCATAGGTCCAGTCCTAGGGTATCTGATGTCCTCTTCTGGCCTCCAAGGCCACTGCTGCATATAAAGTACAAAGCCAGATGCAGGCAAAATACCCAAACACATAAAATAAACCAAAACCAAAAATTTAATATAATAATCCTAGTGATAAAAGATAAATAGATTTAAAAATTATGTTTACTCGAATGTTCAACATTATCCTGAATAAATATGGTAGGGGAAGTACGAGAGAGTGCACATCTTGTATTAGATATTTAGATGGAGAGAACTTTCAGTGCAGAGCTGACTGAAGCCATGAATGAGAATGCTGCAAGAGGAGTGTGTGTGGGTGGCACGGACAACAAGGCCTTCACAGTGCACCCATCCTCTGACACCCTGAGGGGCCCAAACCTCCATCCAGACAGCAATTCAATCAGAGGATGCAAAAAGAGGAAGAAGAAAACCAATAATGAAACATGGCTAACTCAGAGGCATCTGAATCTCCAGTTTCTGTCCTTAGGCTCGGGAGACCAAGGGTACTGCTGTAGGTACAGTGGGTACAGGAAAGCAAGCCACGAAGAATGTTGAATGCAGAGTCAACAGGGATCAGCACAATGTACAGAAAATGTTTGCTTAGAAAGAGACCTGATTCTATAATGTTAGGTGATAGGGTGGTATTAAGCATTCTAAATGTTAACTGGTCCTGTTTGCTGTCTGTTACTTTGTCTCTGATTGGTTAAATAAATGCTGAGACCTGGAGATTGGGAAAAGAGAGAGAGAGGTGGGACTAAGGTTCACAGGCTTTTTGAGAGACAGAGAGCATTTTGGGAAGAAGAAGGTTGCTGGAGAGAAACCAGGAGCAAGCAAGGAGGACATGCCATGGGGTAGATTAAGGAAGATCCTTCCACGTGGCCTGGAACATCGGCATAGTGTGGAGAATAATAGTCCACAATAATATATATGGGGTCATATTTGGGTATTAGAATTATGAGGTAGCTTAGATGGGCTAGGATTGCACAACTCAGGCCTAGGCTTGTTAAAATCCACCCGGTGTCTGTGTGTATTCATTTATAGTGGCAGGTTAAGGATTAACACCACCGAATCAATTAGAGATAATATAAATACTGGTTAAATAACTTAATTAGCTATTTTTTTCCACAGTTAGGACATTAGTCGAGCTAACCTTAATGAGTTCAATAATTCTTATGTGTGTACTTGTGTATCTGCATGCATGCTTATGTGTGTACTT
>CAJQZJ010032527.1:2309508-2392171 GCA_907164525.1 Lophiomys imhausi
TGCATGCATGCTTATGTGTGTACTTGTGTATATGCATGCATGCTTATGTGTGTACTTGTGTATCTGCATGCATGCTTATGTGCGTACTTGTGTATATGCATGCATGCTTATGTGTGTACTTGTGTATCTGCATGCATGCTTATGTGTGTACTTGTGTATATGTATGCATGCTTATGTGTGTACTTCTGTATATGCATGCATGCTTATGTGTGTACTTGTGTATATGCATGCATGCTTATGTGTGTACTTGTGTATATGCATGCATGCTTATGTGTGTACTTATGTATATGCATGCATGCTTATGCACTTGTGATATATGAAGAGTTCTTTTCCACACAGAAAAAACATCTGCAGAAAATAGGGTCAGTCACTGGATGTCGAAAAGGCAAGAATGACACACAGAAAGAGAAGCATGTTTCTTGCTGATTCAGAGAACGTAGCAAGGGAAGAAAAGAGTGCTCTGTACCTTGTGTGTGAAGCCTGAAAGCGCTGGTCATGGCTTTCTCTTTGAGGATGAGACCCAAAGCTGCCTGGCACAGAGACTCTTTGGCTACGGTGCTGCGAGTGGGCAGCAGTTCCTTGTGGTGTTGAGGGATGAAGTCGGTGTGCACATTCCCAGCTTCAAACTCTGGGTGGCCAGAGAGCCGGAGCAGGAAGTCCACATTGGTGTGCAAGCCGACAATCTAGGAAGAGAAGCAACCCAGGTCCCTGCTGAGTATGGAAAACAACACATTCAGAAAAGTGTCTGCTCTATGACCAACTAAGGCGTCAGGTGCAGAAAGGTCACACTCACTGTCACTGGATTTATCATTGCATATCTTGACTTACACTTCAAAATGTAGCTTAAGAGAAATGGGATGTAGAACGTGGTACAATGACAGGGAGAGGGTGGTTGGGGTAGTGGTGGTGGTAATTGTCTCATGTTAGGAAAATAATGAGTGTTAAGAAACAGATATGAAATTTATTTGCAAGAGACCAAAGGTTGTTATTTGGAACATTCCACAAAATAGGATGACTACAAAGGCAGGCAGGATTGTGATATTGGAGAGGGAACAAGAACAAACAGCCTACACGGAACTTCCTTCCAACACTAAAATCCAAAGTTTATACATGGATATAAAAAATTAAAAATTAATTTTAATTTATCCCCAATTCACCTCCCCTCAAAAAAATAATAAAAGGATTAGAGATAAAGGTAACTATGCCTTTGGGTTCATGCATTCAACCGCTCACTTACCCATTCCTTATTTCGTTTACTGAGCAGTTTTAGGCGCCAGGCTCTGCCACAAGCTGAGTGGACAGAGAGAGGCAAACCAGATGCAGCCCCTGCCTTCAAAAGGCCCTGACGGAGACTGCAGCCAGCTAAGGGGACGGAGAGTATCAAAGTGTCCTGTTCTAAATGGGACAACTGGAAATGGGCCCTGAGGAAGTGACCATGGCTGAGGACAGTCAGCAGACAGTATGGGGTAGGGACACTCTGAAGGGGAGACAGGGGCCATTCTCCACACTGGTGCACTGAGGGACAGCGAGTATGATAGTGTTGAGAGCCACAGAAATCATAGATTTTACCCAGATTGATGATACACAATCATTTTTAAATCATGTGTTATAAATTCTCCCAGGAAGTAAAATTAAGGTGGTTGCGACTTTTGTACCAAGAAAATTAATGTGATATGGAAAAATAAACTCGGTCAAATGGATGAAAATGAAGATTAGGGTTTTTTTTGTTTTTGTTTTTGTTTTTTTTTGTTTTTTTTGAAGAAAACTGATTAGACTCCCTCCTATAGTTGGCTTTATTTCTAGAAGACCAGGATTTCCCTGAAATGCAGGATTGACATTAGTGGCTTTATTTCCACAGTCCTTTGTTTTCCAACTGAAATAATGAAGCATTCAAAGCCTGCACTTGCTGGTGCTTGGGGTTGTGTTGGGAAGAAATGTTTTGTCTGACAACGTACAGGAACACAGGGATGAGGCGCTAACACCAGGCCCCTGGCCTCAGCTCACTCACGTTGTACTGAAGGAGGCTGTACCTCAGTCTCGACAGGGCTGACTGGCGGTCTGAGGCCCAAACAACAAGCTTTGCGATCATGGGGTCGTAATGCATGGAGACTTCATCTCCTGGAATCGAGAGACAACTCTGAGGGATACAGCAGGGCCAGGTAAGAAATTCCTTCTGTCATCTCACGGCCAGTTCTTACCAACACCTGCATGGCAGGTGCCCTTAGTGCAGTGTTATTCCCAAGGAAACCAAGGCTCAGAGGGACTTAAAAACAAAATCTAACAAGGATTAATCATTGCGAGTCCCAGGCTTTATTATGTGATTCAGTGACACACAGGCTGGCTTTCTTCCTTTTTTTTTTTTCCCTTTCTCTCTTTGGAGGGCAAGGCAAAGTCCTATCCTCTTATATTAAGTTTATTTCCACTCTGAGCGTCCAAACCTTCAATCCCCTGGACCTACAAGGTAGGAGAGAAACTACACATGTACACAGTGCACATAAACACCAACCCACCCAACTCCACGAAGTAATTCAATCAATAAAGTGTAAAACAAGAACACACACAGTGATAATGTAGTTAAATCTGGGTATGGTGGTCAGATCTATAGTTCCAGCTCATTGGCGGGTGAAGGTGGGACACTCACTTGACCCCTGGAGTTTTAAGTCCAGTCTGGGCAACACAGTATGGCTTCATCTTAGAGAAAAGTAACTTACTAAGAGTTTAATGAGCGTAACAGCTTTGACCTTATTTAATGTTACCTTGCCGTACTCCAGTTTCAATCCTTGTAGACATGTCTGCCTGAGGGGTAGAGAGGTGAACCAAAGGTCCGGCCCCGGGCATGAAGTTATTGTCAGGGTCTTCTGCATATATCCTCGCCTCAAAGGCATGGCCCTGCAGAGGGATTTCTTCCTGCCTCAAAGGAATCTCCTCTCCTGCTGCAATCTGGTAACAGAACAAGTGGTTCTTATGAAAGTAGATGCTAAGAGTTGCTGACAGGCCCTGTGGAAACGGACATCTGGATTCCATGAGGCAGTCAAATAAAAATGGTGACTGTTCATTCCCTTGAGTGGTAGGTGAAACACACGTAGATCAAAAAGCAGAGTTAGCTCGGGGACAATCCATCAGTAATCATGGGCTCGGGGACAATCCATCAGTAATCATGGACTCTAGAGTTTTAAGTGGAAAAAGCCTATTTGATGGCTAGTTTTTAAAAACTGGTGTTAATATTATGAAAACCTAACCTTCTGGTAAGATACTGTTTTCATTTATAGTATAATGCTTAGGTCCTCAGTTACTTTATATTTTCACTTGGTTTTTGGAATTACACTCACACCTTGGAAAAGGCTATGAACAGCCTATTTACACTGTCATTTTCACCACCAAGTGAGTGACAGGGTAAGGCAGAAAAAGAGCCAAATGTTTGTGGGACCCCCATCACAAGCTGTAGAACTGTGACCATTTGCTGTTACTGAGTACTTATCATTCTAGCTCTTATATGCCAACTCAATAAATTTCACTCTTCAATTAGTACGCGTTGGAAAAAGCCAATGGAGAATATGTGGCCACTTCCTCCCTCTCTTTTCCCAAGACAAAACAAAACAAGCAAACAAACAAAACCCACAAAAAAGCAATCCAGGCACAGAAGAAAGGACTATAGGGAACTCAAGAGGATTCTGAACTGAAAGGGTGTGCACACAACAGAGACAAGGTCATCCTCAGAACCTGCAAACAGGAAGGGTCAGGGACCAGATCAGAGAAAACCAAATGCAGTGTGTTTGCGGTGTTTCCAACCACAGTGTCTGTATCCATACTGACTGGGCTCACTCTGTCTCTACACTCACCCTGACCAGGGAAATTTCTCAAACTTTTGCATTCAGAGACTGGCTATAAAGTAGCACTATGGAAGTGTGTCCTGGTGTCCCTGCCATCCCTGTTTCAAAATGAAACTTTTTGATATACTAATAGAGTTCTTATTGTCCTCTTATGCAAAAGAAAAGAAGTGTTGGCCATAAATCCCATGTTCTAGGACATAATCCTATTTTTATTACACAGACCATTTTCAAACTGGCTTACCTTTACTGGCTTCCCCCACCCCCACAGACTGGCTTCCATCCAAATCCAAGAGAGACTGGTCCTAAATACACCTTCAGGCTTGGAATTCAGTGCCATTTTCACTCTCAGAGAGACATTAAATATCTGAAAGCCGTGAAGTTTGTTTCATGGGCAACCCTGAACCCTGTTGGCCATCTGAACTCAGCTGTTTCAACCCCAGAGTCCCATTTTTAAGAAGTCTTTGAGAAGCCAGGGCATGGGTGGCACAGCTTTAATCCAGCACTCAGGATGCAGAGGCAAGGCAGATCTCTGGGATTGAGGCCAGCCTGGTGTACAGAGCAAGTTCCAGCACAGCCATGTGATCACGACAAGATACAGTGATACAGCTCATTTGCCTGTAGTCCAGAGCCTAAGGGGAAGTGAAGGCAATTGACAAATTAGGAATCTGTGTTCCTAAAGTGCCAATGATACGGCAGCATTAGATGAGTTGTTGTTGTTGGTTTTTTCTTTTTTATGTTTATTCACTACTTCAAGCCTCATCTCCATCACAGTGCCCCCCCTTCCATCCCTCCCAGTCCTTCCCTCTCACCCTCTACCCCCTGTCCCTTCCATCCCACCCCCCTGGAGTGGAGTGTCCCTACATAACAGTCCCCCGCCCCAGTTCAGCAGTCATGAGGGCCAAGAGCCTCCTCATACACTGGGGACCTACAAGGCAGCACCACTAGGGCAAAGTGTGTCACTGACAGGAAACAAAGTCTATGTTCATGTTCCCTTTGGTGCGTTGGTTGTAGTATAGTTATCCTGTACTATATGGCTAAAATCCAATTATAAGTGAATAGATGCCATGTGTGTCCTTCTGAGTCTGGGTTTGTTTTTTGTTTTTTTAATATTCCATTTTCCCATCGTCCTCACAACCACAAAAGTGAGTCACATCCAATGGAGTCCAGAATATAATGCATTCACAACCCTGATCTTATTTCTGGTAGTGCTGGGTGCTGAACCCAGGTACCACTCATGCTAGGAAAGCATTTTAACACCAAGCTACATCCATGGCCTGAGACTGACATTTCCAAGGAAAACATCTCACCCTGAACTGCCACTCCACCAAGTCAGCTCCAGTGATCATTTCAGTGACGGGATGTTCTACTTGTAGCCTTGTATTCATCTCCATGAAATAAAAGTTATGCTTTGAGTCCATAATGAATTCCACAGTTCCTAAAAGATAAAAATATAGTGGCCATGCTTTAACGGCATATACTCAGCAGCCAATCAAGGTTTTCTACGATGGAACTATTCTGTATGATATTATTAATGGAACAGTAGGTACACATCGTTGCACATTTGTCAAAACTCATAGGAAGTATGAGACTAAGGGCAAGGCCTAAGCTATGGACTAGAGTAGGAAATAGAACCATGCAGATTCACACAAAGCATGGCTCTGGTCCAGGGATGCGAACACAGCTGGAGGCTGGGTGGGGCAGGCGATGTAAAGTACAACTCTGGCTTTCTGTTCAGTTTTGCTGTGATCTGAAAACTGCTCTTAAAGACTTTTGGGTGTATCTCCACAGTAAAGCTCTTGCCTAGCATATATGAGGCCCTAGCTTCAATTCATAGCTCTGTAAACAAACAAAAACAAAAATTGCACTCTAAAAATAAAGTTTAGTCATTTTAAAGGAGGAAAAACAATTTATTCATCTTATCTTGAAATAGACTTCCACATACCTGATTAGGCTAAGTACTGCTTAGGGAAATGCTTGTTTCTTAAAAGTATATTTTCTACTGTAGATATGCTCAAACCATCTAGGAAGCCTGGTTTACATCCCTCTCATCTCCTGGAACAAATAGTTTTTACAAGGAAGTTTGAACATACCTGCTCCCACATACTTAACAGCCTTTGCAGCTCTAACTGCAGCCTCTCCCAGCCTTCTTCTTACTTGAGGATCAATACCAGGCTACGGAAGACATTAAAGACACTTTCCATTGGTACTTGGTCTCACTATACATTCCCACCAGAATAAAAAACAACTGAAACATGCATTAGATAATAGTGCACATTAAGTAACTACATTAAGAAGATTAATATACCAAAGTTGAATGCTTCTGCTAGTAATGTCTATGAACTACAGATATTACTCAGTACAATTCATATCTTTATCCCTTTTATATTTTCATAGCAATCTCCATAACTATATAAAAGATGACAACAATTGAGCTGGAGAGAGAGATGGCCCAGCAGAGTGTACACTGCTCTTGCAGAGGGTTACAGTTTAATTTGCAGCAGCCATATCAGGCAGCTCAACCTGTAAGGGAACCTGAGGGAACCTGGTACACCGTGCTTCTACAGGCGCTGTTTGAAACAGTGCTCTACACATAGACATTTAAATAATCACTGCTGAAAAATTAAGCTCTACTGAAGTTGTTGACATCAGCTTCAAATATCTAATAGTGTAAGAACAAACTGGCTAAGTGGAAACCGCAGACCTGGGATGTTTCAGAGACACAGACAGCAAATGTCTCACCAATGCCAGTTGCAAGCCCCAAAGGAACATAAACCCAAAAATAGGTAGCCGTGGCTTTGCCCCTCTGAGCAACCTGAAGCAACTAAGGGACGAGGACAATATTCAGGGGAAGTTGTCAACAGTGACTACATTTCCTCCACAGTGTAACTACTGGTCAAGAAGATAACTAGAGTAGTTTAGGAACATGCTGGAACGTGGCTAAAAAAAGAGTCTTCTCTATGCAGAAGATGTCCAGCTAACTGGACAATTCCATTTCAGACATGTAACTAATTCTAGTTAATCACAGTTTACACTGTGTGTAGTTTAAATTACAGTTTAAGCAGTCTAACCTCACTGTCCAGTTGCTAACTCTTAGTCAGATATTTGCATAAAGGTAGATCTCCCTAGACTTTGTCCAGAAGGAACATGGCTCACCTGTGTCTGGTCCCAGAACAGTACCCCAGCCCCAATCCCTGGACCCTTAGCTCTGCACCAAAGTCTTATCATTACACTACTATTTGGGTGCCAGGGATGGGAGCATTTGGCTTTATAGGTCAGATGTGAAATGAGACTGAACAAGGTTTACATTCAAGAGAACCTCAGAAATGTCCTTTCAGCTTCCTTACCGCTGGGGCCTCCTCAATGATCTTCTGATGCCGCCTCTGCACACTGCAGTCTCTCTCAAACAAGTACACTGCATTGCCATGGTGATCACCAAACACCTGGACTTCTACATGCCTGTTTTAAAAAAAGAAACACGTATTAATATACTTCATTAAGGGATGAGAGATTTCACATTTATCAACCCAAACTGTTGGCCAAAATGACCAAGACTCCTTCATTTTTCTTTGAGAAAGATGTGATCTTCTGGATTCCATATTGCAGTTACAATTTAGAAACACAGACACAATCTTGTAAAGTCTGAGTTAGAAGGTTTCTATTTGTATAATAACACTAGAGAAAACAAATTTATATGTCTGAAATGACTGGTAGGTAAGAATGAAAATACAGGAGACCCAAAGTAGGGGTTAATTACAAAGTTAAAAATATCAAAGACTGATAAATTTGTTCAGAAAAATTAATTACAAACTATAGTT
The DNA here is from genome assembly GCA_907164525.1 of Lophiomys imhausi. Lineage (NCBI taxonomy): Eukaryota > Metazoa > Chordata > Mammalia > Rodentia > Muridae > Lophiomys > Lophiomys imhausi. The sequence goes on from CAJQZJ010032527.1 coordinate 2,317,154, forward strand.
CATAAGGGGGCTAATAACAACCAACTTAAAAAAATTTTACAAGTAAGATTTTTATAAAGAATGGATAACTGAAATCAAAATGTCTCATCTATAAAGGAGCTAAAAGATAAGTCAAGTAATTAAAAATAAACAGATCATTAGAACTTCAAGAGTGTGCTAATATTAAATCATGAAGAAACCAAAAACACACTTTAATATTGAGTTAGAAAAAAAGCTAGTAAAATTGTGATAAACATAAAAAGAGTGGACGTACAGAATGCCTAGAAAAATGAGGCTCATATATCACTTGGTCCCAGCTAGTGAAGTCACGGGTCTTGGAAAAGAACCTACAAGCACCACTTTAGTAAGCCAGCAAAATCCCTAACAACAATGTAAACAAGTGTCTTTGTACCCACAGATAGTGCAGTCCTCGCCCCTCATCAAGGAAACTTCTCTTTGCAGCAGATGGAGACCGCCACAGAAAACCAGAACCAATCAAACGGCAGACCTGTAGAGCCTACTCCCAATCAATGCATCTACAAGTCACCCCTCCACCTACGGCTCAGGGAACATTTCAGAAGAGGGAATGGAAAGATCCTAAGAGCCGGAGGGTCAGGGAGTTCGCTGTGAGATCGTGTCTCTTCGTAATGTCAGAAGTTATGCACAGAAAGTCTCACCAACATGACTGTATACACGTGAGCTGACCAAGGGCAACAGACAAGTGGATGGTGGATGGGACAGAAGGCCTCAACCTCACACAAAGAACTATGAGCAGCCAAAGAATGCTGAGAGAGGGAGACAGTCTTCCCTGAGGAAGAGCACATCCATTAGTTAGCCAGTACCAAATGAAAGTATCAGCTCTAAGAATATATATATATATATACAAGTAACACTATACAGATGGAGAAGGTTATGTTTAGGTATAACAGTTGATGAAAAAAGAGGCCATGAATTTGAAAGAAAACAAGGAGGAGTATGTGGGAGGGTTTTGACAGAGGAAAGGGAATGGCAAAATTATAATTTCAAAAATTAAAAATAAATCAATAAATAAATAACAAAAAGTATTGTCACTGTTTGTGGCTCATGGTTGCGAAGGTTGATGAGCCTCTGATAGCTCATCAAGGTGGAAGGGCGTGGCAGAGCCAAGTACATCTTGTAGCTAAGAAAGGAAAACAGGTAGGTCCCATTATCTCTCCAAGGGCACATCCTCCAGGACTGGAATATCTCAGACCAGGCTTCTCTTCCTCCAATGAATGTCAAGCTGGAGGCTAAGCCTTCATAGATTCCAGCTATTTCACATCTAAACTCTAGCAGCCTTCTGCTCTCATGGATTCTACTTGTCTCTCATGTTAAATTTCACGTACACAGGAGTAGATATCTAGTTATTCATCCAGATAGTTGGTCATTTGTCCTACTACTATGGTTTTGTTGACTGTCACTAGCTTTGGAAAATCCTTGACCATAATTCTAATACAGTGTTTTCATTCCTAGCATTTTCTTTTTATTCTTTTTTTGTATTTCTGCTTCTCATTCCCATTTGTTCTCTGTCTGTTGGATCAAAGCCTATAAATTTTTATATTTGGTACCACTTAAATTACTTAAAGTCATAACTGTTTGGTTGGGATGCTTTCTTTGTTTCTTCAGGATGTGCTTTTCTGGCCTTGTAATATTTTTTGTCATAAATCGAACATGATGTAGATCAGGTGACAGCTCTGAGGTAAAAGCACTTTGCTGAGGTCTTAGTTCAGCCCGGCAGCGATGGAGACCGTGGCAGGGTCGCACGTGGCACAGCTTCAGTTTCCTCTTGAATTCTTATTTCACTTTTGCTGTTTTCTTCTCACTGTCCTTGGGTTTCCCAAGCACTTCTCCAATAAATCTGTACCACAGCTCCTTTGGGGTAATGCAGGGTCAAACTCCAAACTGAGTTTGGAGACATATTCTAGTCTATTCTGCCTACTATTACAAAACACTTTAAGCTGAGCAACTCTACACAACAGAAATTTGTTTCATGTGGCTCAGGAGGTCGAGAAGTACAAGATGGACACGGCAGACAGAGCCCAGCAAGAGCCCATTCTTCACAGACATTGTCTTACTGCTGTGTGTTCATGTGGTAGAAAGACAGGCAGATGGGTTCCCTGAAGTCCTTCTCGAACAGCACCAATTCCACTCAGGAGGGCAAAGCCTGCATGATGTAACACCAACACATCTTTAAAAAGCTTTCTCACTTCCAAGGGCTGGACCCAAAGCCTTGCAAGTGAAGGGCAAATGCTGTCTGTCACTTAGCTGCAGCCAAGATGTTGTCGTCTTTCTGTGTGTTTCTCTTTTTGAGATGGGTTTAGACCAGAGCTCCATGACAGAAAGCTACTGGAACACTAGCACTAAGCTGGTTATTCTGTGGCCTGGACTTCAGCTGTGGCCTTCAAAAGTGTCTCCTTTGCTCTTTTCTTTGCTTAGATGGCGCCTCTCTCACTGTATAAAACTTTTGCATGGTTTCCCTGGAAGACATGTTTGTTAAAGAGAACAGAATATTCTAGGCCTATTGTAAAATACTTTTTCTTCTACTCCTCCAAATTACCTCATAAAGAAATATGAAAGTGGGTGCATCCACCCCAATGGGTGCTACTCTTTCAAGCTGACTGATACTTAAGTCACCAGACACCTGTGGAAATTCCTACAAAGTCTTAGGCCTTCAGCAGCAGCTGCCTCAGGTAAGGTGATCTCAATGGCAACTTGTGTTCACAGGCCTGTCCACATTCCAGAGGGGTCTGCTCCGTGCCTTTAATTCTCCGACGAGCCTAAATATCACTCATTGTCTTTCATGTTGTTCAGGTTTTCTTTTTGTTTTTTGGGTTTTTTTGTTTTGTTTTGTTTTCCTGCTTTCTGTGGTATCTAACCTCTTTACACAACAGAGATGAATGACTCGCATGTTTTCATTGCTCTGTGGAAGGAAGCACTGTAACAGTCAGTGACTCCAAGTTATGAAAGGAACATATATATTATATGTTATCTATCTATCTATCTATCTATCTATCTATCTATCTATATGGTTATGAAGGGATCGTGCATATATTATATATATTTATATATATGGTTAAATCTATCTATCTAACTAAATCTAAGACAGAGGAAGTTTTATAATAATTATCTTTTTGAAAAACAGAAAAAGCTGTGAATCTTTATGATCCCTCTAGTGGTATCTAAAGACACACCTCAGTGCAATGGTTTAGAATGTGAACTCTGCAGTTGAACTGCCTGCTTTCAAATCCCAGCTTTACAACCGTGGGTGACCACAGACAGCAGCAGTCACTGTATTGCCTTGTAACCTGATGTACACCCTGAAAGTAGGAACACATGTCTGGGGGATTTTGTTAGAATTAGCACAAGATTACCTAGAATATGAAAGACATAGAATCTGGCACATGATTTGGGTTACCTACAAGGGTTATTACTTGTTAAAATATTATAAAGTGATGACAAAAATCTTCCTGGTTGACTCTGGTCAATTAACAAGCTCCATTTCCCTGAATTCCTCAACTAATGCTTAGGGCTCTGTAAGTCCAGGTGATACTCAGAAGAACACACACATACTGGAAGAAAATCCCTAAGTTTCACCAGCAACAAACACACTCTGGGACATCAAGGTCACAGGGCCACTCTGCCTTCAACAGAGTTACTAACACAGAGTCATTATTTACTGATATGGAAAGAAGCCTGGGGTGTAATGTCATTGCATAACACTAAAACATTATTCTTTCCACTGATCTTTTGGACCTATTTTGTTTCTTATGTGTTTACACACGAGCTTTCTATTAACATACAAGAAAATGTTTAGAAGCAAGCATAACTGAATATATGTATATAACCCACAACTACAGAGGTAGAACTGGGGACATTCAAGAACTTACATAGTATTACAACACCATATGTTACAGAATATACGTGCATTGCTTAAAACAAAAAACCAAAATACACCAAAGACAAAAAACCCAAACCAACAGTTGACCTTGGTGTGTCCACGAACTTCTCAATCAACATAGCGTCGTCATTGAAAGACTTCTTAGCTTCCCTTCGGGCTGATTCTAACTGCTCTTGGAATTCTTTTTCTGATCTAATGATCCTCATGCCCTAAGAAAGAAAGAATTGTGTGAGCACAACATAAACACAGACCTCTGGCCAGGAATGGCAAGGGCAGGTACCCACAATCTTACTTTTCCTCCACCACCACGGACAGCTTTGATCATAACAGGATACCCGATTTTCCCAGCATGCTCTTTCAGGCACTGATCAGACTGGTCCTTGCCATGGTAACCTTCCACAACAGGTACTCCAGCAGCAGCCATGATGGACTTGGATGTGCTTTAGAGTAGAAACACCAAGATGACCCAATTTTATGATATCTATAAATCACAACTCTTTAAAGAAACGATCTCACAGGTAAAGAAAGGAGTTAAGTCTGGAACCAATATTAACATACACACTAAAATTTTTTTGTCTTACTTACTTGCCCTTATTTCATGTGGTAGCCCACCCCAACAACCTTTAACCCCAGACAATTAATATGTATCTTAGAATTAACAATGTAATTACTTGTACATTTTCCAAATTTTTGTGGAATTTTCCTACATGTCAGAAGAATGACAACAAAAGAATATAATTTAAAAGGCCTATTAATGGAGCTGGAAAGATGGTCGGGGGTAAAGTGCTGGCCCTGCAAGCCCGACTGCCTGAGTTTGGTCCTCAGAACCTAGGTAAAGGTGGAATCCTGCATGAGTGTATTTGCATGCACACAAACACATACAGATAATAATAAATTTAATGATAAACTACTCCAATTAGCCTTATAATGCTTACCTCTTTATACCCATGTCCCTAATTGCAGATGAAGGAGGACCTATAAAAATAATTCCTTCTTGCTTACAAAGTTCAGCAAATTCCATGTTTTCTGAAAGGAAACCATACCCTGGATGGATGGCCTACAAAGGAGAGAAAGCAGAATCAGCTTACTAGCCAGCTTAAAGCTTTGGTGCTGGCAATGTTGCCCTCCTGACACCTTTCCTGATATGGCTGTCAAGACACCAAGGTCTCTGTCATAACCTGCTCCCAAAGCAAAGTTCATGTTGAAAATTTGAGGCCTGTTTTACCCCAGAAAAACCTATTTCTTTGTTTTCTTTTTTCTTTTTTTTTTCCACATCAAACCCAGGGCCTCACATGTGCTAGGCAAGTTGTCTAACACAGAGTTACACCCTCAGCCTTGTATCTTTTATTGTAGTAAATAATAAAATTCTATAGTGTGACTGTGAACATTGGTGTACACGTATGAGCCCCTGGTATAAATTCTTTGATATGCCCCTAGAAGCACAATTAATAGGGAAGTGAGACGTTTCAGTGGGTAAAGTGCCCACAGAAAGCCTGACAACCTGAGTTTGATTTCTAGAAGTCATGAAAAGGTAGAAGAGAAAACTGACTCCAAAAAGTTGTCCTCTGATCTCTACAATCACAGGCTCCCAACTCTACATCAAGTACACATACACAAACACACATACACAAACCCACATACATACACATATACACACACACACACACGTACATACACAAGCACACATACATACACACACACAAATATACACACATGAGCACACACATAAATAAAACTTTAAAGTGGAATTAATGAATTTTACGGTGATCTCTAGAACAAACTATCTTTATGTACACATTAAATTGTTTTACTTTTACACAAACCTTTTTAAAATTTTAATACTTGAACTTTAAAAATACTTAAATCAAGAAGTAGCTATTATTCATTATAAATTAAATCTTAAAACATAATTAAAACCTACTTTTCCTTTTTTTAAGACTTTTTCTTAGGTTAAAACATAGTAATTCTTATTAAACAGTTGTTACTACACCTTTCACTTTGTACGTGTATGTGTGTATGTATGTAGACATGTGTGTATGTGTACGTGTGTGCATGTGTTTTTGTATGTATTGTGTGCATGTGTATGTATGTGTGCATGTGTGTTTATGTATGTATGTATGTATGTGTGTGCATGTGTATGTGTGTATGTATCTATGTGTATATGTGTATGTGTGTGTGCATGTGTATGTATGTATGCATGTGTGTGTGTGTGTGTGTGTGTGTGTGTGTGCATGTGTGTGTGTTGTGGGGAGTGCGTGTGAAGGTCAGAGGATGATCTGGAGGAGTCAGCTCTCTCCTTCCCCTTTGTAGGTTCGGGAACTGAACTCAGTCTGTCAGTCTTGGCAGTAAGTTCCTATACCAGATGAGCCATCTCATCCACCCTAAAACAACTTTGTTATTAGGGAAAGCGAAGGGCTATGGCTTGGGGACAGGACCTGTTTATTGTTTCTGTGCAAAACTGGCCTAACCTCAAACATGTGAGGTTCCAAGAAGAGCTCAATTCTCTTAATTCTAATGTATAGTTTAGATTCTCCATCCCCCTACTTCCCAAAGATTTCAAGTGCAGTGGACCCACTAAGAAGGTTGAGGAAGGAGAAGGAATGAACACAAAGATAATGAATAATCATATGTAAAAAATGTGCTAAAAGAGAAATTGTCTACAAAGACGTAATTTTGCATAAATTATACAAAGTTTATTTGCTTTGCCTTGTAAATTGTTTTCTGTTCTTACCTGTGCTGCAGAGCTCTTAGCCACTTGAATGATTTTCTCCATTGCAAGGTAGCTCTGCTGAGATGGGGCAGGGCCGATGGAATACGCCTCATCCGCCTGTAAAAGACAACATGGCTAGCTCGCGCTTGTATTGGATATAGAACCACATCAGCCTTATTTATTTACTATTAAAAATGCAATGCTGGGCACAACAGGCAATTGACAGCAACATGAAAAATGTAAGAATGAAGAGGCAGAAACAGCCAGTCTGGTACTCAATCTTGCATGTAAGGAGAGTCAAAGCTTGATTTCCCCCAAATAAACCATGTTCTAGACTCAACCACCGCATTAGAATAACCTTAAATGCATTCAATGCCAAAATGTATAATTTGAAAACAGATACAAAATAAATTAACAGAAACATGTACCAAGCAAATGTTACAAAGTTTATATAATCTCTCATAATATGTGAACTAGCCTAAACCATCCTTTAAATTTTTCATACAATCAAAGCATCCCCTGAAGTAGACTAAGTAGAATCCATGTGTTATATACATGTGCTGAATGCCCACTGTGTGCCAGGCTTTGAGTTGGGACGTGTCTTGTACAGAGGGAAGGCAGCCATTAAGCATTCACACACAAATGGAAACTGGGACGAAGGCCCAAAGGAGGCAGGGACCAACTCTGGGGAATCCGACCCCCTCATACGTACATACACACACACACACACACACACACACACACACACACACACACACAGGCAAAGCACCAATGTACATGAAATAAAAGTAAGTTTTAAGAATCACACTGGGTACAAAAGCAAACACATGCAATCACTAACAAGATTCTGTTTCCAGCTTTTAACAACATACCATATCTACATGCATGGAATTCCTGTCAGCCTCACTGTAAACAGCCACAGATTGTACACCCATTTTTTTGGCTGTTCGTATTACCCTGCAGGCAATTTCTCCTCTATTTGCAATGAGGACCTTGGTAATTGCTCTTCCTGTTAAAAATCATGAAGATAACACACAAATGTTATTGGGAAATAAGAAATTAAAAGATGCGATTCGTCAGCTCTTTAGGGTTTGCTTTGATAAAACTGGCATACCAAAGGCTAAAATTACCATTTTATTATTAGATAGTGGATTTCTTTTCTATTCACTGAAGTTCATAATATGTCTATTAATGCAAAGTCAAGTCACTCAGCAAAAGATACATAAAGCTTAAACAACTATACTGTATGATCTTCATATGGAAGGAGCTAGATTTAAACTGAGAAACACAGTGAAGAAGAGACTCGACTTGGTTCTCTCAGTTTTTCTTCCTTATTATGTCATGGAAACACCCTGGTGCTAATTTCAGGAACCACCCTCTATGTTGGTGCATCTGCCCCCAGCAGCTCCAGCTCCCGGATGTTTCTACCTCTCCATAGTCAACGTCCACTTGAAAGTCTCCTTGTTAACATCAGAGAATCTAAACCATGGCTTATCAAGATCTGCTTTCCACAAACACTCTTTTCCCAGTTCCCAAACTCCTGGACAGTTAAGATTATCACTGACTTTTCTCTGGAGGTCTGCTGTCATTCAGTCCAGCCAAGCGGCTTCTCAACGTTTTCCCGCACTATTTCTTGAAACGTTCCATCTTCTCATTCCTTCCCGCTACTAGAACCCACCTTTACTAATCTTAAAATTAGGTTTTCATTAATAAATGTGGGTTTCCCATAAGATCTAAATATTCTGAGCACCATGACAGGCCACGGGGCTGATGCAATTCTATGACAGATCATGTGACAAACAGTGCTACTGATATAAGTAAAATGGAGAAAGAATCTATTTTAAAACTGAGAGTTTAATAGAGTTGATTGTAACTCAATGTCAGTTGGTGTTTTTGAAGAAAAATATTGTAAGGGGAATTAGGCTGAGAAGGAGGGCATTTTTGATGAAGTTATGTAGAAGGGGCAGTTGATTGATTTTATTATATTAGTTATAGATATTAGGATAGGTAGTGATAGAATTAATGGAATTAGGGTGATTAATGAAGAGGTTCTGTTTATTACTTTTATTTGGAGTTGCACCAAGTTTTTGGTCCTAAGACCAATGGGTTACTTCTCTATCCTATTAAATAAAGACAGCCATAGGTTTAAGTATGGACGCATGAGTTAGCAGTTCTTGCTAAATAACTTCTTGTTAAATGAGGAGGTTAATCTCCTATTTTCAGGTTCACAGTCAGATGTTTTGGATAAACTATATTTACAAGGTTGGGTCCAAAAATAAATTTAGCGTTTGGGGTAAGCAGGGTAACAGGGATAATATGGAGTGACGTGAGTGTCAGTTCTCGTGTATGTGATAGCTGGAGGGTAATAATGTGGTTAGTAAATTTGCCTCATTGGGTGGTGATGATAATGTATAGTGAGTACAGGGCTGTGATGGTGATGTTGATGCCCATGAGGATAATGAAGAAGTTGGATGATGAGAATAATGATATTGTGATTAGTAGCTCACCAATCAAATTAAAGGAAGGAGGGTATAGCTAAGTTTGCCAAGCTTGCTAGGATTCATCAGGTGGAAATAAAGTTTGGAGTCCTCCGGCTAAGATTATTGCTCGGCTGTGGGTGCACTCATAATTAGTGTTGGCTAGACAGAATAGGAGGGATGAGGTTAGACCGTGGGTAATTATCAGTGTGACTGCACCTATGAAGCTTCAGGGGGTTTGGATTATGCCTGCAATTACTAGTGCTAGATGACTTACTGAGGAATAGGCAATTAGAGATTTGAGGTCTGTTTGTTGCAGGCAGATAGAGCTGGTTATGATTATGCCTCATAGTGAGAGTAGAATAAATGGGTAAGCTATAGTTTTAGTTATTGGGTCAAGAATGATGGAAATTGGTATTATGCTGTAGCCTCCTAGTTTAAGGAGGATAGCTGCTAGGATTATGGAGCCTGAGACTGGGGCGTCAACATGGGCTTTTGGAAGTCACAGGTGGAGTCCATAAAGTGGCATTTTGGTTATGAAAGCTATTATGCATGCCAGTCATACATAATTTGATCATGTGGGGTTGAGGTGTAGAAGTTAAGATGTAGAAGTACGAAAAGTGCCCACTGAGTTATAAGAAGAGATTAAGGAAATTAAGAGTGGGATTGAAGCAGAGCGTATAAAATAGAAAGTAAAGTGCTGCATTTAGGCGTTCTGTCTGATTCTCTCATCTGGTGATGATAATTAGTGTTGGAATTAGAGTGGCCTCAAATATGATGTAGAATATAAAAAAGTTCAGAGGCCAAGAATATTAGGATTAGTAGGATTTGTAGAAGAATTAGTATAGATATGTAGAATATTTTGTAGGAAGGTTTTTCATTTTTAATGTGGTTTTGGCTGCCAAGAAGTGTAAGTAGGAGAAGTCATGTTATGAGAATGAGCAGAGGAGATGAAAGAGAGTCGGAGAAGAGTGTAATGGAGAACTTTATACTACTTTTATTGTTTTCATTAAGGAGGAGAAAGCATGTGTGTTTCAAGTGTTACTAGGTAGGGGGTCACAGCCACTTAACCAGAGTTATATTCTATCACACTAGCATAAGTTTTACATTTCAGAATTCCCTGTAAAATTTCACTTGAAGAAAGTAACAGTTCTTTTATTAACAGGGAGGCAGAAATTACATTAAAATAATATACTATCATATGATATAATATAATGCATGATGTTGCACGCCTTTAATCCTAGCACTCTGGAGGCAGAGGCAGGTGGATCAGTGAGTTTGAGGTCAGCCTGGTCTACATAGTGAGTCCCAGGACTGCCAGGACTATGTAGAGAGACCCTGTCTCAAAACAAACAAACAAACAAGGAATTTAAGATGCTCTCCATCATTGCACATAAACATTCATACCCAATAGCAAAAAGGATTTGACCAAAAAAGCAAAATTTGTGACTTAGGATTAGTAAGAACGTTATTGAGGAAATACAAATGTATGAAGGTTTATGGCAGCTAATTCTATTGCACACAAATTAAAGATTAAACGTGTCTTTTTCTTGGTTCACACTCTAAAGCAGAGCTAAACAAAGTCTGCCGGTACCTGAGGGTGTCCCGTACGTCATATTTCTCTGCTTCCAAGCCCATTCCCTGTAATATAAACCCAAACAGAATTACAATTCATCAGAATATACGAGATCAGCTATTGCTCTTTCAAAACTTATAGACTGGTCCAGATATGGTGAGAGGTCGACCGTAAGCCCATTTCAAAGTAATTTAGTAAGTAAGACTCTCTGTGGAAAGAAAACCTATCTAGCACCTGGAAGATTGAGTTCTGACCAGTTTCCTTTGATGTTCATGTCTTTGAAGAGTCACCCGTCCTGTTTAATATTTGAAGCCAACAATTTAAAAGCTAAGGCGCTTTAAAAACATCTACCTCAGCTTTTAAAAAAATCTTGTTGGACTGTAAGTAATGGTAAAAACTACCGAGCACACACACAATTAGAACTGTCATGGAAGATGATGACTATGCATTTTGATGCTTCTGTTCTATTTTATTTAACCAAATACGCTAGTCAAACCACATGAAAAGACAATTGAATGCAACCCTCTGATAAGACAGCTCTGACATCAAGCCAGAGGAATTAAAGGAAGGAACACCATGCACTCAGTATCCAGGAGGCACTCCATCAGATGCTGTTGTCATGGAGCCCACCGGGATGACATATGACTTTGGCATGGAGCCCCTCAGATGGCTTCCCCAGGACATAGGTACCCTCAAACCTTTCCAGTTCAGCCTGTCTCACATTCTTGCCCTTCAAGGAGGAAGATTTATCTTTCCTGATCTTTTAAAGTAATTTTCCAGCTTGGAACATTGTTTTCCCTTTGATCTCTGCAGGTGAGTTAAGGTTTAAGCCCTTTCCAGGCAGTTGTGCCCATGAAATGGCAACTTCTTAGTGTATCCAACCTGGAGCCACTGATAGTCTAAAGCTTCTTTTTTTAATTCTTTCAGCTAGTACGGACTGAGACAGGCAGACAGATATACCCCTTAACTGTCATCTTCTATCCTGGCAATGTTCTGATTGCTCTATCCTATTTTCCACAGTTATTTTTGCTACATCCTAAAACATTTAAACAAGACGAGTAAGTTGCTGCCATGAGACAATTACACCAATTAATAGTCCTCTCTTCTCATGCCTAGAATCTTATCACTAGGGATTCTTTTCTCTGAGATATAAGAGGAATCATGGCTGGGAAAAAAAAGTAAAATTCTCATGCTGGTAAGATTTTTAATTCTAAACACCATTAGCAGGGTGGTAGCTATAAGTAAGCTTTGAGAGAGAAGAGAGGAGAATGAGTCAGTGGTAGTACTCGGAGAACCTAAGGAAATCCACAGGAAAGAAAACAGCATTAACATTACTTTCACCATCTTTCTTATTTAAAATATAAGGGTGAGTCTTTAGTATTCACTGAAAATCCAGGTCATCTACCACTGTTTGTTGAATGAACCATAATCTCGTTAAATTTTTATCCACGCGTCGGTTTGGGCAGACGATAGGACTAGTATCATTTTAATATTATCTGCGCTAGAGACGAGCATCATCACCTTCTCCTAGGAGAAGAAACCGAAGTACAGATATTAGGTAACTCGGCCAAGGTTACAGGTGTAGTGAGCAGCTAAGCTGGGGACCCAGCCTTCTGCCCGCAGCTCGCCCTTGGGCGGGCACATCTTTCAGAATGAGGGGATGTGATGGTAATGATGAAGCAATCTACCTACAGGACTCGGGGTTTTCTCTGCAGAAGTTACTGTCCCCAAAGCGCAGAGCTTCATCTCCAAAAAACGATCTGGGGTTTGCTCAAACTTGCGAACAAGAGCGTTCGACAAAACTCAGCTCTCATTGATCTGATTCTTTCCAACAATGGGAAAGATATCTAGGAATCCTTCTCTGAAATGCACTCAGGATGGTGGAGCTGAGCTGAAAGGGATTGGGAGAGGAGGGCTCCTGGCACACCCCTCTAGCTGTGCAATCTTCGGTTGCAGCGGCGTAAGGGGTGCCCAGCCCTGCAAACTCAGAGCAGAATCCTTCCCATCTTCAGAGCAGAAACCAATCAAGGCTGTCATGACGGTGGGAAGAGCCACTGGGCTGAAGTGAAACAGCACCCAACTAAACTACACACAGACGATTAAAGGGCCGCTCACGTGACCCTGCGTCCCGCAACCGGGCCGCGCACCGATCCGCAACCGGTGCACTGATCCGCTGCCCCCACTGTCACCTCGGCTGCAGCAGCAGCAGGATCGGGACCCGCCTCAACTGGTTCCTGTCCACCACAGCCAGCAGCGCTGCCGCCGCCATCTCCGCAAGGCCCCGTCGGACACTCAAAGCTGCTTGGTTTACTCGTGAAAGCGTCTCTCCCTGAGCAAGCCCTCTTGTCCCCTGTCGGCCACCGTAGCACCAAAGAGCAGGGTCTCCGCAAGAGCCAATCACAGAGCTGGGTGTCTCGAAGGCACTGATTGGCTGATTGGACCGTGTAGCTAGTGGGGGGCGGGGAGTGGACTGCGAGGGGCGGTGCTCCGTCTGGAGTGGCGGAGCCTGGTCTACACGTCTAGCTCAGAACCTGAAAGGAGGACAGAGCCTTTCAAAAAGCAAGCCTTCTTACTGAATGTCGGAAAAAAGGGGAAGTTGAAACTGAGTGGCAGAATATCGAGAAAATAAAGACAGTAAAAAACTGTCTGTAGATATTTATTTGTTACGGTTGGGGCAGGGTTCATGTGGGAAAAAAAAAAAACCAGTAAACGAAACAGCCAATTGAAGGGTTACAACAAAAACAAAAATAAATCGGGCATGGTGCCACATATTTGCAATCCCAGAACTAAAGAGCTGAAGCAGAAGGATTGAGGACTGACTAGAAAGTGAGTTGTAGTCCAGTCTGAGTAATACTTCGAGGCCCTCCCTCAAAACCCAAAATAAAAAAATATATAAAAAGTGACACGGATGCAGAAGGAAAACCAAGGTAAAGAAGAATAAATTAGCAAATTTAGAAAACTAATACCAAAGGACTAATAAATCCAGGAACTAAGAAAATAATCAGAAACAGGTGGGGACCAGTGGAGGCTGGAGGATCAAAAGTTCAAGACCACCCTCACGCACATAACAAGTTTGAGGCTAGTCTGGGCTATGCCAGAGGCTGTCCTTAAAATGTTGTCTTCAAAGTTTTGAACTTTTAGAAGTTCTGGATACAAACTGGCTTACCTGTGTATTTTCAAGTAGGTTCCTATTATCAGGCCCACTGGCCAGCACAAGAGAACCCATTCCACCGTAATTCACTAATAATGAATTCCTTCCTTTAGAAAGATGATTATGGTGGAAAGATATCTTATGTTAAATAAGTTTAGAGTTTTATTAGTAGAGTCATCAAATAGTTCTAAAACCTCACTGTTGGGTCTGCCTGATCTCCAGGTTCTCCCAGAATGTCTCAGTTTCTACCTGTTAAGGAGCATGTCCCACCCCCAGAAACCTCTACCTATATTACCCAGACATCTTGGGGGTTCGCTCCCCCTCCTCTTCCTCTCTGCCTCCTTCCCCCCACCCCTATCTATCTCTGCATGCACATGCTGTTTCTCTTTCCTTTGGGTATCCAATAAACCTGTCTTTATATAACTTAATTTGGCCTGGATTGGATCATTCCACGTAGCACAGGAATTTTTGAAAACACACACTGGGAGTAATGTGCCACTGACCTTGTTTGTGTGGCTATATACCATTTTTTTTCTACACAGTTATAAAAACTCTATTTATTCAGGTTAACATTTTCTCAGTGTTACTAGTGGTTAACATTTTCTCAGGTTTTAATTTCCTTGTTTACTTTTATGCTGTTTTGGTGTGAAGAATCCCATAATTTTTGATTGAACAAATCACACACTGTGTTCTGGCGGTGGGGAGAAATTGTTCCTATCTTGTACTTAAAAATTAATGTAAGATATTTTAAAAACAAAAAGTAAAAGTAAACATGGCCCCAAAATAAGCAAGAAATAAAGAAGAAAAAAATTTCTCACTTGACTTTTTTTTTTTTTTTTTGGCTTTTTGAGACAGTGTCTGGGTACCCTGGCTGTCCTGGAACTCACTTTGTAGACTAGTCTGGCCTCAAACTCACAGAGATCTGCCTCCTTTGCCTCCTAAGAACTAGGACTGAATTCATGTACCACAACAGTGGTCTTGACATAATATTTTAAAAGTAAAAAAAATCACTTATACAGAAAACAATAAATTACCAAGAAACTAATTTTGTGCAACTTTAAACAAATTGGAAATGAAATGGATTTTATAAGAAAATACTGATTACTAAAATAGATGGTGGAAGGCAGAAAAAAATCTAAACAAATTATCAGTATAGGATAAACTAGACTATATGATCAAAGAAGAATCCATCCTCCCATTCCAAAACCCCTTTGTACCTCTACTCCCAATTGATGAAAAAGTCCAACTTCTCTTGCAAAGAAATTCTATATAAATAGTAAACAATGGTTCTCTGAAATGCTATTAATTTTTTTCTAATTAACACAAAAAGATGAAAATTTTGAAATTTTTTATGAAGTGAAGATAGCATTGATGCCAAAATCAACAAAAACAACATGTACTTCACACACATATTGATAGTTCAATGTCACTTATGGGTATTAATGGGAAAATCTTATATAAATAATAACTAAAACAAACAATGACATATAAAAAGGTAAATTTTATTGTAGAAGTGTAAAGTCGGTTTACATTATTGTGTAAATATTTGAAGGAAAAGAAAGTATGTTCATAGGTACTAGACCTGTGTTTGACAAACCCAATCATAGTTCTTTATTTTAACTCAATAATTCAAAAGATGGGGATAGACTCTCTGGAAAAGAAATGTTGGGATTCTTATACATATTTTTTCTTTTTATTGTTTTTTTATTTTGTGAATTTCACATCATGTACCCTGTTCCCTCTCATCTCCCACCTCCCCTCAGACCCACTCTGCACCCTTGAAACTTCTCCCAACATTAAAAAAAAAATCTCATTGTGGAAGCTGTAGTGTGTCTCAGTGTGTCCAACAATATTCGCTTTTGTCCACAATTTTTTTTTTTTGCTTGCAAATGTTCATTATAAGGACTCCTTGGTCTGGTACAAGGCCCCTGGCTTCTGCTACTTTGTCAATATTGTAACCTCACTAGGACTCCTCTCAGATATCCTGTTGTTTTTTCCTGTTTCATGGAGATCCTGTAGTTTTGGGTCTGTGGAACTGGCCTCTTCATGCACTCCAGCAGTTCATCCATGGGGTATATCTTGGGGTGGGCCAACCCAAATCTCTGGTTCTGGGCCTGCAACCCCCATATCCTGGGCAAGTTCTACTGTGCTACCCAGGTAAGGTACAGGGCCTGCTCTCCAGACTGCTATAGCAGGTAAGGGGCTGGACCAGCTCTTCTGCTCTCATGACCCTGTCAGGGGCAATTCTTCACCCTGCTACCTGTGGTGAGGACATCAGAGAGTGGAGGGGGATCTCTCCCTCACCAATACCACTGAAAAGCAAATAAAAGGCAGGGCTGGCTATCCCACACTCACTCCCTCAGGGCTGGCTCACCCACATTTCCTACATGCAGGGCCAGCTGTAGTCTGCTGCTCAGGCAAGGTTTAGATCTTGTTCTCTAGAGTACTACAGCAGGTGAGAGGCAGGGGCAACTCTCCTGCTTTTGTGACCCCCATCGGTGCCAGATCTCCTGTCCACTACTGGTAGTGAGGGTAGAGAGGGGTTCTCTCCCTTGCCAACACCACCTTAAAGCAGACAAAAGGCAGGGCTGGCTCTCCCACACTCACTCCCTTGGGGGCCACCCTGCTCACCCCCAACTCGCACATCCAGGGCCAGGCAGGGTTCTTTTATTCTCTGTCTTGCTTCCTGTCCTGGGAGCCCATCTGGTGCTTGCCTGATGCTAGACTGGTGGTTGTCACAGGCTAGCTCCCTTTCAGGGCCCCATGGCACCAAACTGGTATTGGCTTGTAGCTTGCTTTTTTCTGGAAATGTGAGGTTACTATTCACTCAGATGTTCATAGGTCAGAACACTGTATATAGAAATAGCCTCTCTCCTCTCTGCCACCTACTAGTGCACATGTGACACAACAGCCACATCTGTAATGCCTCTAGAGGCATGAGATCCTTATCCTTTTTTGACACTCAATTCCAAACAAGCTTTAAATGGACAAAAACACACTCACACATGCCCAAATACACACATATGTACACATGCATATATAACTTTTTTACCCTTGCCTCCAAATATTTTAATTGCCATAATTTTAATTAAAATACACATTAAACACATTTGAAACTCTGAACTTTCTATAGTAACAATACCACAGGATACATATAATATACGTTACAGATATATAGTATATTACACTATAAATATAGTATAATATTTACACTTATAATATAGGAAAATCTAGTTAGCATATAATACTTTGCTCACCATTAGCAACTTATGTGACATGCACATACTGACTTATAAATCTTAGGTTTTGAGTTCCTAGCTACCTCTGAAATTTAATTTATTACTATATATATATATTGTATATATTTGAAGCTTTGGTTGAAAGTGTCAGATTCCTAGATATTTTGGATAAATGTGTAATCTTCTTTAAAAAAGATATCCCTGGAGAAACAGCAACACATTGCCATCAATAGATAAAATTATGGAGACCAGAGTGAAGGTGTTATGGGGTTTGCTTAGAATCAACATAACTCAAACACCAGGTCAATCCAGATTACAAGAACTTATTGTAAGCAAGCCACTACTGATCAATCAGGGATGCAGAACAGACTTGGGAGCTGAACTGAAACCCCAAGCCAGAATATCACAGAATATTTAAACTTCCAAAACACAAACATCTGTGACAAGTTATTGTTATATTTTCCCACCAGTCAGGATAGGAGTTGGTTCCTGGGCCTGAGAACAAGAACATGTTTGACCCTGCTAGCAAAATGGAGAAGTTGTCCCTGACAGAGCTGGACTCAGACAACTGTCTACAATAGAAGCTGTTCAGCAGTTAGGAAGTCCTCAGTTATCCCAGGGCATGGGACCTTGAACTTAGTTTCTCCCTATGATTAAATGGAGTCTGAAAACAAAATGGTAGTGTTATATAATAGGGTGTCGGGGTGGTAGGTACACAATTGTGGGCCTGTGCCTTGAGAAATTATACCATGCAACAGGTCTGGTATATTAAGGGAAGGTTTATTAAGGAAAGGGGGAAGGGAGATAAGGGCAGAGAATGAGGAAGCTGGAACATAGAGAGAAAAAGAAAGATAAGAGAGAAAGAGGGCATGGGGGACAGAGGGAGAGAGACACTGAGAGAGGGAAACGGGGAGAGAGACTGGGAGGGGTGGGTCTTTATTCCACCACACCTGGCACACCTGTCAGCCGGTAATGATGTAAGCATTTAGGACCCTGAGTTCCCTGAAGTCAGGCTAGTGGAAATGGCTGTAGGCTTGCAGGCAGTACTTAGGACAAGTTTCTTTTGCTTTTTCCCAACAACGGGAACACTCGGGCTATTGCACCATGGAAGATAAATAAGTGGACCTTTCAGTAGAAGGATGGTGGTGGAGAGAGACAAATACAACAGAGAGCCTAGTCAGATGAAAGCCAAGTGGTTAGTGGGAATGCTGTAAAGGGAGTTTGTGTCCAGCCTGGGCTACCTGAGACTCTCAAAAAATGAAATAGATCTTGTTCTGTTTATTATGTGAGGGCTAAAGTTGTGTTGTAAGTTTTAATAACTGCGCTTAAGAGATCTAACACAAATAAATGCCTGTAACCTGTAAACTACACTTGCCCAAGGACAGATAACTTCCTGGAATGCTAGGGATTGTTGTTCATCTAAGATAACAAACCCTGTTCTCAGTTGTAAACAAGGTTGGTTGCCCCAGCTGCAGAGGATCTGCTTGATCGCATGCAGGAAGGAGATACATAGTCAGGAAGTACCTTAATGTATGCTTGCCCCTGATTAGATGAAGGTGGGAAGTACACTGCCTTGTGCATTTTGCCTTTATAAGCACCAGATTAACGTAATTTGCGGCCCTTCTCTGGGAATCCCCTTCATGGACCTGGCTGGTGTCCATCATCCTCTTAGTATTTAATGAGGCTTGCTTCAAATCTGGCTCAAAAATTGTGGGAGTGCTCTTATTCTTACCCAATGGTATTAACAATTACTTGTAAATTTTTACTTATAATTCTTATATACTAAAGCTATTTTTCCTCAGCCATGTTACTTGGATGACTTCTAAAACTACGGAATGGTACTTACACTATGTTTTCCCCTTCCAGCTAGATTGTTCTAGTTCATGAGACCCTTGTGTCACAGTTAAAGGCATGGTGCTCCCCAAGGCCAGAACAGTATCACAGGTGCTGCAAGATTGCCAAGTCACTCACAGACTTAACGTCAATTTATATTAGAAGGTTAGAAAAATTGCACTTGATTTCAAGAGTAGTACAAAAATCAAGGGAAAATTGTTGTGTAAATTCTTCCAATTATTTCTACGGCTTTTTTCATTTTCCTTGGACCCACATTTCTACAACAAAATAAAACAACAGAGCATTGGATGTCTTTTTTTTCCTTTTATTGAAAATAGTTTTTTTCTCACTTAATATTATCCTGATTACAGTTTCCCCTGCTTTTACTCTTCCCAGTTCCTCCCTACTTCCCCTCTGATCCAGATCCACGCCCTTAATGACTCTCATCCAAAAACAAACAGGCTTCTAAGGGATAGTAATAAAATAAAATATGATACAACAAAAACTAACATGTTGGAATTGAACGAAACAAACTGAAGGAAAAGATCCCAAGAGAAGGCACAGACACAGAGGCAGCAAGCACAGGGTGAGCAAGCACCAGGTCCTTTGCATATATAGTATGGCTTCGAGTTTAGTGTTTTTCTGGGATTCCCGGATGTGGAAATGAGGAGGTCTCTGTGTCTGTGAATTCAAATGAGCTTTGCCATGTTTATTTAGAAGACCTTCGGGTTTTTTGTTTTGTTTTTAACTCCCCCCTTTATTAAACCTAGATTCTTTTGTCATACAATATAAATCTAAATACAACTCCCCCCCCCCTTTACCCCTCTTAGCCCCTTCCATGTATAACAATTAAAAAGCTCTATAAGATACTACGGGGAACACAAGATGGGAGGAGTTTGTAAATGCATCATAACTCAAAACATTGACTAATGGAAGCCATCTTGTCGTGACTCCACTTTGTGTTTACTCCTCAGCCCTATACCTTCCCACCAATCATGAAGGCCTTGGCAACAAATTTGAGATTTCTAACCAAAATAATTAGTGTAAACTAAAACAACCAAAGAGGGTATAGGTAAAAAATAATTACCATGTCACATCTGAAATAAATAGTGCACTCTGCCAGGAACGAACATTCCAAGGTTTTAATCTGATCATCATCTAATGGTGATGTAAATTATGGTCTTTACAGGCAAAAAAATGTCCGTCCCCCTACCCCCCACCCCCCACCCCCCACCCCCGCTTCAGCAGCAAGAGACCAGAATCATACTCATATTTTTCATTGCCTTAATCAGCATGGCTGTTTGTTTCTTTCTTGTGTGGATTATTACACTATAACAGAAAAAAAGTGAGTTAACTTTACTTATATCAAGATGCTTAGAGCTAGTGTGATGGTATGTGCTGGAGTCCTAGCTATTCAGGAAGTTGTACTGGGTTGGCTGAACTCGGGGGATCAGCCTCAGCAATAAACCGTGATAATATTGTTTCAAAGGGGTTAAAATTCATACATCCAACAAACATATAGAGAAGAATTAAAAGCAAAGTATGAGCAAGTGTTTTTAAAAATCTTATCACAAATTCATGATTATTGTGATGGTTTTATGAGATGTTGCCTGTAAGTCTGTTATTTGAATACTTGGTTTCTGGATGCTGGTGTAGTTTGAGGAGGCTTAGCAGGTGTGACCTTGCTGGAGGAAGTATGTCATTGGGATGGGCTTTGGGATTTCAAAAGCCAAAGCAATCCCAGTTGCTCTCTGTGCTTCCTGCTTGCTATTCAAGATGTGAGCTCTCAGCTGTTCTTGCCATCATATCTGCCTCCTGCTGCCATGATTCTCCACCATGATGGACTTTACTCTGGAACCATTAAGCCCCAAATAAACACTTTCTTTGGTAAGATGCCTTAGTCATGGCATTTTAACACAGCAATAGAAAAATAGATAATACAATCATATATATACACTTATATATTAATAAATAGAGAACATCAGATGAACTAAGAAAAAAATCTATAATGCAAGAGAAAATAGTCAAATATGAACAGTACAGACTAGAAATGTTTCTAGACCACCTAACATTCTTTAACTCACCATTACCTTGTTACCTCTAGCACTGGCCAACCTAGAGACAAAAGAGGAAACATTTCAAATCCCTTCCACCTTCCCACCTTTTCCTCTAAACTACCCTAGCTTGCAAGCAGACATCAAGCTCTATGTATTTTATTTAACTAAAAATGTCCTTTTCACAGGTGCCTCCCCGCCAGAAATTCAACCTGCTGTTATAACCACTCATTTCCTGTCTGTCTTTTCTTTTCACTGACCTCACAATAAATAACTATGAAAAGCAGTCAATCACACCAACAGAGAAATAAAATTTGAATCACAGTCTAGATACTACATTGCACCTCTCATGTTAACAAACATGGGGAAAGGGTTTAGTACAGTATAATTACTGAGAGGTATGCAACTATTACACTTTACTGATGCAAGTAGCAGTCGACATGATCACTCTAGAGTACTAGTAACAGAAAAAAACACAACTCTCATCTTTTTTTTTTTTTTTTGGTTTTCTGAGACAGGGTTTCTCTGTGTACCTCTGGCTGTCCTGGACTCACTTTGTAGACCAGGCTGGCCTTGAATTCACAGAGATCCGCCTGCCTCTACCTCCCGAGTGCTGGGATTAAAGGCGTGTACCACCATGGCCGGCAGCTCTCATTTTAAAGGGAATAAGAGGTAGTTTATTCTTGAGCCATTTGAGTGAGCATGGCCTGGACTATAGGCCAAAAATGCTCTCTGATGATGGCATTTTTAGCTTGGAGATTGGTGGGAGCCAGTGCATTTGCCAAGCCAATAGATTCAAAAAGCTTTTGTGTGTTAGTCACAAGATGTTAGTTCTAACGCAGAGGTGGCCAAGGAGTAGCTGACTGAAGGGCCAAAGCTAGCCCAAGGAAAGGGAATTAGCCTCAGGGCCTGCAGCATTCCCATCTCTCTACAGTACTGAAATTCTAACCAGTCTCTGCAGACACAGCTTCTTTTCAGGAGTTCATTTACAGTGTTTTGTCATTATTTATAACTGAGATATAAGGAGATTTATAAATCTCCCTGAGGCAGAAAGATGCTGGTGAGCAGAGAGAGCCTCAGCAAGACAGCAAAAGGCCAAGGACTAAACCCTATGGCTCAGCTTTTTCCTAGAGGGGTTTGACCTGTCCGAACAGCGGCCTGAACGGAACTGTGGCCAGCTTTAAAGAGCGGCAGAGTTGCTGATACAAAGGAAGTAAGTTAGATTAATATAAATTAGATTTAGTAAATATCTAGGTTTCTGATACAGTCTCTTAATCTGGGGCATGAAGATCAATTTTGCTGTGAGCAATTAGCTTATCAGCTTATGGATGAAGTCATGTGAAACTAGGGGAGTCTCTATGGACTGAAAAACAAGGTTGAAGCCAGGTGAAACAAGGAAAGACTTTATGACCTGGGATTGTTTTCAGCTGCTAAGTGGGCAGAGCCCAAATTAAGCTGAAGCAGATGGAACAAGGAGCGATCCTATTTAATGACAAGTGGATGCGCCCAGGAGCAGCGTGGTAGGGGCTCCATGATAGTGAGCTCCGATGCTATCGAGCCCTCACACTAGAAAGGACAACTAGTAGTTTGTATCCTCTGATGGAGAAAGTGCTGGTGGACTGATGGCCCGATCTCCCTGAGGCAGAAAGAAGCTGGTGAGCAGAAAAAGCCTCAACAAGACAGCAAAAGGCCAAGGACTAAACCCTGTGGCTCAGCTTTTTCCTAGAGAGGCTTGACCTGTCTGAACAGTGGCCTGAACGGAACTGTGGCTGTCTTTAAAGAGTGGCAGAGTTGCTGATACAAAGCAAATAAGTTGGCCTACAGATGGCTGAGGTCTCCCAGAGAGAAGAAAGCCTCAGCCTTATTTAAGGTGAAACCGCCATAGCCAATTTACCCTGATGAATCTACATCTGAGATATTCTAGAAGAAAGACTGCTAAGTGCATTAAAGGGTCTACCCTAGAGACTGTTCCTGGCGACTGAGGACCTGCTCCAGAGACTGTATTTTTCCAAAAGGTTATGAAAATAGTTGTAATAGTTATCAATAGGCTTAGTGGCTAGGTCTTAGGGGTTGTAGGAATTTATAGGAATAGTAGTTAAGTAAATGTATTTGTTATAAGTGAATATAGTTATTGATAAATAAGTGTTTAATAATTAAAAAGCACTGTTTCATATAACAATTGTCAATTTATACTCAACCTACCAAGTTATTTATTGACACTCAGCACAAAGGGAAGACAGTAGCTGGCCACACAGGTACTATTCTGAGCTAGTGCCCTGTGCCTGGGAACCTTATAAGAGGGTTGAACCCTGCTAACACCTAAGGGGAAATTCAACTTAACAAGCAAAACTGGGACACTGTGACATGTGACTAGGTACTGGAGACAACAGCATAGAGAGTAACATATGGAAGAAACCAGTTGGCAGAGAAAGACTCGAAACATTTCCCTACTTGGGTGACACACAGCAAACAGACTGTGACTTTTAAAACCCTGCACACAAATAGAAACGTGGGAGAGACACGAAGCTCTTGACTCCTAATTTACCTCCCTGCAAACAGTGCCATGGGACTACTCTGTGATTTTCAAAACCCTGCACACAAATACAAACGTGGGAGAGACACGAAGCTCTTGACCCCTAATTTACCTCCATGCAAACAGTGCCATGGGACCACTCTGTGATTTTCGATCTACTAGTATTTATTATGAAATGGGGTGCCCCCCCTGTTTTGTGTTTCAGTTTGTAGTAGTCTGTTGGTAGATTTCTTTTATTCTTTAATGAGAGTGATGTAACCCTCCTTATCTATTTTGGCTATTTTTGGTTTGAAGTCTATTTTCTCAGATATTAGAATGTGTTTGTTTTTTTAGTTTCTTTTGTTTTGAATAATTGTTAATTTTTACATCTTTTACTCTTTTTGTTAGGGAATTTAGACCATTAACATTGATAGTTATTAAAAACTACAAGTCATTTCCTATCATTTTGTTAGTTTTCTGATATCTTTTTTTGATTCTCTGTCATGGCATTTCTGTGACCTCTTGGATGTGTTTATCTTTCTTTTCTGTTTGAAGTATTCCTTCTGGTCCCCTCTGTAGAGCTGGCTTAGTTGTGATAAATTGCTTTGAATGAAAATGTTTTTATTTCTCTGCTGCAGAATATTTGTTCACATTATGAACCCCCAGTTAGTGAATTGAAAAATCTGGAATGCTCAGCCGTTATTCCTAGACCTTTCTGTTTATTGTGAACAAGTGGCTATGGTGTGGCTCAGCCCTAGCACACACCTTTAATCCAAGAGCTTTCTGTACACAGGAGTAAATAAAGATAACCCTAGGTCAAGAGGTGGACCAAGAAACCAGCTGACAGGGATTAAACAAAAAGCAGGGACATTGAGCTGGAGAGTATTTAAGAGAGTGTGGATAAAGAGTTGGGAGTTCTTTCTTCAGAGGTTTTCTCCTTCAAGGCTTCTTACTTTAGGATCTTCTGGACTTTTTAGTTTAGGGCTTTTGGGTGGAATGTTGGTGGAATAGGAACATCAGCTGAGTGCTTTCTCTGCCTCTCTGAGATAGCAAGTTTTCATCCCAGCATCTGACTCCTGAGTCTTCATTGGTGAAATCAAATAACTGGGATATTTTAGGTTTTTTAAAAACATTTCTCCTCCAATTTTCAGAGATAGTTTTGCTGAGTATAATAGTCTGGGTTGACAGTTTGTTCTTTTACAGCTTGGAATGAATCTTTCCTGACCCCTCTGGCTTTAGAGGTTTCTGTCAAATACTCAGGTATTATTCTAAATAGTCCAGCCTTTATAAGCGACTTGACTTTTCTCCCTTCTCCAATTCACTTTCTTTATCCTATGCTTTTAATATTTGAAATATAGCATGTCCTGGAAGTTTCTTTTTCTGGTCTTGTCTATTTTGTTTTGTGCGGGTGTCTTATATTGGGATAGGCATCTTTTTCTCTAGGTTTGAGAGATTATCTTTCACGATTTTACTGAAGATAGTCTCTATGCCTTGGTGATGATTTTCTTCTCATTCTTCTATGCCAACAACCCAGACAGATAGCAGGGCTAAAAGTCTCTAGTCTTTTCATGGTGTCTCCAGACTCTCCCATGTTGCATTCATGGTTTATGAAGTTTCTCATTGACCTTTACAGAATGAGCCAATTTGATTTTGTCTTCCATCCATGACTCTCTGTTTTTGATATGAGCAAATCTCTTGGTAAGGCTTTCCACTGAGGTTGGTAATTGGTTTATTGAGTATTTCATTTCCAATACTGTTTCAGTTTGGGTTTTCATTAAAACATTATACTTTATTTTCATGTATTGGACTGACTTCCATATTTATTTTCTTTGCATTTTCCTTCCTTCCTTCCTTTCTTTTTCTTTTTTGTCATCTTTGGATTGTTGGACCATGGTTATAATTATTCTTTTGAATTCTTTGTCTGGAAGTTCTTCTATGTCATTTTTATTCTGGGCATTACTATGGAACCTGTGTTTTTAGAGGTGACATATGTTTTTTCATGTTTTATTTCTGCTTTGGGATTTCCATAATTTGAGTTAGTTTGTTGGTTGAAGTTTTCTTTTTTTGTTCAGTACACCTTTCCTCTTTTAGCAGCGGTACTTGTAATGTTCAGGAGGGGTCTAATTCATATTTAGTATTTGGGGCAGCAGCTTCTGTCTTATGTCTTCTGTTCTCTGCTAGAGTTTGGCGCTTTTAGAACTTTGGTCAAGAAGCTTAAAACAATATCTTGGCATTGTGGACTGGTCATGGGTCTCAAGGCTGAAGAGGGCAATTAAACTGTCCTATCTCTTTTTCACGAGTGATGGTTTGAAGGTCCCAGGTGAGGAATGGACTTGTGCCTGGTGAGTCTATCAGGAGTGGCCCAAAGCATAGGTGACAGCTGTCCCC
Source organism: Lophiomys imhausi (assembly GCA_907164525.1). Lineage (NCBI taxonomy): Eukaryota > Metazoa > Chordata > Mammalia > Rodentia > Muridae > Lophiomys > Lophiomys imhausi. Next base: position 2,342,989 of record CAJQZJ010032527.1, read on the forward strand.
CGAAAGCAGCTGCAGAGCTTAGGCCTCCCTAATGGAGGGGAGCTGTGACAGAACGTGCAGGTAGGCATGGTCCACACCAAGTGTGGGAGCTAGATTGTTCCTAGTAGTGACCAGGGATCAGGCTGGCCCCAAAATGAGCGAAAGTGACCAAGAGGAGGTTGTGGTATTTGGCAAGCAGTCCCAGTACTTGGGTAACTCGCAAGGAGGGGGCTGGAGAAAGAGTGTACAGGTAGCCTAACTATAGCTAAAGAGTCCCTGGCAGCAAGCAGAGTGGGATGTGGTGAGTCTGATAGGCAGGGAGACTATCTGAGAGAAAGTCATGGTTCCTAACAAGTAGGCATGGGAGCTGGGTGACCCAAATCTTATTGAAAATTCTTGTTCATTAGAGATAGCTCATAAATTCTCTCTTTCTCCCTCTCCTTGGTTTGCTATTTGGGTAATATTAGCTTTAAAAAGAATTTGGAAATGTTTTTCATTTTCTGATTTATGCAATACCTTAAGGACTAGTGACACTTCTTTTTTGAACATGTGGTAGAATTCTGGGCTGAATCTGTCAGCCCCTAGGCATTTTTTTAGTTGGGAGATTTTTAATTACGATTTGCAACCCGTTAGTTATGTATCTATTTAAATTGTTGCTTTTTCATTTTGATTTAGCTTTGTTACCACATATAGATTTAGAAATTGATCCATTTCTTTTAGACATTCTGGTTTGTGGAATGAAGATTTTAAAAATATGTCATTATGACTGAATTTCCACAGTGTCTGTTGCATTGTCTCCCTTTTAATCCCTAATTTTGTTAAGTTAGATTAAAATGTGTTGACAATGGCTATTGTATCAGTATATCAAGATGATGTTTATACTCTAATATATCCATGGTTGATAATAATTGTCAAATAAGTCATCACTAAGGTGACATTTAATTCTACCAAAGTATTAACAAAGTGTTTCTTTGCTACTTTAACAGCTAATATTGAAGAGATCTGAGTGCATAAAATTCCATGATACATGTGTTCACTTGCAGTATTTACTTAAAAATTACAGATCCCCAAAATAGTTTAAAATATTTAATTTTTACTACTAATCTCTGATATAAAAACATTCTTTAATATTTAATATATATTAAAAATAATCAAAATCATTTATGAACAACAGCCCAGTAACAAATTTAAGGTGAATATTATATTTCAAATTATATGTATAAAATGTTATATATTGTAATATATAAAATAGTATAATATAATATATATATTAAAATCTCTATGCATTCTTCTGATAGGTCCTTTAAGAAGACTCTTACTTCAAATATGAGTGAATTCTAGAGCAGAAGTTCTACAGTGTCCAGATTCAAATTCAGCAGTAGCTGCAAAGAAAAAAAATTCTCTAGGTCAAAAACTTTATATGAATTGACAATGAGTTAGTTTTTTAAAATGTAAAAAATTTCATTAGTGTTAATGAAGACGAACCTAATATGTCCCATTGGCGCAACAGCAGCATGACTGTTACTGGGTAACTAACTGCTTTCTGGTTGGCTTTGAGGCCTGTCCATACAAGAAGTTCTACAATCCTGTTACTGTAATCCTGGCCAAAAGCCCATGGCTGGTGCCTTAGTTAGGGTTACTGTTGATTTGATGAAACACCGTGACCAAAGCAACTTGGGGAGGAAAGGGTTTATTTGGTTTGTGCTTCCATATCTCTGCTCAATGTCGGAGGAAGGCAGGGCAGGAACTCACGCAGGGCTGGAACCTTGAGGCAGGAGCTGAGGCAGAGGCCATGGAGGGGTTCTGCTTACTGGCTTGCTCCTCATGGCTTATTCAGCTTGTTTTCTTATGGAACCCAGGACCACCAACCCAGGGTTGATACTACCCACCATGGGCTGGGCTCTCCCCCATCAATCACTAATTATGAAAATGCCCTACAGGCTTGCCCACAGTATAATGTTATGGAGACATTTTGCCAATTAAGACTCCCTCCTCTCTGATGACTCTACCTTGTGTCAAGTTGACAAAAAACTAGTCAGCACAGCAGAGTAGGTCACAGGCTGGAGGGCAGAGTCTACTACTGCTATTTTGCTAATGCTCATGATGACAATTACCTCCTAAATAGTTATGTTTACCATAGACCCAGGCTGGTCAGAGAAGCCTCATCTGTAGTGGGCAGCAGTCAGTGGAGAGATGCAGAATGAGTCAGACTGCGGAGAATAAGAGACTGAGTGCTCACTTCTAAACAGGACACTCCCCACAGCAGTCATGAAGAAAAAAAGTGAAAAGAATGTAAAAGCAAGAGGATGGAGGGGGGATTGCTGTCTTCTGCACATGAGAGATCATATTCATGAACTCACAGCAGATGTGGTCACAGCTCAAGACCTACACAAGATCATACCTCTGGCTAATGATTTCCAGGCTCCATCTCTTTCATTCTTTTATTTTTTTATTTTATCTTATTTATTTTTTTATTTCTTCAAGTTACATCTCAATCAAAATCCCCTCTCTACTCCCCCCTCTGTTCCCATCCTCCCACCCTCTTCCCCTCACCTCTCCGTCCACTTCCTTTTTTTTTAAGATTAAGGTATATCTTTTTTCCCCCAACAGCTCCCTGTTTGAGTCCAACAAATAGCCCTTTCTCTTATAACAACAAAACAATACAAAACAATAAAAATAATTAGGCCACAATTATGAGAATTATAAGGCTTAGCATACATACGTATTTGGTAACTGACTTTAACATTCTACTATCCAACCATCTCCATGAGTTTAAACTTCTATATCCAACTCAGCTTCCATCCTAACTTGCATCACAATTTTAAAAACATCTCCTTAGATCCATAACACCCTCTTAATTCCTAAACAACTCAAAATTTATCTATGGGACTATAACTATCTAGTCTTCAACCACATCAGAGATCTAAGAAGGATAAATATATCTGATTGTACAGAAGTGCAGGACCAGCAGCTTCCAAAACTAAAAAATGACATACAACTGGCTTCCTGGACAGTTCCCAGTTTCTTTCCATATATTAGAGCACCAATCTTCAGCCGTTTGGTCCCGTTGCTCTGACAGACAACTGAAACCTCAGAAGAAAACAAATCAGACACCAAAGAAGACAAGTAACCCAGATGATCCAGCCTCACAGACTTCCTCAATAGCTGTCTCCTCAAAAATCTACAACCACAACAACTCAAAATCGCTAAGATTGTTCAGCCCCACAGACTGTTCCAGCCAGAACTTCAGTAAAGCCCTGAAGTTCAGCTTCTGTCTACAAACTTCTTTGGACATTTAAATAGCTGAGCCCAAAAGGACTGAACATCAAATGATTCTATTAACATACTTAATCATTTTTTCCATTCTTATTTGGGCCCCAAACAGGTTTATTATGTCCCAAACCAGCAGGAAGTAATTTTAAGAGAGCAATGTCCCATCTCCAGAAGGCAGGTGGGTGATTTCCCCCCCCCCCTCCTTTAGTCATTTGATGGGTTATAGATACTTGTTATTATGTAGGAGGAGAGGTTACAAGTTGTTAAATGGTCTTGTTAAATAGGTTTTGGAGGTTAGACCCAGGGATTTCCCTCTTTTTCTTTTCTATATCCTTCTTTCTCTCCTATGTGGGGGGGGGGGAAGACTTGAGAAAAATGGGATGTATACATAATATAGGAATGATAAAGAAAAAGGGACAAATTATTGAATATGCTCTTATATCTTTGTATATTGATACAAAATTAAGATTATATTTGGGTACATCGGTACTGATCTTTGTATATTGATACAAAATGAAGGTTAACTTTTTAAAAAGTATTGTACCTAGGTAACACTTAAAAATAAAATGTGAAGTTTTGGCCTTTTGTTAGCAACTGTCACAAACTGTTTAGGATAATTAAGAAAAGCAAACTAATAGTCATTCAAGCATGTCATTTTGTTAGTTACTATGACAGTCTATCACAGTTATTTTCTAAGCTAATCAGAAATCAAGTTGCTAAGAGACAAGCAACATTTGCTTATCCATCTCTTTCTTACTAGGGAGCTACTGACAGTTGAGAGTTTCTGAAGGAAAAAAGAATCATTCTTTTTGGAGAATGTAGCCACTAGCAAGATTCTTATGTTCCAGTGGATTTTTCCACACCTATGCATATGTGGGCAGCACTAACTGGGGTTGGTAAATTATAAAAAAGGGCATGAAGGCAGGAGGGGGACATACTGGAGGAGACATAAGAGAAGTTGGAGGGGGCAATGGGATGTATATATTATATTTTTGTATACCTGTTTGAAATTCGTAATAATGAAGAAAAATTGAAAATATTACAGTATAAACTGTAAAATATAATTTGGCAACAGTTACTGAATTAATTGCCAGTGGGATTAAATATTAGTACATCTGGTTTTCCCCATCTTCCTGTATTTTTCAGTAGGACAGGTGAGATTTATATAATACATTCCCCCACAACTAAATACTATAATGCTGTAAAAAGAACAGATAAGTAGATGATTTTCATGTAGTCACAGATACTTTGACAGTTACAAAACGCAACAAACTGAGAAAACTTACAGGACCCTTTTTGGGTCACTGTGGCTTCTGGTGGAGGTGATGGGAGTGGCTAGCTGAAGGATAGTAAGAAAGTGAGACCAACCAGGAGAGAGGTACGTGAAAACAGAGAGGTGAGGAAAGAATGTGTAGATTTATGACTGGTCTGGTTTGACTAGAAGTGAGTGCAAAGGGGAGAAAAGGATCCTTGTCCAGAGATAAGTCTGAATTACTATCAAGAATAAAGTTGATTTGGATATTTTCAGTCCATGTTAAGGAAATTTAGGCTTTCCCTGAGGATAAAAGGTAAACAAATAAGGAAATCCTGTGAGATTTGAAATGGCACTTGTCAAGTGACATTTATGAAGTGTGTGGTTTTTATTTTTTTGTTTTGCTTGTTTTTGTTAAATTTTAGTAAATAAATCTTGGCTTCCTGGTCATAAACTGAGAAAATCACCACACCATTACATTTTTATTTTTTAATTGTTTTTATTTGTTGAGGTTATAATATAGTTGTATTACTTTCCCCTTCCCTTTCTTCTCTTCAAACCTTCCCATGTACCCCTCCCTCAACCCTCTTTCAAATTCATGGCCTCATACATACATGCCTATCTTACTAACATGTAAGTACAGCCTGCTCCATCTATATACGGTTACTTGCATGTGTATTTTCAGGGCTGACCACTGGGTGCTGGATAACCATCTGCTGTGCTCAGAGCAAAATACTCACCCAGACCTCACAGTTCCTTGTCTGCCTGTCATCCCTAGGATTTTAGACGCTACACCACTGTCTTTAAGGATACCTTCAGTGTGCGGGCTGACGGTTTCATAAGGATGGTAGAAGTGAAGAAAGTGTTAAGCCAGATAAAAAGGTACAAAGGCTTTGAGACTTTTAGTGATAGGACAGGAATTAGCGAAGTGTAAATACTTTTCATTAAGGATACGTGTGTTTTCACACCTTTCACTTGATTTTATAAGAGCAAATAGTAATGTAGAAACTTGCAACCAAAGTGATACTATTAAATGTTTATACTTGATTTCAGGTGCTTCAGGAGTGGGAACAAAGTATAACTAGAGAATTAAGACAAGGTAGGTGTCAATTTTTACCCATTAATTCTGGGTTAATTAACTGATTCCTGAAATCAATCAAACAATATTTAAATTAAATAAGATACATTATGATGAGAATTGTATATCATTAAAATATTGCCTTTAAGCATAATGGTAGCACAGACCTGAGATTTCTGCTTAAAAGAGGCTGGTGCAGGCTTAACTTCCTTTCTCCCAATAAGAACCCCCCTCACCAAGCTCCTGGGAGTCCTGGAATGCCTCTCTATGCAAATTAGGCATCCCAGTACATTAATCTTCAGTCAACGATATACTCTCACCCTAGAAACCCTCCCACTCCCCAAAATTCTATAAACTCTTATTCACCCCAAATAAACTTGAGCTGCCTCACTGAAGCTGGTTCTGGAATGTTATTCCATTGTACTCATGGCCATCCGAACCCTGATCCCTGTCTTCTGTTCCCCTTGTCCACATGGACTGGTAGCCAACAGTACACAGGGAAAAGGGGAGACCCAGAGAACTGTACCAGAAATGGAATCCAAAGGAAAGTAAAGGAGATAAAACCAACTTTAGTCTTGCGGTTTTCCATGGTCTCAATTGAATGCCAGAGGTTTGGAGTGGGAACCATGTTTTCTCCAGAGACACTTTTTGGAATAAAAAATTTGTTACTAGCATCTCTGGAACAGGTGGACTCCAGGACAGATCTTGCTTCAATGGCACTGTACTGTGAAGCTCTGCTCTGTTTTCTCTCCAGGAGAAGTTTGGTCTTGACCTCGGCTAGCCTTTCATCTGTTCTATGAAGAATGCAAAGACAAATTATTCATACCTCATTTTCCTGAGTGGATCCTAAGTAACTTACATTTTAAAACAGTTAATGAAATTCCCTGTTGAGTAGTGTCTTAGTACTCAAATTGTGTCAGAGCATATTACATTTTATCTAAGTGTAGAGTTAAAACTATTCTAAAGCAGTGCATGAGTGGAGGGGAATTTCTACCTGGCAAGAATGATGCATGGCTTACCACAAACACTGCAGACTTCTGGAAAAGCCCTATGCATGAGATTCCTGATGTCATTAGAAGTCCGTGAAAGGGTGACTGTGAAATGATGTGCATGTTAGTTTGCCTGGCTTTAATCACCATTCTGCTTTGTGAGAATGTTGAAAGAAAGAGGAACATTTAGTTCTTCTTTAGGAACATTTAGTGTTTAGTAAATCAATATAAGGATTTTCAAAGCTATTCCTGAAAGGCATTTTTCTTTCACCACATGTACAGCCCACCCATTTCCTGGAAGAACTTAAACATGCAGCACTGAAAACAACTGAGAGGGATAACTTCTATATGAGAACAAGATGGTTGAGAGTGATCACAAACTGCTGAAGCACCGCTCAGGATAACATGGTCATTGCACATTTGTCAAGACTTTAAAGGCAGGCAGGCTCCACCCCTTCTGTCTTCTACTCAGTCCTACACTGAATCAAAACTTATAGCACACCATTTTCCAAAGTATACTTTCCTTAAGTCTTCTGTTAATGTTTTCCTGTGACAAAATTGTGCTTTACGGCACAATAGAAAACTCTAAAGGACAGTCTGTGTTAGGGATGCTCAAGAGATGGTAACAAAAAGCATAATCAGGGAAAGTTATTTTGCTAGTGGTTAGAATGTGCCCAGTGAGACAATAACCCATGGGCTTAAGAGGTAATTTTCCAACCTTGATAATATTTCTTTTTGAGAGTATGTTAACCAGAAACTTGGTAACGAGAGAGTGTGAAAGAACTTTAGAAATATGCCAGGTTAACTATAGAGTAGCATAAAGATGGGTAAAAAGCCATCTTGAAGGAAGAGGCGAAGGAAGTTGACGTGAAGTTATTAAGTGTAAACTTCTTTAGCAAGGAATATGCCTGTGCTCACATGACTGCAGGTGCTGGCAGAGTCTGAAGTAGTGGACCCATGGAGGTGGAATTACAGGTGCTGTGAGCCGCCTGATCCGGATGCTGGAATCTGAGCTTGAGTGCTCAACAGTATGCACTCTTATTGGACACTGGTGCCATCTCTCCAGCCCCTTAAGGACAAGTTATTTTGTTGATTTTATTTTCTAACATCATATTCTCTTTTCCTTTGTAACTGTGGGGGTGGGGAGCATCGCACATGCTAGGCCAGCACTCTGACAGGGCAGCAGCAACAGCCTCCAGATTTACACCCTGTGACTACTCACATCCCACCAGTTGCTGTAACCGATTTTATGAAAAATCATGTCTTAGGGAACAAAATTATTAAAATTGTCTTCTGTTCTGACTTACTTGCTTAGTTTACTGGACAATGATTTTCTAATTTTCACTTCTTCTAGGTAGAGCTGCTTATAGTTTTCCATTTCTATTTGATTACAATCTACTTGACTTTTCATTTTAGAGAACTCAGATTCCAGATCCCTTATTCTGAGCTCCATCTGGGTTCGGACTGAAGCGTTCTGTTTGTGTCTTAGCTTCTCTAGCTTGTCTTCATATGCTGCTTGTGTCTGTGGCAAATCAAAAGCAAACCATTTAAAAATAACTTTAGCCCAAATAGTTATTATGCACCCATTTCCTTTACTTTTGATCAGTTATTTCACAGATGCATTTTAAATATGTAAAATGTTGCTAAATTCTAAATATTTTTCATTAATGTGAGTTATAGTAAACTTGAATTTAAAGATGGAATCATTCATTTATTTGTGATTTTTTTTTTTGTGGTGCCGAGGATTGAACCCATGTCCTCAGCACATGACCTACCAATGAACCATGGCCTCAGATCAGTATTATTCTATGTTCATACTCACACAATCTGACATAAAATAATATCAACTCTAAATTTTAAAAATTGAGCAATAAGATGGCTCAGAGGTTAAGAGCACAGACTGCTCTACAGAGGTCCCAGGTTCAATTCCCAGCACCCACATAGCAGCTAACAATTGTCTGTAACTCCTGTTCTAGGGAATCCGACACCCTCACACAAACATTCATGCAGTCAAAACACCAATGCACATAAAAAGTAAAAGAAAATAAATAATTTAAAAAATTAACAAAGTAACCAAAGTACAATTCAAAGTGCAATTTTGTGCTATATTTTTTCTTTTTCTTCCTAAGTTATGTTTAAGCCAGCTCATTTTAAATATCAAGTGATTCTCTAAGAAAAATAGTTTTGCATGATCAGTTTGCTTATACTGTTGGAACTATTTCAAGGAAAAACATACATCACCTTCCTTCCAAATTTTCTAACATAACATTTCTATTCTTTGAGAGTTTCGTAGTATGTATTTCGATCATGCTCAACTCCTCTCCTCCCTTCAACTCCTCCTACAGTCAATTTCCTGTTGAAATTTTTTTTTAATAATGTACGAATCTGTGCTGTTCATATACTCATGGGTGTAGGCCTATCCACTTGAGCATGGCTGACTTACTGGGGGCCATAGCCTTTCAACACATACTCTCCATTCCCTAGAAGCCACATGTGTCCATGGCTCCTTAGCTAGGAGCTCACAAGCCCCTCCCCACCATTTTCAAATGCTGACTGGTTTGCTGCTGGCTATCACATCTGCTGCGACTTCTGAATACAGTGGTCTTGGTGCGTCCAGGAGATACTGTTTTCATCAGACCCCCCTAACCTCTAGTCTTTTCCATAATTTCTTTAAAACAATTATAAAAGAGATTGCTACATGAGAACTAGAAGAGGAACACATACAATGTGGAGAGCCAAAATGTTATTTGTGGTGAAAAGAGTTAAGACTTGTTGCTTATAATTAACCTGCAAAAATAGGTTGACTTGCTTTAATTTTTCCACTAAGTCCTGCTTTGTTTTCTCTTCAATTTCCCACTTATATTGTTCTATTTGACCGCAGTCAGTCATATTCTTTTCCATGTGACTTTTGAGGTTGATTACTTCTTGCTCTAACTTCCTGTTATGCTTCTTTAATTTTTCACATTTCTTTTGTATGGTTTTCATAGATAGTAACTCCTGCTGAAGCATCTGATTTTCTTTATGTAGATGGACACATTTGGAAGATGCAGTTTCCAGTTTTGCAGTGAGATCATCATTCTGTAGACATAAAATAACATACTTTGATGCTGAGGGAAAGTGGGTTGAGAATAGTCTAACAAAACACAAGCAACAAAATCTGACACAATGTGTATTAGAATATTATTACACAGAAAGTCAACAAGGAAAAATTCATGAAGGGTCACAAAAGATAGTTTTTATACTCATTATCTTTGCTACAAAAATGTTATTTTTCTATTGTTTTGTCTTAACATAAAGTCACCCTTTAGAAAAAAGCTTTCTTATATCTATCTTTACTTTTAAGGGAGACAGGGATATTATATAGCGTTTCATAGGTTCTACAAATAATTGGCTCCAAGGAGAAGGAAAATAAGACATGTAAAATAATACCCTAGTTAATGAGTCTTATAACTGAAGATTCTAATGTCAGCTATCCTATTTCTGAACTGCCAATGTTTGATAATATTTGAACTGAATTCTAAGATGTAATGGTTCTCAGAAAAAAAGTGATATATCCCAGTATGAAGGTTGAGAGATATGATCCATATTATTTTTGAATAATAATGACTTAATTTAGTCACATGATATTGTAACTGTGAGGCAGCTCAAGCCATACAATGAATCCTAGTGCAGAGAGCCAAAGGCTTAGTCAAAAATGTGAATGAAGAAGCTTGTCGATTATTTTAGCGCCTAGTTTCAAGTCACTGGAGTTGATGCTAAATGAGCTGGCCACGCTAAACCTTACTTAAATGTAGATTATTAAAAAAATGTTGGCTTTGAGACATTGAATTTTGAGGTGATTAATGATACAAAGAGGTACAGATGTGTGATGGGAGATATTACTGAATATGAAGAGTTGTCATTTAAAGAAAAACAATTGGAACTTTTGGGATGCCTTAGACCTTTGGGAAGAAGTTCAAAGTGGTTAATAATTTGACTTAATATTCTTAATTTTTTAGAATATGTAGAAAAACCCTCATTATTTTAAATAAATTTAATAGGCTTGAGGTACTCTTACTGGTCTTTTATTTTCTGGTTCATTAATACATTTCTGTAGATACTGATGTAAGAGAATGTCTTATGGCTTTTATTCTCAGCTAGCACATGATCAAAAAATTGTCAAATTATGTGTGTTAAATATATAGTAATAAAATGAGACTAATTTATATAAAGTCTCAAAAATATTTTTCAGTAATAAGATAGACCACTCAATACAACAGTTAGTGTGTTTTTTTCAAGGATAGATTCATTTTTCAAAGACACATTCCCCATGACTTATTTCCTTCAAGTAGGCCCCTCATCCTTATACCATATTCAGCTATGAATTCATTAATGGATTAATGTATTGTTGAATTTAGCAACTCTATGATCCAATCATCAGCTAGGTACAAGCCTTCAACATATGAGGCTTTGAGAGGATACCATTTATTCAAACCATAGTACATTTCCTCTGGACCTTAAAGGCTCATGTCCTTGTCATAATGCAAAAAAAGCATTTTGATGAATAGTTTGATTCTGAGATGCAAGCAAAACTCTTAGCTGAGCATTGTTCAAGGGATGCTAATAAGAACAGGAAACAATCTCTTAGGCAGTCTTGTGTCAAAAGTGTGTCCAGTTGTTCTCAATTTTCCAGTTTCTTTTAAATGAATTTATGCTTTTATAGCATTAACATACACACACACATGCACATATATATATATATATATATATATATATATATATATATATATTTGAGATGGTCTCACTATGTAGTGTTGGCTCACTGTATAGAGTAAGCTGGCCTTGAACTCATAGAGATCTACTTGCCTCTGCCTCCTGAGTACTGGAGTTAAAGATGTACATCACTGTGCCTTGCTCCTTGGATTCTTTTAAAATGGTGCTTGTTCTTGGCAGCACCTTTGTGGTAGGTTTAGTGTTAGCATATAATAGCATAGGGATAGCAAAAGCCTGGACTTTAAGATAAAAGACTTACTTCCAAAGTGACATGTCCTTGGGAAAACGCCAAGGACCATGACCTCTTTGATCATATTTGGGGGTTTGGACATGCCGTGAGGCACCTGCCCACATTTTTGGACCACCTGTGAATTCAAACCCCTCTGCAAAAAGCTTTTGAAAAAGACTGAGCCTAGGGGCATAAGTTGAAAAGAGTGCGAAACCCTCTGCCAAAGATATTTAAGTCAAGATTCACATAGACAGAGAGCTGGGCTCTTCTTCCTGTTTTACCTCCTTTATCCTTTTTATTAGACAAAAGGAGGGAAATGATGGAATGATCTTACTCATTCTAAATATTGATTGGCCCTGTTTGCTGTCTGTTACTTAATTGACTCTCATTGGTTAAATAAATGCTGAGGCCTGGAGATTGGGCAAAGATAGAGGTAGGCAGGACTAGGGGCTTTGGGAGAGAAAGACAGAGCACCTTGGGAAGAGAAGAGGAAGGTTGCCAGAGAAGAAGCCAGGAGTAAACAAGGAAGACACGCCTTGGGGCTTGGGGTAGATTAAAGAAGATCCTTCCACATGGCGTGAAACATCGGCTTAGCCTGGAGAACAATAGTCCAAAGGGATGTATGTATATATGTGGGGTCATATTTGGGTAATAGAATTATGAGCTAGCTTAGATGGGCTAGGATTGCACAATCCAGGCCTAGGCTTGTTAAGATCCACCCAGTGTCTGTGTGTTTTCATAAAGACAGTATAAATACTGGGTAGCTTAGCTCTCTTTATAACTATTATAGCTATTATAACCAGCAGCCTCCTAAACAGAGCTTGAGAACCAAATTAACCGCCTAAATTAAAATGGAGAAATTAATAATGTCTCAATATGTTTGGATTCCAAATCCAATTGAGTTTGTTTCTCTTAACATACAGATAATTTTTACACTGACAATTGTGGCTTTATGTATACTTTTTGAGAAAGATTTGACTAGGATAGGCTTAAGGATATCTGTAAGGGAGAGAGCTTACAGATGGAATGTTAAACGGCTGAAAATAACAATGGGGGAAGGAAGGAGGCCCTTCCTGATACAAAAGATGTCAGCAGGAGCTCACAGGTGCCTAAATACCAGGTGCTTATCAAGAGTATCTAGGAAAGGCCCACCAAGGATATACAGTCAAAGCTAGATTTCAGAAATAATAAACAAAACTTTAATTACAACACGGGATGGCATGGTTAGACCAAGGCTTTTGGAATGTTGTTGTTTCTTTGCTTGAATTTTGTTTGGATGTCTTTGATTTTCCTATATGGAGAGGTAAAAAGGATGTTTTTGTTGTTTGACAGTGCTGAGGTATAAGAGATTTTTAAGATATAAAGAGAAAGGGGTCACAAGCCAGGCTCCTTAACTGGTTTCAAGAGAGATATTGGACCCTAGGGGAGATATGTTGGGTATGATGGTACATGCCTCTAATCCCAGCATTTGGGAGACAAAGACAAATGGATTTCTGACCTTCGCCAAGGTCAGCCTGGTCTACAAAGTAAATCCAAGACAAGGATATACAGAGAAATCCTGTCTCAAAGGAAAAAATAGAGAGATATGATAATTGTGAGAAATTATATATTTTCAGAGCAAAGGAACCAAACACCAAAGAAGACAAGACAAGTCCAGATGGTCCAGCTCACAGACTATTCCAGCCAGGACTTCAAGATTGGTGATCAAAGGCATTGATTAATTGCTTGTGCCCATTTTTGCATATGACTTAATTAAAATTATTTGGTGAATAGGCGTGCACTCTGAGGATTTAAAGTAGAAATGGCTGATTGTTTTTTTCATATATAAAAGTTTAGATTTGTGATTCTTTTAAGATTTTCCTATAAGATTACTTTTTGAGATAAAATAATAAAATGATTGATCCTTTCTTTGTAACCACAAAATGCACGCTGCCAGAAAGAGAACTGGCTGAGAAAAATACCTTGCTGGCTTAGACATGAAGTATGTGGATATTAGGAATAATTTGTTTTAACCTGTAATACTTAAATGTTTAATCATGTAAGGATATTGGGTACCATGCTGGGGTTTTTGTTTGTGTTTGTTTGTTTGTTTGTTTACATATACTCATTGTAATCATCACCTAGAACAAAATTGAATGTAACCACATTGTAATTTTTATACTGCTTGGAAGATTTTGATGAAGGATTAAGCTGTGGGAGAAAAAAAAATAAAGTTGTTGGAGCTATGCTTCATCCACCAAGTGTGTCTGAGTGTGTGCCTGCTTTACCTAAGTTGCTGACCCCACGTCTCCTCCCTGGATAGCTGAACTCTCAGAGATGGCCTCCAGCATAAAATATCCTTACCATTAGAGATATGAAACTTTCTTTTCATTATTACAAGAAATAAGAGAATAACTTACCCAAATTTCACCTAGTAGCTTTTCCTTTAACTGTTCAATTTTCTCTGCTTGTTTTTTTGTTGTTACTTTTAACTTGTAATTTTCAAGTCCAAGTCTATAACGTACATTTTAAAATAGTTACTCTCACATAACAATTTTTTAAAAAATCACATAAATTCACAAATTATCAACAAATATCTGAAATAATAAATTATTTAAGTTCTTAAAAATTAAAAAGTAAAATAAATGCATCATTTGTCTAGCTATATTTTATAATAATGCAAATTTATAAAATGTGCAAAAATTATTATACTACTGAACTGTACTCCAAACCTAAATTGTATACCTCATATAAATTAATAATAAATCTCATAAGTTGTCATGACTGGTATAATTCTCATACCACACTATTTATTTGCTTTGTAAATACTCAAGTCATTTTGCATGCTGCTTGTACTTTTGTATGCAGTCGTGCATCTTCTTAGCGCATTGTGCAGGCTTTATGTGTAGGTCCACTGCTTCTTGCAACTAAAACAAAGGAAAAAAATCCTTTACTAACAATTTGGTCTAAATATGCCCATTCTAGGTTTTGTGCTAAAATTTCAATGGACACAGTAACCCTTCATCTAAAGACTATCTACAGCTACTTTTTTTGTTGTTGAAACTGCAAAACTACTTTATTATAGACACACCCAAAACTATTCCTCACAACAAAGCACAGAGGTTTTATGGTACACAGAGTCTAAAGGACACTAGTAGTCCTTTACAAAGTTTGTTGTTTTTGTTCTTGATTTGAAATAGGGTTTTCTCTGTGTAGCCCTGGCTGTCCTGAAACTTGCTCTGTAGGATACTTGCACTAGGATTGAAAAAATTGTTTTTAATTTATATTTTATCATATTCATTAATTTCTATGTCACTATAACAGAATACTCTATGGAAATAATGAGGCGGATTCTTTATGGCTAACTTGTGGTTTGAAGAGCACATTCCATCATGGTGTGTAAGGCATGTGGTGCTGACAGTGGCTTAGAGCCGGGGGAGGGGACTGAGGTAGCTGGCTCATATCCTGGCAGACCATGTAGCAGAGGGAAATGCTAACATTTCATCTTTCCATACTGGGTCTTGGGGGGCTTGATCGTGTGCAGGTCTTATGCCGCAGTCACCCCCTCTGTGACTTCATGCTTGCAATGACCCTGTCATGTCTGGCAAATATTGTTTTGCTGTTGATGCCTGTTTACCTTGGCTCTTACAATCTTTCTGACCCCTTTTCTGCAGTGAATTCTGAACCTCTAGAGTAGGGAGTGTGGAATAGAGGTCCCATTTAGAGCTGAGCATGCTTGGTCTCTTCAACTCTGCATCTTGACTGGCTGTGCCTCTCTGTATTAATTGCTATCATCTACTGCAAAAACAAACTGCACTTCCAACATTCTAAGGCTTTAGTTCCAAGCTACAAATTCTCCCATATTCTTCAAGCAAACCCATTTCAAAGACCCATGAACCACATGATGAGGTTTATTACAGCAATAGCCATACTGATTTTTCGGTGTTAGTTTCTTTCTTCTTTGCTGTGATGTAAAACCTGCCAAGAAGTAACTCAAGGGAAGGGAAATTTATTTCATCTCAGTTTTATGATGGGGAAGGCATGACAGTTAGGTTCAGTATGTGGTACAAGAACCTGCCACACACAGCCTGTCATGTGTCTGTAAATCAGGAAGCAGAGACAAGAAATGAAGCCTGGCCTGACTATATGCCTCAAGACCTCCCAACCTGGAACCTGCTTCCTTTATCCAGGCCTTGCTTCCTTAAGGTTGCACAGCTCACCACAACAGACCAAGTACTCAAACACATGAGCTTGAGAGAGATAGTTTGCATTCGAGCCATAATAACACTAAAAATAACAAAATTGATACAAGGGAAAGAAGCAAGACATTCCCCGTGATGAAAATTTGAATTGTTGTTTTCCAAAGATTACCTCGTGTGACCTGAAAAGTTCATGTATATGTAAAGGACTGCCCCTCTTCCAATGATGGTTGTAATTTGAATGACACATTCAGTACCTGCACAGTCTCAATGCTGAGTCTGAGGCTCAGTCTCAACAATTACTAGCTATGTGGTCCCAAGTAAGTTATCTTTTTTCATATCTATGTCTTCTCTGTAAAGTGGAGACAATAATACTATATGCTCCATTGTATGACTGGGAACTTTAAATTACAGTGTATACATAAAGAACTTAAATAGGTTCATAGTATAAGCTATACATACATAAATATCTATATGATTTACTACCACCATTAGCATTATTAGTAGTGGCATGCTAAAGGAAGAAAGAATCTGTCTATATACTGAGTCATTCTTTCCTTCTACAGAGTGCAACAAATGGTGACCACAAGACCCAGAGTACATTCTTAATACCCCATGAAGCCCATTTGCTTGGAAAACCTTTTCCCAGCCCTTTGCTCTGAGGTAGTGTCTATCTTTGTTAGATAGATGTGTTTCTTGTATGCAGCAAAATGATGGGTCTTGTTTGCGGATCTATGCTGTGAGCCTGTGTCTTTTTACTGAGGAGTTGAGTCTATTGATGTTGATGGATATTAATGGCCAAAGGTTGTTATTTCCTGTTATTTTGATGTAGGTGTTGGTTGTGTGTTTCTTTTGGTTTAGCAGCAGTGGAGTTTTTTGTTTCCTCTGTTTTCTTGGGTGTAGTTATCTTCACTGGGTTGGAATTTTCCTTCTAGGATATTCTGTAGTGGTGGATTTGTGGGTTGATACTGTTTAAATTTGATTTTGTCATGGAATATCTTGTTTTCTCCATCTATGTTGATATAGAGTTTGCTGGATATAGTAGTCTAGTTGGGCACCTATGATCTCTTAGGGCTTCTAGGACGTCTTCCCAGACCCTTAGGGCTTTTAAAGTTTCTGAGGAGAAGTCAGGTGTAATTTTGATGGGTCTGTCATTATGCATTACTTGACCTCTTACTCTCACCGCTTTTAGTATTCTTTCTTTGTTTTGTACATTTGGAGTTTCAAAAGACTGTCATTCAAAAAAACAGCAACCTACAGATTGGGAAAAGATCTTCACCAACACTACATTTGACAGAAGGCTAATATCCAAAATTTACAGAGAACTCAAGAAATTAATTGCCAAGAAACCAAATAACCCAATCAAAAAATGGGAACAGAGCTAAACAGAGAATTCACAAAGGAGGAATTCCTAATGATGGAGAGACACTTGAAGAAATGCTCAGCATCCTTAATCATCAGAGAAATGCAACTCAAGATGACTCTGAGATTCCATTTTATACCTGTCAGAATGGATAAGATCAAAAGCTCAAATGATAGCACATGCTGGTGAGGGTGTGGAGAAAGGGGTACCCTACTCCATTGCTGGTGGGAATGCAGGCTTGTGCAACCACTATGGAGGTCAGTCTGGCAATATCTTAGAAAAATTGGAATAGGTTTACCTCAAGACCCAGCCATATCACTTCTGGGTATACATCCAAAAGATTTCTCACCAAACCACAGGGACGTTTCCTCATCTATGTTCATAGCAGCCTTATTTGTAATAGCTAGAAACTGGAAACAACCCAGATGCCCCACAACTGAAGAATGGATTAAAAAACTGTGGTACATCTACACAATGAAATACTACTAAGCCAACAACAAAATCATGCAATTTGCAGCCAAATGGATGGAACTAGAGAAGCTCATCCTGAGTGAGCTAACCCAGACTCAGAAGGATGCACATGACATCTACTCACTTATAATTGGATTTTAGCCATATAGTACAGGATAACTATACTACAGCCAATGCACCAAAGGAAACATGAACATAGACTTTTTTAACCTGTCCATGAGACTCTTTGCCCTAGTGGTGCTGCCTTGTAGGCCCCCAGTGTATGACGAGACTCTTGGCCCTCATATGACTGCTGAACTGGGGTGGGGGACTGATAGGTAGGGACACTCCACTCCAGAGGAGTGGGTTGGAAGGGTTGGGGGTAGAGGGTGGGAAGGTGGGACTGGGAGCAGTGGAAAGAGGGTACTATAATGGAGATGTAACCCAAAGTAATAAATAAACATAAAAATTAAAAAAATACCCCATGAAGCCATTAATTTCATTAACCAATAGTACCTTTGTCCATTATCATTATTTACAATAATTTGCAATTGTAATTTGTAATTTCAATTGCAAAAGAGCAATTCCCATTTGCTCTAAGTACTCTTTGGTGGGAAGTGTTGACATGGCATAATGCAAATGCTTCCTCTTGGATTAAGTAGTGTGCATGAGCATCAGACACAGACTAGAGACAATGGCCTGAAAATATTGGACTGTGATGTGAAATCAAGATTCCTGAATCAACTTATTCCCAGCCACTGTTGTTGCTGGGATGCTTTAGCATGCACTTTGATGACTACTGAAGAGCAAATGGAATGATGGCATATCAGAAAAGCCCTCCCAGAGTATTTTAGTTGGCAAATTTCTATACATCTATAAATCCCAGCTCTCATTGCATAATGAAGAATAATGGCAAGTCTCATTCTTTATCCATACCGAAAAAAAATGCAAAACAGTTCTTCACTGTTAAAGTAAGCACTGTTAATTTTATATTTAATTTCTTAACATATTTAGTATGAAAATCTTATTATGACAGTGTATTAAATTATTGCTATGGTATGAAGAATGCCATTTTAATCCTTTTCTTTCTTTATTAGCATATTTTTACTGTGTGTCATGTTGAGTTTCAAAAATACATTTTCATCTGTATTCATGTGCTTTGACCATATTTAACTCCAGTCAACACTGTTCTTTTCTATCTTTCTCTTTGTGCTTTAGTCTGGTCTAATCACTTCCTTTTCCCAAACAGTCTTCCTGTCCCTTTCATGGCATTCATGCAGCATGAGCCCATGACATCCCAAGCAAACAAGCAAGCAAGCAAGCAAAGAAAATAGGTCAGCAAGAGCAAAAGAAGAGAAAGGGGTAAAACTAACCTATGTAACTCTGAGAATAAAATCCAGTCATAGGGAGATATACACATATTATACCTATTCTTCAAAGTGAGAGTTCATGGCAGCATTTTTAGTAACTGTCAGTGTGATGGTTTGAGTGAGAATGGATCGTGTGTATCTAAATGTTTGGTCCCCAATTGGCAGACTGCTTTAAAAGGATTAGATAAATGCTATTTCTAGTTGCTCTCTCTCTCTCTCTTCTTGTGGATAGTGATGCCAGCCCCCCCCCAACAAGGATGGTCATGGACTTACCCTCTGAAACTTTATGCCCCAATAAAGTCTTTCTTCCATAAATTGCCTAGGTCATAGTGTCTCTTTACACCAAAAGAGAAGTAACTAAGGCAGCCAGCAGGTGGAACCTTGACATTTGTCAGCCAGTGAATGGATAAGTGGCACAGATGCATAATAAATGGGAGGGAAAAAGTATTCACACTTGATATGACACATCACGTTATGTTAAGAGAAATAAGCCGCACAAAAGAATTACATGTCATAAGACTCTATTTGCCAGAACAAATAAATTAAAGAGGCAATGAAATGATTTGTGGATTTCTAGCACAGAAGATGGAAGGACTTATCACTAGGGTTTCACAGATAAAAGTTTATGGTTTCTTTTCAAAGTCATGAGAATGCTCTAAAATTGCCTGTGGTGGAGAAAGTGATTACAAAACTCTGTGTGCACATAAAGAAACAGTGAATTCTATATGTTAAATGTATAAACTATGTGGTATGCCTGCTATGTCGTAAAGTTGCTTTTTACCATTCCAGTAACAGAATCTAAATAAATTTCTTATTGATTTACTTTGGATATAAGTACTATACTTGTTTAATTACTATTTCTGTGCTTTAAAATGTGTCTAAAATGAAAAGAAAATATTCCATATTTCAAATACTTTAACTATTTTTTTTGAGAAAGACATAATGGCCTTTCTATAGAGCCATCTTGAGATATATACTTTTATATTTATATAATATATGTTATATAATATATTAATATAATGTACAATATAATTTATATAATTATATTTATATATAATATATGTTATATAATATTGTTTATAATATATGTAATGTATCATATTATTGCATATTATTATATTTACAATATATAAATTATATATATACATACATACAAACAAGTATATATGGAATAAATATGTCCAGTTCTGAGGTTAGGGATATGCCTCACTGAGAGAGCAACCTTACAGTGCATATGAAGCCCTGGACTCCAGCCACAGCACTGTAGAAATCACAGGAGAGAAACAAAAGCCTTCCTTCTTGCTATCAAGTAGTTCCCTTTCTACATTAGAGCTCATCACTGTTTTCAAAAGCTCTCATTGCTGAAATAAGGAATTGGAGCAAACTGCTACTCTTCTGGAAAGGAAGGGGATGTGATCTCTGCTGGCTCTGCTGTCCCTCTTTACCAAATGCTAGAACAAATCAGCAAATCTCTCTATTAACACATCAGAGGGTGAAATTACAGTCCCAAAGTAGATGATATCTTGTTACTAGCAAGACTTTGTGACCATGGAAAATAAATTCCTTTTAAAAAAAAAAAGATGTGTTTATTTATTATGCATACAAAATTTGGCCTGCCCGTATGCCTGCTGGCCAGAAGAGGGCACCAGATCTCATTATAGATGGTTATGAGCCACCATGTCGTTGCTGGGAAGTGAACTCAAGACCTCTGGAATAGCAGCCAGTGCTCTTAACCTCTTAGCCATCCCTCCAGCCCCAGAAAACAAATTTTTGTGTGAAATACTAAAACCCTTTCTTCTGATGAAGCCACTGTGAATGTCATTACTATGCTGTAAACAATTGGACTTGAATTAACATTACTTTATCCAACTTGTTAAAAAAAATAAAAGCTATCCCACATCAAAGTATGTATATTAAGTATATTCACATAGGATTTTGAAAAATGCTCTATACTGTTCTTGAGCCCTTTAATTGTTTTTTTTTAAACCATGTGCACATTCAACAAATACATACACAGAGACTTGAAAGTGACTAAAGAAAGTACCTGAGAACTAATTTTTTCTTGTGCCATTTTTCGTTCCTTTTGTTTGTGAAGGTGATTTGCCAGAATCTCATCCTGTAAGATTCTGGCATTCTGCTCTTGCAAAAGCTGCCTCTCAATGCCATTTCGTTCCTCTAAAGCCTAGAGACACATTTAGAGAATGTTTATTCTTATACCACGTGGTAAGGTAAGGAGGGAACAAGTCTAAAACAATATTAAGAGATAAACTTTGAAAGAATGTTCAAAGACTGTATAAAACTCACAAGAATCTGACTCACACATGACTTACTCAATGTGTAATTGCATAGATGACAGCTACCTTTATCAACAACAAAACAAAAACTTGAGTATAGCTCATGTGAACCTGTGTTCCATCCTAAACACTGTGTAAACCAGTAATTGTGGTACAGGCCTGTGCATCAAGAACTCAGGAGGTAGATGTAGGAGGATTAGTAGTTCAAGGTCATTTTAGCCTGAATGGTAAGGCCAGGAATGTCAGTCTCATGTAAGATACTTGAGGATGATACTGGAGGAAGAAAGGTGCAAGTCAAGCTCTGAATGGACCCAATGGAGGGTCTTTGCTGCAAGTACTTCATAAAACAGCCATCTAAGTCCTAGAAGTGTAGCATTGTTTTGTCATCCTTACTACACCTTCTGCTGTTTGTTCACTGATCGTTGTTATGTGAGCCTTTTCTAGGAAAGGTGGCACTTCTCTGCACAACGCTGTAGTGGCCTCTCCTGTTCTCCTCTTTACTCCTTTGGTCCCTCTGCTCCTGCAGATGGATCTCAAAGTGCACTTTCATCCAGAATTTCATTGCAAACCACTGACCCAGCTCCAGGAATGCTCTTGTCTCATAAGAGCTCCCTCTGTCTTGAACCAACACTCCCCTCCACACACCCAGACTCTGTCCTCCTCAGCATGAAGCAGCAAGAGTCTTCATTGTGCCTACTCTGCCAGTAGTTGGCATCAAGCTCTAAGAGGGGAACTGAGAAGACTTCAAGGGACATTAGTAGAAAAGGGAAGCAACATGTGCTCCCCAAGATGGAAGCCCCTTGTTCCTAGAAGATAGTGTGGGGAGAAACAGAGATGGGGCATGGGAGAGGGTGTCTGAGTAAGACAAATGGGGACGGGAAAGGGGAAGGCTTAGAGGCCCTAAACAAGATCCAATCCACAGTCTACTTAGCAGACTCCCACCCTTAGGACCCCTCCCATCCCAAGCAGTTGCTTTTGCTTTTTTGCTCTCTCCATTGCTTGGCCTTTTGTTTTTCCTAGATGATCAATTCTTTGTTCATACCAGGGAATGAGCTTGCCAATTCACTTAGATGACTAGGAGCACTCTCATGACACTATTTTTATTTAGAACCTAAATAATATAGTTAGTCATGTGCCACATAAGAACACACAAGGGTCCTGAAATGATACAGGAGCTAGCTGCTCTGTGATAGTGAGGGGAGGACCCATGGTGGATCACCAGAGTCATGTACCATGTGTGTTCCCTTCCCTGATTGGAAGAATAGCTCTTTGGTAGAGCTAAGTCAACATGCATAGAGCATGTGGACTTCTCATTAGCTGGGCCCATGATTTACACAAAAATGACTGATCCCTGTACAGCCTACCTCAAACTCCATGGAATTCTCTCCATAAAACTAATGAAAGACAAGGGCAACCCAAGGGTACTTTTCTTTTGGAGCCTACTCTTGTGAACTCTATTCTTATGAATTCATTCTCATTTTTCCTTAATGAATCTGTATTTTCCTTATCTTCTTCTCATCCACATTTCCTTATTTTTTTTTTTTTTGTGTGTGGACACAAAACAATGAACTCGGAAGCCACAGGTCAGGGTAGCTTTGGACACAACTGAGGTTGCATGATCTAAGCCTACTTAGTAATTTGAAGAAACAATGAATGTCTCCATTCCATTTGAAGCCATAAGAATAAGATTACATTGCCGCCTAGTGATGAGTCAGATAGGCTTCGCTTGTGTGAGTTGGACACATTTGATGACACATTTGCAGGGTCAATATGCCAAGCATATTTCTCAGACCATATCCACATATGTATGTAACATATATATCTTTGTATTCAATATATATTCAAATGGATAGGCAATATTCAAAGGGATAAAATAAAAGCAAAATATAAATTTAAATGTATGATTAACTTACTTTGTTAAGATTATTTCTCATAGTCTTCAATTCCACATCCAGTTCTCTAACATGGATTTCAAGTTTTTGTTTCATTTTAACTTCTTTATTATATTGCTCTTCTTTGTCTCTTAGCTGCTTCTTAATTTTTTCAGAAACCCAGTCAGCATTTTTTCTCTTCTCCTCTTCTTGTTTCAAAGCAAATCTACAGTTTAAAATCCTTCTGTTAGGAATGTATTGTGTTAGAAAATGTTTGTTTTTCCTTGTTCATCATATATTGATTTGTTATTCTAAAATGTATATGCTCTGGAGTATTTTTAACCTTCCCTTGATGCACTCTTACCTACTGTTGCCCCCTCTGATGCTATTCTTCCATTTTCAGACATCATTCCATAGTCAGGGAGAATGTCAAGTTAGACACCAGCAAGGGCAGATACCTCTGTCACCTTAATCTTACTTATCATGAGTACAGACTGACATGCACTTGAAATCTTACAAAGTTTAAAGAAACCAGAGAGGAAACTGAATCAAGCATTCTGTTTCTTATAGCATACTGAATGGGGGAAATGCTTTCTGTCTATTGTCAGTCTTTTCCCAATGCCCAACCCAGAATATAAGTCTTGTTTGAAAAACTTTATGTAGATCATAAGGCACTCTGGGCCCAGCCAGTTGTCATTAGATTCCTCAGCACATTTCCTGTATAATGTAAACCACTGAGTTTTGTTTTACAGAGAAGTAAATGCCTTTTGCATATATGTTATATTGATAAGTTCCCATGCCCTGTTAAAGCTCACCAGGAAGCTGGCTCTAGAGATGGATTTGGTCTGCCCACTTCCGACACAAGCATGTTTGTCTTAACCTGTTCTCCTAAATCCCTATCCTGGGTCAGGCTGCCCCCCTGACTCTATGACAAAGAAAGGAATGACAACAAAAATAGCCCAAGAATAGGTCCTATGTCCTTAAGAACAAGTATAAAGTAAACCATTCCAAACAGAGATTACTGTTATTACTTCAAAAGGATGTCTATAGTAGAAACTAGTTTTCTATTATAAATAGTAGAAATTCATTATGGAATACTCTATTTTGTCACAGCAACAAAAAGTAACTGATACCTATGAATACAAATATATAAAAGAACACTCATCGAATTACTTGATAAGTACGCCAACAGGGTAGACCAAAGGGAAAAAGCTATTGAGATCATCACAGGTCCCTTTGTGCTGCCTATGGCACCACCCTATATCTAAACTTCCCACATCCTACTCCAGGGTCCAGCCTGATAAGTACCCCCCATACATGTTTTCCATATCCTCTTGAATATAGCCCAGGTCCCACAGCTAGTGCCCTAGCCAAGGCTGATGGCCTTTGCCTGGTAGTAGTGACCTCTAGACTTCCACAGGGTCCCTAATCCCATGACCTGATCTAGTCCCACCACCTCCTCCTGTGCTGCAGCCAATGTCTAGGCTTCTGCCAAAACCACCCTATCATCATCCACCCACTGGACCCTTTGTGCAGTCTTTACAACCTATTCCATACCCACACTACCCATGTCCTTCTCCAGGGTTCATTCTGGTGAGTACCCCAATCTCTCCATTCACACCTTTTCAACAATCTACTGGACTTAGCCTTGGTCCCACGACAAGTGAATCAATGTAGGCTGGCCTTCCCTGCCTTCACTGCAGAGAAGCTCTAGTCTTGGTCCAGTATCCTCCCTATCTGTCTGCCATGCAGTAGGATTCTCCTAAGTCATAACAAACCTTCCCACTCAGACCTATCTACCCCCACACTCCAGACTTGGAACAAGAAGTACATTCTGTGTCCCAGCCCAGTCCCCTCTGCCTACCTGACTGTCACTTCCAATCTCTAGACCCAACCTGCCCCAACATCTTCTCTCTCCTCAATACAGCTCCATCCACACAAACTTAAAGCTAACAAAAGAACTCTACATGCCCAGATTTCTCCTCAGGAATACCAACAATATGAAAGATCAAGCCACTATGTTCTCTTCAAAAGTTATCAGTCCTGTAGAAATGATTGCCAAAGAGAATTACCTAGATGAACTCCAGGACCTAGAAATTAAAGGAACAACCATAAACCTCCTCAAAGAATTCAAGCAGCTTGAAGAAAACACAAAGAAACAGCTCAATGAAATGAGGAAAAAGGAACTTAAGGAGAATAAATGCCCGAGTGATGCCCAAAAAAACACAAACATGAGGCCAATGGAAATGAAGGGGAAATCCAGTACTTGAAAATGGAATTAAATAAAGAAATAGAAACACAAATGAGAACTCAATCTGAAATGGAGATGGAGTTAGAAAATCCAATAGCTCACCTAGAAAACTCAAAGGAAAGACTTGCAGGTAGAATGAATCAAGCAGAAGATAGTACATCAAGTCTGGGATATAAAGTAGAAGATCTAGACCAATTTATCAATGAACATGGAAACATTTAAAAACACGGAAAAGGAACACACAGGAAATGTGGGGCATCATTTTAAAAACTTTGAATTACAGGTGTAGATGAGGGAGACGAATCCCAAGTCAATGGTCTAGACCAAATCTTCAACAAGATCATAGAAGAAAACTTTCCCAAACTAAGACACACCCATACAAATACAAGAAGCATAGTGAACACCAAATAGACAAGACCAGAAAGAAAATCCCTCACAGCATACCATGGTTAAAATACTAAGTAACAAAGAAAGTATATTGAAAGCTACGAGAGAAAAAAAAATGCAAGCCACATATAAATGAAAATCCATCAGAATAACAGCTAAATTCTCAATAAAGACTTTGAAAGCCAAAAGAGTCTGGGGCAATGTATACCAAGTCCTTAAAAACCAACAACAGCAAGCCTTGAGTAATGCATTTAGCAAAACTACCATGATTACAGAAAAAAGAAAAAACTTTCCACAACATAAACAGCCTATAAAAATGTATATCCGACAAACAAAACTTGAAGAAAATACAGGAAGCAATACTTCAGACTGAAGAGAAGAATGAGCATAGGAGAGAGACATGGAAAGAAATACTAAGACATAATTACTAAAACAAAAAATACCACTGAGAATACAAACAATACCACCAAAAACCAGCAACACGACCACAGCTAACATACACATTCCAATAACTTGAACTATCAATGGCCCCAATTCTCCAGTCTAAAGACACAGACTGACTGAATGGATCAGGAAACAAAACCCACATATCTACTTCCCATAAGAAACATACCTTGGTGTTAAAGACAGGCACTGACTTTGGGATAAAGGATGGACCTACGCACTCCAATCAAATGATGCAAGGATGCAAGCAGGTGTCACTGTCCTAATAACTGACAAAATATACTCCAGGCTGAAGCTAATCAGAAGAGATAAAAAGTATGGATACTTCTTCCTAATCAAGGAAACAGATAAACAAGAAGACATGTCTATCCTAAACATATATGCATCAAACTAAGGGGTGCCCAATCTCATAAAAAAAAATCTATAACTGCAATTACAGACACAGGTTAACATCAATCCATTACAATACCCCACTTTATTTACTACACAGGTTATCTGGACAAAAAGAAACAGAGAAACATCAGAATTAGTCAACGTCATATATTAAATGGACTTAACAGTTATCTACAGAATATTTTATCTAAATAATGAAGAATCACTTTCCCCTAGAAGCACATAGAAGTTTTTACAAAATAAAACAATACTTGGATCCCTAAAATATTTACAAATTCAAAAAGATTGAAATCACTGCTTTTATTCTCCCACCTTACCAAAGTGCAATAAATCTTAAAATTAACAGAAAAAGCTCACCTCTAGTAAATACACAAACCCATGAAAATTAAAACACTAATTATGAAACAATGAATGCATCAAAGAAGAAATTAAAAAAAAGAAATAGAAAACCTTTCTGGAACTGAATGAAAATGAAAAACTCTGGGACACATTAAAAGCAGTCCTACAATGGAAATTGAAATGTATAGCTCTAAGTGCCCACATTAAAAAATCAGAGAGAGCACAGGTAAATGCAACTAAAAGAGATGGAAAAACAAGAACAAACCAAACCCAAACCCAGTCCACAGCAAGAAATAGTAAAAATCAGAGCAGAAATCAATGAAAAAAAAATCCAGAAATCTAAGAGCTGATTCTTTGAGAAGATGACAAATTAAACTGACAGATCCTTGGCCAAACTAATGAAAAAAAAAAAAAGAAGAGGACCCAAATTAACAATCAGAAATAACTGGGAAATATTACAACAGACACCAAAAAAAATTCAGAGCATTATATGGGAATAATTTTTTAAAACTGCATTCCATGAAGCTGGACTATCTAAAAGAAATGAATGTTTCTAGATTCAGCCAAACAACCAAAACTAAATAAAAAAGAATTCAACAACCTAACCAGGCCCATAATAAATGAAGATATTGACATAGTAGTAAAGAGACTTCCACTTAAGAAATGTTCAAAACTAGATGGCTTCACAGCAGATTCTACCAAGAATTAAAAGATCTACAGCCAGTCCTTCTTAAGCTATTCAAAAAGAAGGAACAGAAAGAACATTTCCAAAATCCTATGAAGCCAGTATCACTTTTATGCACAAAGCATGTAAAGAAAGGCATACGGAAAAAGGAAAATTATAGGCTGATATCCCCAATGAACATAGACTCAAAATTAATCAATAAAATGCTTGCATATAGAATACAGGTGTGCATCAAAAACGTATACATCATGACAGAGTCGGTTTTATCCCTGAAGTGCAGGTATGATTTAACATATTCAAATCAACAAATGCAATAGAACACATCCATGGACTTTAACAAAAATCACATGATCACTTCAATAGATACAGCGAAAGCTTTTGCCAAAATCCAACATGCCTTCTTCATAAAAGCCTTAGAGAATGTGGGGTTAAAGGGAGCATATATAATAAAAGCTACATCTGAGAAACCCACACTCAACGTCATCCAAACGGAGAAGTCTGAAGCAGCTGCGGTCAGGAATGAGACAGGGATGAGCACTATCCCATTCCTTTTCAACATTGTCCTGGAAGCACTAGCTGGAACAATATGGCAAGAGAAGAAAACTAAAGGGATACAAACAGGGAAAGAAGGAGTCAAACTATCCCTATTTGCAGATGACATGACACTACATGCTAGAGATCCTAAGATTCTACTAGAAAATTTCTAGGAACGAAAAGCAAATTCAGCCATGTGACAGGATACAGAATCCAATTGCTCAAATCAATGCCTTTTCTATACACCACCAACAAATACACAGAGGAGGACACACACAAATTGAACATATTTGAACACAATTGAACATGTTCAATTGCTGTTTTGAGATCATTGGAGTAGTACAAGGTTCTAATTTCTGGAGGACACACACATATTGTCTTGCTTGTTCAAATTATGTTCTGGAGGATGCGAGCTAGGTGTCTGGAGTCAGGCCATTGGTAATGTTTCTTGGTGTGCGTCCCTGCCTTGCCTCTGTTCAGTGAGTGAATGGATCTTTGTTATTTTGGTAACTTGTCATGCTGTCGACCAGCAGAATGAAGTTTGGTGGTCAGTCTTGAGGGCACTCTGTGCTGTTGTGCAAATGGAATGTCAGAGGCATTCCTACATCAGCTAGGTGAAGGTGGAACTTCTGTGCCTGTTTCTTTAGGGTGAGATTTTTCACTGTAGATCTTCACAGGTTTGTGGGAAACTTCAGTTCTGCAGGTGGTCCTCGGGTAGCAGGGGAAATTTCACAGTGGAATTAGGAAGTGTTCTGTGGTGCGCGGTGCAGAATACCACACCATCCTCAAGTAGAGATGAGTGAGGTGGAGACCAGAATAATGGATTTCATCCAGGATCAATTGCAGAATATTGTACTCCCAGGATATCTCAGTAGGTAGAGTGGCAGACTGACTCTGGGGAGGCATACCTGTAGCTCCAGGATGGATCCCATGCAGTCCTGGGTTGCACGGTGAATTGGTGGGTAGGTGGTATGTGTCTGGGGAAACTACCTGGAGTCTGACATTCTAGTTCCCACTGAGATGGCCCATTTCAATCATGCTTACAGCCTTCAAGGGTTTTTCTGACCACTAGTTCCAAACTTTTCCACATCCCCCCTGCAAATCAGTTCTAAAGGCCTGTGAAACACATGGTCAGGTTTATCACAGCAAAAGAAAAAGCAACAGAGATAGAATTTGATAGCTATAAAAGGGGGCTTTGCTGTGATAAAAGTACTTTGCAAGCAACTTAATGGAGATAAGGTTTATTTGGCTCACAGTTCCTGGATGTTTTCCATCGTGGTAGGAAAATCATAGCAACAGGAGCTTGAGAGATCGAGTCATGCTGCATGTGTAATCAAGAAGCAGAGGGGAATGAACATCCACTCATTAGTGCTCAGCTTGCTTTCTTCATGTTATACAAAGGAGGATCACCTGTCCAGGACTGTCCTCCCACAGCCAAGATGATCTTGCCACACTGATAAATGTAATCAAGATAGCCCCCAACAGGCATACTCAGAAGCCCATTGCCTTGGTGATTCTAGATGGTCAAGTTGACATCTTGGCCTCTGGGCATATCTGTGAGGGAGGATCTCAAACAGGTTAATTGAGTTTGGAAGATACAACTTGAATGTGAGCAGCAGCCTTCCATGGGCTGGAGTCACAAACTAAATAAAAAGGAGAAAATGAACGCAAGACTAGCATATTATCCTTGTATTTCCTGACTATGGATGCCAAGTGACCAGCTCCCTCAAACCCCACCACCATGATCATAAACTCTACACCAGGGCTGTGAGCCCTTTCTTGGTTTGCTTTTGTCAGAACAATGGGAAAAGGTAGGTAATGCAGAAAATTGGTGACAAGAATCAGGGCAATTCTGTAAAATTAATTTTGTATGTGTTCAGTCTGTAGAGCCGATTTGCAGGAGCAATGTCAAAGAGTTTGCAGCAGTAAGCTGAGAACCAAACAAAAACATAGGGTATTGCAAGCAGAGATTAACAGGGAATTTGGAAACAAGTATACCCAGACAAAGGAGTCTGATCCAGAACTCTCATTAGATTTCCCAGACTAAATTCTGCCTACCTGCCCACCAATTGTTCACCATACCCTTTGCACCTCCTGGCATGACATTGAGTCTGACAAAACTGTGGTCCCAGGGAGGAAAACACTGCATGTCAAGCAGAGGTGGCAGCATCCCTGTGGTACTGGTTTTCTAGACATGGTCAATAGTGGGGACCTGGCTCTTGAGGTTTTAGAGTGAAGCAAAGATGCTTTCAAAAACTGGGTCAGAAGCCATTTGTATATTACTTTGGCTTTATTCTGCCTGTGTTTTAAGAACTTCAGTTAATATGAATTTAGTGACAAAGGACTAATTTATCTGACAGAGAAAATTTCAAGACAGGAGGGTATTCAGGTTGGTGCTGAGAAAACAGATGTAATTGTTAAAAAAAGATCAGCATCACCAAAGAGAAAGAAACTCCCTATGTTGCAATGGGACAATAGGAAATATCTCTTAGGAGAAAATCCCACCCGTTGGTGGCTCCATCTTGTGAAGATCTGAGTTCATTTAAAGCCAGAACACCTAAGCAGAAGGGATTCCCTGATTCTTAAGAGTAACTGCCTAGGAAAGTGTCTTTGCAGAGTTAACACACAAAAGCTCTGGTTCCAGGGAGGAAAACACTGCATGTCAAGCAGAGGTGGCAGCATCCCTGTGGTACCGGTTTTCCAGACATGAAAGATGCAGAATTGAGGGGCTCATCAAGTCTCGAGAGCAGCTGAGGCCCTCTCAGGGGAACTACACAAGAATGCTGATAAAAATGTGGACAGTAGGGTCGTGGTTCTTGAGGTTTCAGAGCAGAATACAGACTCGCTCAGAAAGTGGGTCAGGAGTCGTTAGTATAATGTTTTGGCTTTCTTCTGCCTGTGTTCTAAGTCTATATAAGGATACAGAAGAAGGGAGCTTTTGCTTTTTGCCTTGCTAGCAAGTCCATTTCCTCATTGGCATGAGAACACACTTCTTCGGGATCCCAGCATGTACTGAAGACGAACTGAGACATCCAGCCTCATGCAATGAACAAGTACTGGATTCTTGGACTTTCCATTCATTAGCCAGCCATTGTATTAACTGGACCATGGCCTCTGGCAAATCCAAAGGTCCTTCAAGAGAACCAATTTATAAATATGTGTATGAGGGAGAGTGCAGGTTTCAGAGGAGACCTCAAGATAGTGGATAGTCTAGAATTATGGGATGAACACCAAAACCAGCTGTGGCACTGTAATCTGGAGATGGTAGTGGAGCTGCAGAAGTGGAACTACCTATTTCAATGTGAAGCCCAGTTGATTACATCATGAGCCCCAGATACCAGACAAGAAGATGCAGGATTTGGTGTTTGCCATGCCGGATTTTCACTTTGGTTTGGTGTTATTGATGCTATACCTTAGATCTGTTATTTTGAAATGGGACTGTTTATTTCATGCATATGTTGGATGTCTCTATAACTTGTTCTTTATTTGCAAGAGCTGACGGTTAATGTCCTTTGAACCTTCGGTCTTGGAATTGTTAGTGCATTCAAAGACTTGATGGGCTGAATTCATTTTATACTATAAGATTGTCACAACTATTATTATTATTTTAATGTCAATTTGCTACAAAGTAGGATTACCTGAGCATGTAGTCTGAACTAAATAGCCATCCTGATTGCTTTAAGTGATGAGGGCAGACCCACTCTGATTATGGAGGACAACTTCCGGTAACAACCTAGACAAGAAAGGATATGGCAGAAGGAAGAGATGGTGGCTATTCTTGGTTGTCAACTTGACTACATCTGGAATTAACTAAAACCCAAAAATGGAGGGCACATCTGTAGGGGATTTCTGCTTAAAATCTATTTCCAATCTGGATCTTTGGGGTAGGAAGACATATATTTTATCCAGATCTAGTCTTCTGCTGGACACATTTATAAGGACATGGAAGAAGGAAGCTTTTTTTGTTTGTCTGCTTGCTCTGGCCTTGCTAGCACATCCATTTCTTCACTTCTATTAGAGAATTAGAATCCCACTTCTTCAGGATCCCGGCATTTATTTATTTTAATTTATTTTTTGGGTGTGTGCATATGTGGGCTTACAAGCTACAGCATGTGTGTGGACTTCAGAGGGCAATTCACATTAATTAGTTCTCTTCTTCCCCATGTGGGTTTCACTTCCAAGGACTGAAATACCCACTTGCTTCCCCAAACTGAAATCTACTACAACTAAATAACTGGGCAGATCAAATTATAACAATTTAGATATTAAAGATCAATCTTTTCTAAAAGTAAAAGTCTCTATTCCTCATGAAATTATAAATACAAGCTCAAACTGGCTAAAAGGAAAACAAAAATTAAAAGATTAAAAAATCATGTCGGGCTGGGCATGGTGGTGCACTCCTTTAATCCCAGAACTCCTGAGGCAGAATCAGGCAGATCTCTGTGAGTTCAAGACCAGCCCGGTCTACAAAATGAGTTCCAGGAGAGCCAAGGCTACACAGAAAACTCTGTCTCAAAAAAAAAAAAAACAACCCAGAAAACAAACAAAAAGAAAAACATCATTTCAAATACTTTAAACATCAAATAAAATATTTCATAGCGTATAAATAATTGTAGACACAAGAAAGCATAAAATTAATATAAATAAAATGTAAATTTTGGTTAGTTTAAATTTCTGCTTCTCTCATCTGCCTTTACTTCTTGGGGTCATATTGTGGTCTTGATTTCAACTTTGGATATGATACTTTTATTACATGTCATATATGCATGTTATGTTAGACGAAAAAGATAAAAAAGAAAAAATTAGAATCACTGTGGCTGGATGATGTGGTATAACCCAGGGATTTCTTTCTTAATGGCTTTACCAACCTCTCTCTCCCTTTCCATCTCCGCTTTCCTCTTGATTCAGTCTCAATGATAACAGATCCTAGGAATAAGCCTCCCTAGTACAGTGGAACATAAAATATTTGCCTCTGCTAACACAAATGTGCTTCATGCTCTTCATGCTCAAAGATGAACCTGAAGCCCTGCCCCCAGCCACTTTGAAACAGGCCACTTATGACTGACTTATTAAAAAGTTTGTGATTGTGGAGAGCTGGAAAGTTGAAGACCCCAATTATCATGGGCTATCTTCTGCTTCTTTAGCAGCCATGGAATGTCCATCTGTTCGTTTGAGCTAACATCCCTGTACGTATTGGGTAAGACCCTTTTCAAGAGGAAGTGGAAGACTTCAACCCAAAGGCTAAGAATGTTATCAGATGGCATCTTGGTCTATCAGAGATACTTCTCTGCTTTACATAATCTGGCTACTTAACTCTCCACCAATCTATTTCTAAAATAATGCAATTTATGACTTTCTCCTTTCTTTTACTCCAAAAAGTCCACAAAATTGTGACCACGTTGGTATGTGAGGCCATGGCTATTTACATTTGCCTCAAGAATAAACTATTACTCTCTTTGAGATGATTAATGACATTTTGTGTCAATGTTAAAATTCCATATTCCACAATACTAATACTTCTTTTTCTTCTTCTTCCTCCTCCTCTTCCTCCTTACCTTCTCCCCTCCCCTTCCTTCTCTTTCCCATCTTCTCCAATGTTTCCCTGTGTAGCTCAGATTGCCTTTAACCTCAAATTTGAGATTCACCTTCCTCTGCCCCCAAGGGCTGGGGTTGTACACACTACTACAACCCCTTGCGGTAGTCAAGGGGACTTTCCATTTGCTAGGTAGGAGCTCTACCAGGAAGCCATATCCCGTAACCCTCAGACTTTTCAAATTGAGATACCATACCTTAGATTGCACAGTTCTTGTTCCTGTTCTATTCTTTCATGTCCTGCTTCTGAGAGCTTCTTATGTAGTTCACTAACTTCACTTTCCATTGCTTCCAGTTTTCTTCTAAGTACTTTGTATTGACTATTTTTAAGTTGTATTAATCTTTTATATGAATGAATTGCTTCTTGGATTTTTAAAAGACTACTAGAATCTGAATCCAGGAGAAATAAATATGGAAATAAAACTTGTGAATACTTTTTGTGTATGAATGACTGTATGTTGTCACATTCCTTCATTCTTATACTGAACAAATATAAGAAATATAAAGGGGCACGAGACAGTTGGATGAGAAAAATCACTTTTACAGCAACATAGCACAATAAGATAAATACATTTAACATTAACTAAATATTTCAAAATAGCTAGGAGAGACAATTTTCAATGTTTGACAACAAAGAAATGATACATACTTGACATTATAGATATATAAAAATTATGTTTTGGTAATTATACATTGTGCATATGTACTGAAAATCTATGCAGAGCCCCAGAAACATAAGTAAACATACTTTCCTATATGTTAGTTAAAATAAAATGCTATTTTACAAAGTGAACATTATTTTATCAAAATATCTGAAATACAAATAAAGCTTCTAAAATATAGAAAGATAACACACATGATATATGTGTATATATACATATATATCACATATATAATGCACAAAGACATGGGAATATTAATAACATAAAAATATAAAATATTACACATGAAAGTAAATGCAATCTATTCCTTAGTAGTTTGAAGATTTACTAAAATGTTAATGCTCGACAGTCTAATGATTAATTAGCAAGACAACAAGTTTTATTTTTAATTGACAAACTTATTCTAAAATTCACATCCACATCAGTGGCTAGGGATTTAAGGTGTATATTCAACGGCTTATGTTATGAATCTTTACTACCATACAAAAGCAAACACAAAGCCAACCAACCAAAAGTCATATGGAAATGCAAAAAGATCTAGACTATAAAATTACCCTGAAAAACATCAAGAATGGGGGTTGATTTAAATATAACAAATATGTAGTAATTAAAACAGCGGAACACTAATATAAAGAAAGCCAAATAAATCAGTGAAAAACAGTAGAATTTACAGGAACAAATTGAACATTTTAAAAAAAGCTACTTAGGAAGGGCACAATGAGAACACTGGGGAGAAAGGACAGACTTCCAATATGTGGATTAAGAACAACCACAAGAGAGACCCAAGATGGCGCCATCCATAGAACATTGTATCTGAGTAGTAAGTGAATGAGATTAGTCACTATGGAGTGAATGTGAGGTCCCATAGCCAACTGTGAAACACAGATGGTGTCTGAATTTCCGCAATGAACACTAAGACTGGTCACCACACAAAACAGCTCACGCAGATCCCGGGAACCCCACCCTGAGGTCATCCAGCTCAGTCACCCATCTGGAGAGGAGCACCAGCCAGAGCTCACACAAGTAGATTCAGCCCACAGCTCCAGCCACAGATCAGCGGCCCTGCCTGTCTACCTGATATCCAGCCTGCACGGGGACCTGTACACCCAACAGGGAAAAACAGACAGAGCACAAGAGCAAAGGTAAGTAAGTTTTTTTTCTGGAGTTTCCAACATGGCAGCACAGTGTGCACTGTAGCTGAGAGGCAGAGACCTAACCCAGTCACAGCAAAGCAATTAGGAGCCAAGACTGACTGCAAACAGAGCCGGTGACTGTGTGTTCTCCACAAATATTGGGGTGGGTCACTCACCCTATCAGCCAATCATTTGAGGCAGTCAACAACAGGCACACAGAGGCTGGCACCCTTCTTGAGTGGAGGTCCCTGCATGCACAGTCAGTCTAGCTGCTGAACCAGAATGACTATGTCAGTGAGGGGAGAACGCAGGCCCAATCACAACTCTACCTATCTTTCTGAGGAGATCTGCCAGCTCTCAGGTCCTCAGAGGATAGACCTCTCCCTACTCCA
Source organism: Lophiomys imhausi (assembly GCA_907164525.1). Taxonomy (NCBI): domain Eukaryota; kingdom Metazoa; phylum Chordata; class Mammalia; order Rodentia; family Muridae; genus Lophiomys; species Lophiomys imhausi. The sequence goes on from CAJQZJ010032527.1 coordinate 2,378,879, forward strand.
AGCCCCTGTATTTTGGTCCAATTGAGTCACAACCAGTTGAGGAGAGTGGCAGTCACTCTCTGGGAAATAGTCTATTACAGGAACCTACTCACCATCTGGTGATGGACATCAGAGGATCTCAGGATCACCCAACCCCCAGAACAGGGAGTTTTCCTGAGCACCAAGGTCAACTGACAAAAGAAACAAACAGATAACCCCAGGGTCAATCAGATGAGAAAAAGTCAGTGTAAGAACATGGTAAAAAAAAAAAAAATCAAAGCAATATGATGTCTCCAGAACCTAGCTATAATGGTACAAACAACTCTGGACATCATAACATGATTGAAACAAAGGAAAATGCCTTAATCCTATGTTTACATTAATAATAGAAGGCCTAAGGGAGGAAATCAAATATCTCAGAGAGCAACAACAAAATACTGCAAAAGAGGTGATGGAAATGAATAAAGCACTTAAAGGAAGGGAAGACCTGAAAAGGGAAGTTGAAGCAATAAAGAAAATCCAATCGAGACATCTCATAGAACTAGAAAACCTTAAGAAAAGAAAAGGAACTACAGACACTAGCATCACCAACAGAATACAAGAGATGGAAGAATTTCAGGCACAGCGAATAAAATTGAAGAAATTGATACATCTGTCAAAGAAAATGTAAAATCTAAAAAAGTCCTGACACAAAACCTTCAGGAAATCAAGGGCACCACGAAAAGACAAAATCTCAGAATGATAGGAATAGAAGAAAGAGAAGATTCCCAGCTCCATGGACCAGAAAATATCTTCAACAAAATTGTTGAAGAGAATTTTCTCAAATCTAAAAAAAGAGATGCCTATAACTGTACAAGAAGCTTACAGAACTCCAAATAGATTAGACCAGAAAAGAAAATCCTCCCACCACATAATAATCAAAACACTAAATGTAAAGAACAAAGAAAGAATATTAAAAGATGGTAGGGAAAAGGGTCAAGTAACATGTGATGGCAAACCTATCAGAATTACAGCTGACTTTTCATCAGAGACACTAAAAGCCAGAAGGACCTGGACAGACGCCTTGCAGACCCTAAAAAACCACAAATGCCAGGCCAGACTACTATTCCCAGCAAAACCGTCAATCAACATAGATGGAGGAAACAAGATATTCCATGACAAAGCTAAATTCAAGCAATATCTATGCATAAATCCAGCTCTACAGATGTTAGAAGGAAAACTCAACCCAAAAAGTTTAACTACACACAAGAAAGCACAGGAAGCAAATAGCACACCTGCAGAAAAACCAAAAGAAGAAAAGCTCATCCACACACTATTTCCACCAACAATAAGATGGCAGGAAGTAACAATCACTGGTCATTAATATCTCTCAACGTCAATGGACTCAATTCCCCTATAAGAAGACACAGGCTAGCAGAATGGATGTGAAAACAGAATCGCACATTCTGCTGCTTACAAGAAACACACCTCAGCAAAAATGATATGCATTATCTCCAAGTAAAGGGCTGGAAAAGATATACCAAACAAATAGACCCAAGAAGCAAGCTGGAGTGGCCATTCTAGTATCCAAGAAATTAGACTTTCAATCAACATTAATCAAAAGAGATGAAGAAAAGGACACTATATACTCATCAAAGGAAAAATCCACCAAGATGACATTTGAATACTGACTATCTATCTCCAAAATATAAGACCACCCACATTTGTTAAAGAAATACTACTGAAGCTCAAATCCTACATTGAACCTCACACATTAATAGTGGGAGACTTCAACACACCACTCTCACCACTGGACAGATCCATGATGCAGAAACCAAACAGAGAAATAATGAACCGCACAGATGTCATGAATCAAATGGCCCTAATCGATATCTACAGAAAATTTCACCCCAAAACAAAAGAATATACTTTCTTTTCATGGAACCTTCTCCAAAATCAGCCATATAGTCGGTCACAAAGTAAGCCTCAACAGATACAGGAAAATTGAAATTACCCCTTGTAATATATCACATATTCATGGAATAAAGCTAGACTTCAGCAATAACAAAAACTACAGAAAGCCTGAAATTACATGGAAACTGAACAACTCTCTACTCAATGACCTCTGGGTCAGGGAAGAAACAAAAAAGAAAAGTCTTCTTAGAACTCAATGAAAATGAAGACACAACATACCCAAACTTATGGGACACATTGAAAGAGTGCTAAGAGGAAAGTTCACAGCACTAAGTGCCTTCAAAAAGAAACTGGAGAGTTCCCATACTAGCCACCTAAAAGCACACCTGAAAGAGCTAGAACAAAAAGAAGCAAACACTCCCAAGAGGAGCAGACGACAAGAAAATTATCAAACTCAGGGCTGAAATCAACAACTTAGAAACAAAAAGAACAATGCAAAGAATTGTCAAAACCAAGAGTTGGTTCTTTGAGAAAATCAACAAAATAGACAAGCCCTTAGCTATACTAAAAAGCAGAGAGAAAATACCCAAATCAACAAAATCCAAAATGAAAAGGGAGAAATAACAACAGACATTGAGGAAATCCAAAGAATCATTAGGCCCTATTTCAAAAACTTTTACTCCACAATATTGGAAAACCTAAATGAAATAGACAATTTTCTTGATAGATTCCACCTACAAAGGTTAAATCAAGAACAGGTAAACAAATTAAACAGTCCTATAATCCTTAAGGAAATAGAATAAGTCATTAGAAGTTTGGTCTTTCAACCAAAAAAAGCCCACAGCTAGATGGTTTCAGCACAGAATTCTACCAGGCATTCAAAGAAGAGCTAATACCAATATTCTTCAAACTCTTCCAAAACATAGAAACAGAAGGAATACTGTCAAACACATTCTATGAGGCCACATTCATCCTGATACCTAAACCTCACAAAGACCCAATGGAGAAAGAAAATTTCAGACCAATTTCCCTTATGAACATGGATGCAAAGATACTTAATGAAATACTTGCAAACCGGATCCAAGATCACATCAAAAGTATCATACACCATGATCAAGTAGACTTCATCCCAGGGATGCAGGGGTGGTTCAACATTAGAAAGGCCATCAATGTAATCCACCACATAAACAAGGTGAACGAAAAGGTCCACATGATCAACTCATTGGATGCTGAAAAAGCTTTCGACAATATACAGCACCCCTTCATGTTAAAAGTCTTGGAGATCAGGCATACAAGGACCATATTTAAACATAATAAAGGCAATTTACAACAAGCCAATAGCCAATATCAAACTAAATGGAGAGAAACTTAAAGCATTTCCTTTAAAATCAGGGACAGGGCAAAGCTGCCCACTCTCTCCATATCTCTTCAACATAGTACTTGAAGTTTTAGCTAGAGCAATAAGACAACTAAAGGAGATCAAGGGGATACAAATTGGAAAGGAAGAAGTCAAAGTATCCCTATTTGCAGATGATATGATAGTATACATAAGTTACCCCAAAAATTCCACCAGAGAACTCCTACAGCTGAAAAACTCCTTCAGCAAGGTGGCTGGATACAAAAATCAATTCAAAAAAATCAGTAGCCCTTCTTTACACAAAAGATAAATGGGCTGAGAAATAAATAAAAGAATCAACACCATTCACAATAGCCACAAACAACATAAAATACCTGGGGGTAACTCTAACCAAACAAGTAAAGGACCTGTATAACAAGAACTTCAAGCCCTTGAAGAAAGAAATGGAAGAGGTCTTTAGAAGATGGAAAGATCTCCCATGCTCATGGACAGGTAGGATCTGTAGGGGTTAGATAAATTAGAGTTAGAAAATATATAGGAGTTTCTGATACTGTCTCTTAATTCGGGGCATGAACAGCATTATCAGCATGAAGTCAGGAAAAACAGGAAAGACTTAATAGACTGAAAAACAAGGTTGAAGTCAGGAAAACAGGAAAGACTCAATGGACTGAAAAACAAGGTTGAAGTCAGGAAAACAGGAAAGACTCAATGGACTTGAAGAAACAAAGTATCTGGCCTGACATTGTTTTCAGCTCCTAAGTGGGCGGAGCCCAAATTAAGCTGAAACAGAGTTCCTCCTATTTAAGGACAGTGCATGGAGCCCAGAGAGGGAAGAGGCCCCTGATGCTAGAGAGCTCCAAGAATCCTGCTGAAAAAAGGGCTGGCCATTGATGGCCAGCTCTCTCCCTGAAGCAGAAAGAAGCCGGTGAGCAAAGAAAGCCTGAGCAAGACACCAAAAGGCCAAGGACTGGACCCTGTGGCTCAGCTTTTGCCTGGAGGGGTTTGATCTGTCCGATCAGTGGCCTAGGGGAAACTGTGCCTGGCTTTAAGGACTGAGGCAGAGCCGCTGAGTTCCTGATTCAAAAGAAGTAAGTTGGCCTGCAGACGGCTGGGGTCTCCCACAGAGAAGAAAGCATCAAGCCTTATTTAAGGTGAGACTGCAATAACCAACTTACCCTGACGAACCTGCATCTGAGAGATCCAGAAAAAGGACTACTAAGTGTGTTAAAGAATCTACAACAAAGACTGTGTTCCTGACGACTGAGGACCTGCCCCAGAGACTGTATCATTCTAAAAGGTTATGAAAGTAGTTGTTATAATTATCAATAGGTTTAGTGGATAGGTTAAAGGGGTTGTAGGAATTTATAGGATTAATAGATAAGAAATTGTTGGTGTTTGTTATAAGTGAATTTAGTAATAAATAAATAAGAGTTAAATAATAATTTAAAAGTTCGGTTACAAGGATCAACATAATAAAAATGGCCATCCTACCAAAAACAATATATAGATTCAATGCAATTCCTATCAAAATACCAACCCAATTTTTTATAGACTTGGAAAAAGCTATTCTCTATTTCATATGGAACAACAAAAAGCCCAGGATAGCTAAATCATTCCTGTACAATAAAAAAAAAAAACATCTGGAGGCATCACCATCCCAGATTTCAAGCTGTACTACAGAGCAATAGTTTTAAAAACAGCTTGGTATTGGTATAGAAACAGACCAGTAGATCAATGGAATCGAATTGAAGATTCAGAAATAGACCCACACTCTTATGGCCACCTAATTTTTGACAAAGAAGCCAAAATGGCACAATGGAAGAAGGCAGCATCTTCAACAAATGGTGCTGGTCCAACTGGATGTCCACTTATAAAAGAATGAAATTAGACCCATACTTATTATCTTGTACAAAACTTAAGTCCAAGTGGATCAAAGACCTTAACATAAGGCTGGTCACACTAAATTTACTAGAAGAAAAAGTGGGAGAAACCCTCAAATTCATTGGCACAGGCAACAACTTCCTGAACAGGAACCAACAGCTCAGGACCTGAGATCAACAATCAATAAATGGGACCTCATGAAACTGAAAAGCTTCTGTAAGGCAAAAGACACTGTCATTCAAACAAAATGGCAGCCTACAGACTGGGAGAAAATCTTCACCAACCCCACATCTGACGGAGGGCTAATATCCAAAATCTACAAAGAACTCAAGAAATTAAATGCCAAGAAACTAAATAATCCAATCAAAAAATGGGGGACAGAGCTAAATAGAGAATTCACAAAGGAGGAATCCCTAATGGCTGAGAGACACTTGAAGAAATGCTCAACATCCTTAATCATCAGAGAAATGCAACTCAAGACGACTCTGAGATTCCATCTCACACCTGTCAGAATGGCTAAGATCAAAAGCTCAAATGACAGCACATGCTGGTGAGCGTGTGGAGAAAGGGGTACCCTACTTCATTTCTGGTGTGAGTGCAGGCTTGTGCAACCACTATGGAGGTCAGTCTGGCGATATCTTAGAAAACTTGGAATAACTTTGCCTCAGGACCCAGCCATACCAATTCTGGGTATACACCCAAATGCCCCTTCATGGAATCATTAGGAAGTTTCCTCATCTATGTTTATAGCAGCCTTATTTGTAATAGCTAGAAACTGGAAACAACCCAGATGTCCCTCAACCGAAGAATGGGTTAAAAAACTGTGGTACATCTACACAATGGAATATTATTCAGCTATCAGGAACAATGACATTATGCAATTTGCAGCCAAATGGATGGAACTAGAAAAGCTCATCCTAAATGAGCTAACCCAGACTCAGAAGGATGCATATGGCATCTATTCAGTTATAGTAGGATGTTGGCTATATAGTAGAAGGTATTGATACTACAACTAACACACCAAAGGGAACTTGGACATAGACTTTTTATTTTTTATTTTTTTATATATTTTTATATTTTTTAGTCTTTTTTATCTGTCTGCTTATTTTTTTGTTTGTTTTTTAGTTCTTTCTCCGGGCAATGAGACACTTTTCACTGGTGGTACTGCCTCGTTGAACCCCAATGAATGAGGAGGCTCTTGGCCCTCATACAACCTCTCAACTGAGATGAGGGACTATTATATAAGGACACCCCACCCACAGAGAAATGGGATGGAAGGGTTAGGAGGTAAAAAAATGAAATGTGATGTTTCGGCCTTTTACTAGTAATTGTCATAAACTGTTTAGGACAATTAAGAAATGCAAACTAATAGTTATGCAAGCCGGTCATTTTGTTAGGCACTATGACAGCCTATTATAGTTATTTTCTAAGCTAATCAGAAATAAAGCTGCTAAGAGACAAACAACATCTGCTTACCCTAATATAAGAGATAGATAGGGCCTCTTCAAAAACCTCAAGAAATCTGCAGAATATGGCATTCAAAGATGTTTTCATAACTTTAGATTTTTTTTATATCGAGACATATCAACTCCTGACAGCACCCCTATTCTACCCCAAGTAGAAGATGAGCATCGAAGAATCTCCAGTGGGAGATGATTGAATTAGTCGCAAGCCTATTTCTTGGTAGGAAAAGCCCCTTGCTCCAACTGTAGACAGAATGCTGTCCAAAAAGGAGAAAACCTGGAAGCAGGTAAGTCGACAGCCTAGCTCTGCCAAGACAGGGTAGGCAAGTCCTTCATAACCCCTGCTCTACAATCAATGTCTGTCAGAGAAACGGGGCCAAACGACTGAAGAACGATGCTGTAATGTATGGAGAGAAAATGGGAACTGTCCAGGCAGCCACTGGTATGTCATTTCTTAGTTTGGGAAGCTGCAGGCCCTGTACTTCTCATAAAATCGATATATTTATCCCTCTCAGGTCTCTTAGGTGGTTGAAGAACAGATAGCTAGAGTCTCATTATTAAATTTTGAGTTGTTTAGGAGTCAAGAGAGTGTTATAGATCTAAGAAGATGCTTTTAAAATTGTGTTGCAAGTTAATATGAATGTTGAGTTAGATATAGAACTTTAAACTCATGGAGATGGTTAGATAGTAGAATGTTAAAGTCAGGTGCCAAATACATATGGACTGGACATTAGGAATATATGCTAAGCCATATAACCCTCATAACTGTGTCCTAACTACCTTTGTTGTTTTGTATTGTATTTGTTATTATAAGAGAAAGAGCCATTTGTTGGACTGAAAGGGGAAACTGTAGGGAGAAATAAGATATACCTTAAACTTAAAAAAAAGGGAAGAGGATGGGGGTTGAGGGTGGGAGGGTGGGACAGGAGGGGGAAATGGGGGGGGACTGCGATTGAGATGGAACTTGAAGAAATAAAAAATAAAGGAAAAAAAGAAATTGAAGAAGCTATCAGAAGATGGAAAGATCTCCCTTTCTCATGGATAGTTAGGATCAACATAATAAAAATGGCCATCTTACCAAAAGCAATATACAGATTCAATGCAATTCCTATCCAAATACCAACTCAATTCTTTGCCAACCTGGAAAAAAACAATTCTCAACTCCATATGGAACAACAAAAAACCCAGAATAACTAAATCAATCACGTACAATAACAGAACATATGGAGGCTTCACCATCTGGGATTCAAGCTGTACTACAAGGCAATAGTAATAAAAACAGCACGGTACTAGTATAGAAACAGATCAGTGGATCAATGAAATCAAATCGAAGACCCAGAAATAAACCCACACACCTATGATCACTTAATTTTTGACAAAGAAGCAAAAACCATACAATGGAAAAAAGAAAGTATCTTCAATAAATGGTGCTGGTCTAACTGGATGTCAAAATGTAGAAGAATGCAAGTAGATCCATATTTATCACCCTGTACAAAACTTAAGTCTAAGTGAATCAAAGACCTCAACATAAATCCGGACCCACTAACATTAATAGAAGAGGAAGTGGGGAAAAGCCTGGAACTCATTGGCACTGGTAGTAACTTCCTGAACAGAACACCAATAGCTCAGGCACTAAAATAACCAACCAATAAATGGGACCTTATGAAATTGAAAAGCTTCTGTAAGGCAAAGGACACTGTCCTTAGAACAAAACGGCAACCTACCGACTAGGAAAGGATCTTAACCAACTCAACATTCGACAGAGGGCTAACATCTAAAATTTACAAAGAATTCAAGAAATTAAACACCAAAAAATCAAATAACCCCATCAAAAAATGGGGTATAGAGCTAAACTAAGAATTTACAGAAGAGGAATATCTAAAGGCCGAGAGGCACTTTATCTTGGTCATCATCTAACATCTAACATCTTTGGTCATCAGGAAAATGCAACTTAAAATAACTCTGAGATTCCATCTCACACCTGTCAGAATGGTTAAATCAAAAACTCAAATGACAGCACATGTTGATGCTGACAATGATGTGGAGAAAGAGGAACACTCCCCTATTTCTGGTGGGAGTACAAACTTGTACAACCACTTTGGAAATCAATCTGGAGATATCTTAGAAAAATGGATATTGGTTCTACCTCCAAACCCAGCCATACCCCTCCTAGACTTGTATCCAAAAGATTTGAAATGAAACCACAAGGACATTGCCTCAACAATGTTCATAGCAGCTTTATTTGTAATAGCCAGAAACTGGAAACAACCCAGATGTCCTTCAACTGAAGAATGGATAAAGAAAACTGTGGTACATTTATACAATAGAATACTACACAGATATCAGAAATGAGGAAATCATGCAATTTGAAGCCAAATGGATGGATTTAGAAAAGCTCATCCTAAGTGAGCTGTCTCAGTCCCAGAAAGATAAACATGGTATGTACTCTCTTATAAGTGGATATTAACCATACATGCTAGGATAACCATCCTACAACCCACAGACTGAAATAGATAGGAACCTAGCGTATATATCCTAGGAAAAATTTAACCCAGCAGTGAGTCATGGAATCTGCTTCAGGTTAGTGGAACACCTTATCCTAGATGGTGTGCCATATCAAGCTCCAGTACAAGTAGAAGCTCTTGGCCCTAACATGACTGAAGAACTGTGGAAGTTTGATATGTGAGGGCCCACCTCATCTGAGAGAAGGAGACTACCAAGTGGAGGAATAATGAGGGAGGGAGGGAGGGAAGGAGGGAGGGGCCAGGAGTGGAGGAGGGAGGAAACTATGTTTTAGAAGTAACTTGAGAAAAAAAATAATGCTTTTTAAAAAATTGTTAATAAGCCTAAAAATATAATAAATAAAAAATATAAAATTTTCCAATTATAGTTTACCAAAGGTATACTTGCCTTACTGGCATGAAAGGAAAAATGGCCTTAACTTCAGATTAGAATGTTAGACTGCAGGTTGCCACATAGCTCACACACACTTGATATCAGTTTAAAAGTTTTTTTTTGAGAAATAAAGGATATTTTCATGGTTTGGCATTAAAAAGTAGGTAGGAGGTTTAAAATGCTGTAAATAAATTAAAGGTTACTACAGTTCAACCTGGTTTTCTAAACTCTCTAAAAGTTCAAAAAATTTGGAGCTAAGGTAAAATATATGAAAAGTGTGGTGCTGGCCCATGCCTTTAACTCTAGCAGAGACAGGAGGATCACTATAGAGTTAGTTATCTTGTAAATTAATCCCTTAATCCCATCATTTGAGAGGGATACAGCCTTAATCCCAACACAGTAGAGACAGAAACCTGCAGATCTCTGAGATCAAGGCCAGCTTAACACAAAGCAAGCTCTAAATAGAGAAAAACTTAGATCCAGGGGTGCTGGTGCACATCTTTAATCCCATCAGTTGGGAGGCACATGCCTTTGATCCTTATACTTAGAATGCAGAGACAGGCAAATAGGATTTGGAATGATTTAAGTCTAAAAGCTACTCACAAAAGGCATGCTGAAATTCAAAGTGAATTGTCTTTGAGATTTCAAAATATATACACTGAGAGATTTGTTTAGTTCAAAAATATCAAAATAATTTCTTTTTTAATCTCAATTGAAAAATAATACTTTTTATATTGTCAAAAATCCAAATTTGCTCCAGAAAAAAATATTACCTGGCCCCGCCCCCCAAAAAGCAGTGTCCCAGAGTTACGATTAGGGTAGGGCTCTCTTCTTATCTTCCAGGAGATTAAAAGCATCCATCTAAGGAGTCCAGGGACAACTGGACAACTGAAACCTCAGAAGAAAACAAATCAAAGAAGACAAGTAGCTCAGATGATCCAGCCTTGCAGACTTCCTTATTAGCTGTTTCCTCAAAAATCTACAATCACAACAATTCAAAATCTCTAAGATTGTTCAGCCCCACAGACTGTTCCAGCCAGAACTTCAGTAAAGCCCTGAAGTTCAGCTTCTGTCTACAAACTTCTTTAGACATTTAAATAGCTGAGCACATAAGGACTGAACATCAAATGATTCTATTAAAATACTTAACCATTTTTCCATTCTTATTTGGGCCCCAAACAGGTTTAATACATCCCAAATCAGCAGGAAGTCATTTTAAGAGAGTGATGTCCCATCTCCAGAAGGCGGGGTGGGTGATTTTTTTCCCACCTTTGGTCATTTGATGGGTTATAGATACTTGTTATGTAGGGGGAGGGATTACAAGCTGTTAATTAGTCTTGTTAAATAGGTTTTGGAGGTTAGACCCAGGAATTTCTCTCTTTTTCTTTTCTGTATCCTTCTTTCTCTCCTATGTAGGAGTGAAAAGACTTGAGAAAAAATGGGATATAGACATAATATAGGAATGATAAATAAAAAGGAACAGATTCTTGAATATGCTCTTATATCTTTGTATATTGATAAAAAGTTAAGATTATATTTGGCTACATCAGTATTGATCTTTGTATACTGATACAAAATTAAGATTATATTAGGTTACATCAGTAGTGATCTTCATATATTGATACAAAATTGAGATTATATTTGGCCACATTGGTATTGATCTTTGTATATTGATACAAAATTAAGGTTAACTCTATTTAAGGTACTGTACCTAGGTAATGCTTAAAAATGAAATGTGAATTTTTGACCTTTTGTTAGCAACTGTCATAAATTGTTTAGGATAATTAAGAAATGCAAACTAATAGTCATTCAAGCACATCATTTTCTTAAGTACTAGGGCAGTCTATCATAGTCATTTTCTAAGTTAATCAGAAATCAAGTTGCTAAGAGACAAGCAGCATTTGCTTATCCAAATATAAGGAGACAGATAGGTGGTCTTCAAAAGCTTCAAGAGATCTGCAGAATATGTCATTCAAAGATGTTTTCTTAACTTAAGATTTTTTTTTGATATTGAGACATATCAGCTCCTGACAGCACCCTCATTCTACTCCAAATAGAAGATGAGCATCAAAGAATCTCCAATTGGAGATGGTTGAATTAGTGGCAAGAAAAATCCCTTGTTTCAACTGTAGACAGAATGTTGTCCAAAAGGGACAAAACTTGGAAGCAGGTAAGTCGACAGCCTAACTCTGCCAAGACAGGGTAGGTAAGTCCTTCATAATTCCTGCTCTACAATCAATGTCTGTCAGAGAAATGTAGCCAAATGGCTGAAGATTGATGCTGTAATGTATGGAGAGAAATTGAGAACTGTCCAGGCAGCCACTGGTATGTCATTTCTTAGTTTTGGAAGCTGCTGGCCCTGCACTTCCTGTATAATCAGACATATTTATCCCTTCAGGTCTCTGATGTGGTTGAAGATTAGATAGCTAGAATCTCATAGCTAAATTTTGAGTTGTATAGGAATTAAGAGGGTGTTCTGAATCTAAGAAGAGGGTGTTAAAATTGTGATGCAAATTAGGATGGAAGCTGAGTTGGATATAGAACTTTAAACTCATGGAGATGGTTAGATAGTAGAATGTTAAATTCAGTTGCCAAATATGTATGGAGTGGACATTGGGAATGTATGCTAAGCTTCATAATTCTCATATTTGTGGCCTAATTATTTCTGTTGTTTTGTATTGTATTTGTTGTTATAAGAGAAAGAACCATTTGTTGGACTTAAAGTGGGAGCTGTTGTTGGGAATAGATATATCTTCAACTTAAAAAAAAACAAGGAAGAGGGATGGGGGCGTTGAGGGGAAAGAGGGTGGGAGGGTGGGACCAGAGTGGGGAGTAGGGAGGGGAGTGCAATTGAGATGTAACTTGAAGAAATAATAAATAAATAAATTGTTTAAAAAGAAAAAAAAAAGAACAACCACAAGATGAACTTGGCACATATCTTACACTGCATATAAACATAAATTAAAAATGGACCTACAACTATTAGACTTCTAGACAAAGTCTAGGTTAGATTCACATTTACTAGATATGACCCCAAATCAAAATCAATAACTGAACACAACATAACTTTAATTTTATAAAGCTTTAAACTCTTGCTCCTCAAGATACATTACTAAAGTTAAGGATGTAGTTTACTGTTAGAATGCTTGCCTAGAATGTGTGGTTCCCTGAGCTCATTCCCCAGCATAAAAGAAAAGACAGTACTTAAGAAAGATAGTCTTAAAATAACATATAGACAACCCAAAAACTGGAGTGGGGAAAGTCCTATCAAAAAGTACAGCTGAGAATCCCTCGTGCCTGTTCTTTCCATCTTGGGCCTGGCAGAATGGCTCCCTCAACGAAGGGTGGCGAGAAGAAGAAGGGCTGTTCTGCCATCAACGAGGTGGTGACCTGAGAGTACACAATCAGCATTCACAAGAGCATCCATGGAGTGGGCTTCAAGAAGCATGCTCCTAGGGCTCTCAAAGAAATTTGGAAAATTGCCATGAAGGTGATGGAACTCCAGACGTGCGCATTGTTACCAGGCTAAACAATGCCGAGTGGGCCGAAGGAATAAGGGATGTTCTATATTGCATCTGGGTATGTTTATTCAGAAAATGTAATGAAGATGAAGATTCACCAAACAAGCTGTACACGTTGGTGACTTAAGTGTGTGCTACCACATTAAAGAATCTACAGTCAATGTGGATGGGAACTGACCTACTGAATATCAAAGGTGCAGAACTGCAAAAAAAAGTACAAATGATAAAGGAATGGTATCTGGAACATGTGTAACTGCAAAAAAAAAGTACAAATGATAAAGGAACGGTATCTGGAACATGTGTA